>VZRX01004181.1:67170-143171 GCA_013398075.1 Notiomystis cincta | reverse complement strand
GACTGGCCTGTCCCGGCCGCGGCGCCTCCCCGCCGGCCCCCGCCGGGCACCGGGGAGCCGAGGGGGGAGCACGACGCTCCCGGTGACCCCGCTCCCCGCGGCCGTTCCCCGGTGCCGCTCCTCGGGCGGAAGGCAGCGATCCGCGCCCGGGAGCTCCGTGCTCCCACGACGTGCCGGGAATCCTCCGGTCGGCACGGGACGGGACGGGACGGGGCGCGGGCCCGGGGGGGCCCGGGGAGGCTGCGCCGCAGTGAGCGGGGCTGTGCCGCTCTCGCCCTAGGTAGGATGGACCTGCCCCCCTGCCTCTGCCCCCATGTCCAATAAGAAGAGACCCGGCTTGACACCTGCCTATATACAGAGGAGGAGAGCAACATCTTCAGCGCTGGGCTTTGGAGGGGGGGGACGAACCCAAAACACAACACAGCATCAGGGCAGAGCGGGGGGCTCAGTTATATTATAAAACCCCCCCAAGACTATGACTTCCAGTAAAATTGAGATGCCAGGGGAGGTGAAGGCAGATCCTGCAGCTCTGATGGCATCTCTGCATCTCCTGCCTTCTCCCACTCTCAACCTTGAAATCAAATACACCAAGGTAAGTTGTATTCGTTTGTTCTGGCAGAGAAGTTCATGGTTTTCTCTCCAAAGGAGGGATTTTACTTAAAATCAGTTTCATTCTGCCCTACCCAACCTGAGTGTAGAGATAAAAAAGCAACTGCTGAAAGACTGCCTTAAATCTGTAATAAAAGAAAAAGATTTTTAGCCCTGGAATCATCTGAAAACCACAGGATAATAGCAAATTAGATGTGCTGGGACTGGCTTTGCCACTTCTCTTTAAATGTACTGTTTTGTATAGAGCTGTTCGGGTTTATTTTCAGTGCAAAATCAGCAGTTCTCAAATATGTTTTGGTTGCTTTTGATGTACTTCAGAGGACATTATTATACATACCTGTGTATCTCAACCAGAAAATAAAAATGTTTTCTTTCTTGA
This sequence comes from Notiomystis cincta, assembly GCA_013398075.1. Classification (NCBI taxonomy): domain Eukaryota; kingdom Metazoa; phylum Chordata; class Aves; order Passeriformes; family Notiomystidae; genus Notiomystis; species Notiomystis cincta. The sequence goes on along the minus strand of VZRX01004181.1, from coordinate 142,183 downwards.
ATTACCCTGTGTGCCCAAGGGACTCTTTTACAATTCCTGGAGGACTCTTAACACTACCAGGTTGTTACAGCACTGGAACAGGTCTCTGCTAACTTCCGTGATTCTTGAATACACTCTTGAACAACATTGCGAGAGGGCATGTTTTTCCTACTAACCTTTAAGACTAATTTTCATAAAGAGAGGGTTAAGAACAAACCCACTGGGTCAATGTAGAAAAATCTGCTGGATTTCTGTGGTGTCTTATGAGACTAAATTGGTTTTGTTGATTAAAATGGGCTTTAAGAACAGTCATTTGTTTGTAAATACATTTTGCATTTTAAAATTCGTTTATATATATTTAATCTTTGCATCTTCAGTATCTTTAAAGAATGTTTTAATTTCTGTTGGAGAGGTTTCTGATCTATTGTATAAACAGATTACAATGTGTCAGACTTTGTTTCTAATTACCAAGTAACTTAATAGGGAAATAAGCACATCAGCACTGGAAAAAGGTGATAACATTTTTATCTACTGGAAATACAACTTCAGGAGCTTTAATGCAGATAGGAGACTCATTTTGGCTGATGTAGTGTAATTTTTTCCTCCATATCATCACTTTAAAAGCTTTTCATCTTTTCTCTTTTTTTTTAGTGGGTGCCAAAACTAATTTGTCTTCTAATTTGTTACAGCAATTCCTTGTTCTAGAAGAATGTTACAGAGGAAAGTCAACTATTTTAAATTTCATCACATTTTAACACAAACTGCAATATGCAAATCTAAAAATGCATATGGTTTCTTGCTCATAATTTCTTTTTAAATAGTTAAATAAGTAAGGAATGCAGTTATTGGATGCTGTGTAGTGCTACACCTCGGGAGCAATCATACTGTGCAAAGAGTATTTGGCATGAATTTTGTTCATTGCTGGTTTCAGTGTGAACTGTTCTTCAGGAGAGTTTGGTGGGAAATACTTGAGAGTAGTATCACAGCCAGTTTGCATCAGAAATATACTTGCATTTCTCTGTTCTAAAACTGGAGAATTGGTTGTAAAAATCTTTGGAAAATACAGCAGTCATCAGCAATCATTGCTTTCTTTCTGTGAGAATGTATAGTGACCTTTAATAAATCAACACATAATGCCATCATCTCAGATCTGCAATGTTACACATTTTATACTGAAGGAACAATTAAAAGAAAGTTATTTCATTTCACTAGTAAGCCAAAAACAATGGCAACGTGTTTCTTCTAAGCTTGTGTTTGAGATATCAGGTAACTGCTGGTTGCTTTTGAGAAAATTTTGGTTTAGGACAGGTATCAAGTGTTTCACTTGGCATATCTTCTGTCTCTGTTTTTCTGTCTGTCTCGCTCTTTCCTCCTTTTTTTCTTTCTCTGCAGGAAATTCAAGTGATTTATAGATAATTGGAGTCTTCAGCTTGGAGTTTTGTCTTGGGCAGGACTTTTATCCAGGATCCACTTTCCCACCTATTACAAAGAAAAACAATCAAAAATGAAATAATGAATTGTAACTTGATTCTTTCTTTTGGGGGAGTGGTCATTTCATGTCCTAAATGACAAACAACTTCCATAAACAATAAATAACATTAGACTAAAGCACTTTGGCAAGGAAAAAAAAGAAAACAACAACCCCAGACCTTGTAAAATCAGACATCTGTAAGCATTCCTAGCAGTCTCTCTCCTGCTTGTTAGCTGGGAATTTTAAATACACAACCAGGACACAGAATTCTTGAACTCTTTTATTACAGCTGTCTATGAATGTGAAAACAACCATTTGGGAATTGATTCTTTATGAAAAATAGAGGTATCTATGAACATTTAAATTTAGTAAAAAAAATTTAGATATATTTTGCCAATTAAATTCAATTCCTGTAATTCTTAAGTTGGTAATTAGACAGGCTCTTCAGGTAGAACTAGGTTAAAAAATTCCAGGATTCACTAGGTGAGTTTTGTTAAAGATTTGTAATATGTACTGGGAAAAAGAAAATTATTTATTAATGTTTTAATAACTGCATTACCCTTGGGGTTGCTGTGAAAGCTCCTTCCAACTACATAGATAAAACAAATATCACCTGTGTAATTCTCAGTTATTCGATTATTTAGCTGAATTATTGAAACTTATGAAATATTACTCTGGTTAGTTCCTTGAAATAAGCAGAAAACTGTATGTGAAGTCCTTCCGATCCATACACCTGACAGAGCACCCAGAGGCAATGTAGGTTTGGATAGGTCAGAAAAAATGTGATTCAGTGACGAAAATTACCTGATGCTGTGGTTTTATGTAAGATGTGCAGCAGTAGCTATTGGGACTTCAGTATTGGAAGTCAGCCTATGCTGCTTTAAAAAACAGTCATTAGAAATATTTTCCCCAGTTTTTTAATACCTTGGCACGGTCTGTGAAAAATAAAGTGTTGTAGATGTGTGTAATAAGAACTGGTGAGCAGGATGTGAACCAGACATGCAGGTGAGTGCTCAAGCACACAGGGTTAAGTTCTGTGTGGCTGGCAAGTACTAGAACTGCTACATTCAGGATTATCTCTCTTTTCACTGTGCTGACTCCATAACTCTCTACTTTTTAATGTTAGCATTTGGGGAGGGATTGCAACTGCAGAATAGGGCATCTTGGATCCAGTATTCCCTGGAATCAGGTTGTTCCACAGCCCTGTGGCACAGCAAGCCCTCCTCAGGCTTGTCAGGAGCGTGCTGGCAGTGCTGTGCTCCATATGTAAGGGGGCACGTAGGTAGGAAGGGGGTCCAGCCCTCCCCCTGGGAATAAGTCACGCTTCTACAAAAGTCAACTTTGTGTCAGAAACTCTCCCAGAACGGGCTGTTCCAGAAATATCAGATGTGTGAGGGAAGCAGGAGCATGATGTCTGCTAAGGACATGTCATTAGCCTGTTTAGTATAGGGAGCACAGCCCAGAGAACCTGACAGCTTCTGAGGTGGTCAGAGGGTTTGCACTGTTACACGGATTCCTCTCCCTTTTCAGCTTTTATGGAACTCCTTTTTCCCTCCTGAGGCTGTCTCCCAGGTATCTGACAGGAGATATGGAGCCAGCCCCGTGCCTTGAGCCCTTCACAGCACTTCCCTCCTGCTGGCTCCGTTTGAGAAGCTAAAGGTGTTTCTGCAGGATGTGGCTGTCCTTCCTTTGTTGTGGCATAATCACATCTGTATTTTCTTTGTGGTTTTAGTAAGTCATGTTGACTCTTTTGAGGACAGCCTGGTATAGAATGAGGACCCCAGGGCTCTGTCCTGTCACAGCTCTGTCACTACGTCAGGTAGCTGAGTGAATAAACGTTCTCAGTTTGCATCATGTTGAGCACACTAATCCAGATGGATGTTTTCAGTTTTGTTTCTTGCTTGCCAACTGATTTAAGTCTGAGCAAGAGCTGAACAACTTTAGCATAAGGAAAAGCTGAAGAATTGTGGTTTTGAGAGCTTTTTAAAAAGAGGTGCCCTAAAGGGATGAAGTTACAGCGCAGTGGCAGTGAGGAGGTACATGAAACGTTTCTCTATTAACAGCCTATGATTTAGCTGACAACCATATCTTCTTTGTCCTGTGTAAGAGGGTTTGCCTCTACCCTTATGCCACAGGCTAAAATCTGTCCAGTTTCTACACACAGGCCAGGTAAACTACCCAGCATTGTAACAGAGAACTGTATACAGGGGTTTGTATGAAGTGTAGGCAAACTGCTTCTGGGTAGACAAAAGCTAACAAATACATCTCGAATTGTTATATGATAAGCATCTGGGTTTGAAGTATTTTATTGCTAGGTTTCAGTATATTCATTCTCATTGTGCTTCCTTGGCCTTACCCTTTTCATTAAAATTTCCAGCACGTGTTTTCCAGATAAAATTCTAAACTGACATTACGATAGGAGGCAGGAAATCTGTTTCATTTAGATTAATATGCAGAATCTTTGTTATTTTTTGAACAGAAGACAACCTTTGGCAAAACTCAGGTAAGTGAGGAATGAATGCACTTTCCCATCTGTCTTTCCCTGAATGAGCTACTTTAGTGCCTTTTGAAGTCAGCTCCACTGAGTGATGCCTGAAAAGAACAGCTTGGCTTTTGGGTCACCTAGGTGAGCACAGTCCTTTTACAAAAGATGGAGCACAGCAAAGTAGAGATGTTTGCATGAAGAGTAGACAAATAGAACAGCTCCTTTACCCTTTTGTGGAACACTTCAGCATCTGATGCTGACACCAGGGATGCTGCTCTGTATCATCACATATGATATTTTAGTGTATATACTGTAGGCAGATTTACTCTTGTTTAAATCTGCAGTTTGAATTCTCTTCTAGTTTATTCATACTTTGTGTTTAGTATTACAATCCATCAACTCAGATAGTGATAGGAAAATATTTATGCACTCCTTTCCAATTAGTAGCCTGAATATGGGATTATTATTTCCTCCCAAACATTTTCAATTTTCTGCACAAATCAAATTTATCCAAGTTTTGCATGAGGAAACAAGAAACCAGTGTAGCCTTACATGTATCCAGACCCTGCCTTTGCTTATTCCAGAACAGCCACTACAGCCTTGAGCCTTAAGAACACAGAAAGCACTGGGCTGAACTGGCCCCAGCTAGAGAACTGTGGCAGACTGCTGTGTTACTGAGGGGTAGCTATGGCAGCAGTGACCTCTTACTGCGCTGCATCTGCAGGGAAAGGCTGGATCTTTAGGGAAAATGCACCCTGCTTTAATGCATCGAGCTGTACAATAATATATTGCTGCCTCTGTCCAGTTGGTAGGGTCAGATGACGAACTGAAAGACTTTTTCATTGCTTTTCTCATTGCAAAAAATGTTTAACATTTCAAGTATTCAATGGAAAAGATCCATGTATTTATTTGCATACCAAAACCAAAAGGCCGGTAATAATCAGAGCACTTGCCTGAGTTGAAAGGCAGACAAATTCATAGCCCTGCTCTGAAGCAAACAGAGCAGAAACTTGAATATGGATTCCTAATTCCTGATGGGGAATAGGTCCAAATTTTGCCAACTTTGGCTGTCTTTGGGAAGAACTTCACGTTATATGCTGCCAGATAATTCTAAGTATTTATGAGGTCTCAGAGGCATCAGCTTGATAGCCCAGTAGGCAGGACACTTATGAAGGAAAAGTAGGATTCAAGTCTTTGCTCCAAGAATAATCATGATGTTGGACAGAGTAAGGAATAACACACATGCTCTCACACTCTCACTCTTTCATTCTGACAAAAAAAAATTCCAAAAACCAAATCAAACCAACCCCCCATTAATTCTCTGTTTTATTTTGTCCTTCAGAAACATTTCCCACAGAAGTTGACCAATTCTGATGCATTTCTGTATTACATTTCTATCTTGTAGATCTGCATTTTCTGATAAATCTCACAGTCCAAAAATTCTTGGTGCAGCTTGTCCATCTCCCTGTCTGTGCAAAATTGTTCCTGGCAGATCTTAATGAGCTCTGCCAGTTTGAAGTTATTTGCTGCCATAAAGTGCCTGGGAGGACCACACCATGGAACCACTGGATCCAGCTGGCCTCCTTTCTTTACAATGCACACCAGCAGGTCCCTTCAGTGAGCTGTTCATGGACATTGCAAATCAGTGGGCACACAGCAGCATACAGAAGTTGTCTGAACCCCTCCTTCCAAGAGGCTTGGCTTTGTATTTCCTGATTTTGGCAAATTTCATCTCCCTTGAGTTGCCCAAATGTCATTTAACTTCAGCCCCAGTAATATTTTCTACTATACTCTGATTAGCCTGGACATTTTTATCTACAAACTCTGTACCTTACTATTAATGATCTGCAAAGGCAGGTGAGCCAAGATATCGATTGCCAGTCACAGTAATGAAGGGGCACCTTGCTATTAACCTCTTTCCAGGGAGAATTATCCGTTTATTTCCAGTCTTTTTATCTTATCTCTTAACCACTTTTTAATCCGTGGCAGGACTTTATCTTTCACCATATGGTTACTAACTTTCCTTAATAGCCTCTTGCTAAGGACTTTATCATCAAAAGCCTTTTTAAAGTCTAAATAAATTGTATCCACTGATTCATCTCAGCTCCTCATTTGACTAACTATCTTCCAAGAAATCTCACACATTTACAGAGATAAATGACAAAAGATGAGTTCAGTGGTCCATATCATAAATTCTTTGTCAGGTCTTGCATAAAGACATATTTCTTCTTTTACAGTTTTGCAGCTATCTTTTGTAAGGCTGGACAGTAACATTTCTCTATTTAGATTTGAAAATTCTTTAAATCTCCCTAGTTCTAAAAAAACCCCACAGCTTTTTATCTGTTCGGAGTTTTTAGGAGTAGAACTCATTCCCTGAAACAAGTAACCAGTGTATCAAATCCAGTTCAACTGAAAGAAATGACAGACAAAAAATGCAATTAAATAAAGACAAGATCATAAGGAAGCTATGTAAATGTAATATAAGCACACATGTGTGGAATTTTAAAAAATCTTGAGAAAGCTGCAGTTCTATGCAATTTTCTAGTGAGGAATCCTTAGACAAGGGCTGGAATCCCTACTTAAAGCACAGTAAGTGCATGAATAGCTGTGTGAAGATTTACTACTAAGCATTGTGCAGAAAACGATGAAGTCTAAACATTGATTGCCATCCAACGGCTCAACCATTCATTACTGTTGTGTTTAGCAAATGAATTCCGGTTCAAACTGCATATTCCTATCTGGTTTTCTCCAAAACACAAGTTCCCTATTTCAGAATTTGTCCAAAACCATATTTCTATTCATCAGTCTTTTCTGTAAATGGTGATGTACCTCTGTGACATGAATGCAACACATCAGTGCTACGTCACACGGTGAACTGTGCTTTAGGAGCACTTCATTACTAAAAGTGGGATATGTGAAGCCACATCAAAGTGTTGTTGCAATACCATTGCTGCAATAGTCTCCCAAATGACAAAAGAAAAAAAAGAACCTAATCCCTGATTACTTGGAGTCAGTGCCTTTCACAGAGAGCCTAGTGAACTATATTTTTATCTACGACTTGAAACATAATGCATTCCAGCTTTGTTGGACTGAACTGGGAAAATACTGCAGAGAACCATCCACATCACATTCTGTGACCCAAGTGAAAATGTTTAAGATCAGCTCAAACTCAGTTGGCCTCAGCTGGAGGCTAAAATACAAGGACCACACTGACCACTAGAGTATGTAGACCTTAATCTGTGAGGGATTCATAGGTAAAGAAGACTTTGAATTGAACTCAAAATCTAAGGGGATGCTGTGGGACAGCTGTGAGGGGCCTACAGCAGGTGGTGTGGTTACAGAAAGGATATGTTTGCTAATTTCCATGTGGATTTATAGTATGCCCTAATTTAAAATAAGTGAGTTACAAAAAATCCATTTGGAAAGTTACAAAGATACCGGGAATGTTGCATGGTAAAGCAGGCTGCAGCCCCTTTGCTGAACTTGGAAAGAGGATGCCAGGGGACAGTGTCCTCTTACTGTGCTCTGGTCCTGTGGCAATGATTGCACTAAATCCCTCGGGTTTTACTCAGAAACTATCAGAAAGTGCCTTTCCATACAGAAATTCCAAACACATGTTTTTACATGGGTAAGGTCTTATCTCTAAAGTGAGACTGATTTCTTTCCAAAACAGAGCTATTTACCATTTTGGGTAAATACAGGTATTTTTAAAATGTCTTATAAAGGCTGATCTTATCCTCTTGTGAGTAAGTCAGCATGCCTTAAATTTGGCCCCAAGTGACTAGAGCTGGTTAGAGTGTCAGGTGTACATTTCATCTAAAATAGAACTCTCCAATTGAAAGATCCTTCCAGGTCTGTGCTGTGGCATTGTTTTTTCATGCTTCAGTGGGAGAAACAGCACTTAATACATCATCATCATCACCCTCCTCATCACCCCCACCATCACACTGGCACACTCTTAGTGGCTTTTATGCAATTCCTGATGCCTTAGCTTTTGAAAACTGGAAGAACTGATGCAGTAGATTTCAGGATGCATTAGCATTCAGGATTTCTTTTTGTTTCAGGAAGTTTTTCAAGTCCTTGCAGCACAGCTGGGAATGAAACTCTGGGCCTGTCCTGGACACAGCCCTTAAATGATTTTTTCTATACTGCTGGTGTTAGATTTTTAGTAAAGATGGTTCCCCAGAAGAGATATTTTACTTGTCATTTTCTAGTGTTCCAACTAGTGGCTCTGCTTTTCTAATTTTTGAATGGAAATAAAATCTACTTTGGGATAGTCAAATAAGGATCTCCCCAAAATGAGCAGCCCCCTCTGGAAGTATCTTCAGTCTCCCTTCCATAGCTAGGAAGACTCTTCAGAATCCAGTGACTCTCCCACAGCCCGTATTTGCTTATTTATTTAATTTAGGCTTCTCTTTGCTGTTTTATTTGTGTTAATATTTCCAGTTATTTTCTTCAGAATATTTAGTATGTTTAGTAGGAATTTTTATTTTTTGTGTTTGCAGTCTTTATGTTTTCCAGCCTACTTTTCCTCTCATATCTTCCTTCTTTGCCACCCCATTTATTTTCTTGCTTGTGCTTCCCATTTTTAGTCTTGGGAATGCAAATCTTCTTTGACTCTTTCACATTCTTAAGCCTCCATGCTGATTCTATGGATTTTAATTTCCGAGCTTCAAGCAGGGAGTTTCTAAGTTACTTCCTCTTTAAAAAAAATCTGCTTCTTGAAGTTTAGTATCCCAGAGAGTATGGCTTCTTCATGTGTTTCTCTCCTGCAATGAAGCTGGAATTATTTACATGGTAACCATTTCTCAGGGGTTCAGACACAATTTTTAGTCCTTGACAGGACTATGTCAAATGTTGTTTACATTAGGATACAGAAAACTCTGTTCTCTACACACTATTTCAGTGCAGCTCTCACTGAACTAAATGGAGCTATTTTGGCAGCAGCCTTACTGCCTTCATACTCTTTTTCCTCTTCGGTACCACTTCAGTGTCACTTCAGCTGCTCTTATTTAGAAGTCAGTACCTCACTGCTGCTATTATCCTTCACCATCTACACTGCTTCGTATCCGTGGCTCCGCATTTTGTGTTATTCCTCTCCTCCAAGCAGTGCCCACGCAAAGCGCTGCACACAGAGCTGCTCCCCCCTCTGCAGCCCGACTTGTCCTCCCTACACAGCTTACACGTAAAAAGTGTGGTATGCCTCTGATAATTCCCATCCCCTTATGCTCCAAAAGCGCTGCTTTTTTCCTCTCCGTGATACAGTCCAGATCACCCATTTTCACACTCGGCTTTCTTAGGCTGGTTTATAGGCACTTGTGCTTTTATTTCCCAACTATAAGATGACCTAGATGAAAATTGTGATCCAGTTAGTTGAAAAACCCTGTAAAGTCTTTTCAGCTCAATCGCAAAAGCACTTCCCATGACACTGCACCTCACTTCTATTTACCACTCTGCTAGTGTAAAATGTCCTTAAAATAGAACTTAATTTTAACTGGGTTTAATACTTCTTTATTGATTTGAGAAGGCATTTATGTAACTGACAGGTGGATACATAGATTTCTTTTTTTTTTAAGGAACCACTTCATTTTGTTCTCTGAATCATATTTGGAGTGTATTTTAAACGTTCTTTGCACCCAGACATAAAAGCACTGTCCTGATTCCGCTGGATATTTTCAAAGCTTACCATAACATATGCATTTTACATTTGCTTATGTTTCTTTACAGCTGTAACAGAAATAGTTTATTCTTGAGTTGTTCAAAACTAGCAAGAAATTACCACCTACCTTCCAAATCAAGGGACTTGTTTTATTTTTTCCAGTTGCTTCAGTTGTGACACACTGTTGCAGCAGTCATGTACCAGAATGGCCTGCATGGACCTTGAGAAACAAGCACAGTTGTTTTTCAGGACATTTGGCTAAGTCTTTACCCCCTTTTCCATCAGTGCCTGACGTTTTGTTGGTCTTCCTCTTTTTGTCCTTATCACACTTTCTTTACGGCCTCTTCTCTTTTGTGATGTTTATTGGATGCTGTTTTCCTGAGAGGTGAGAATCAAGTTCTGCTTTTTCACTATTCATTTGAAATTGTGATATAAGACTAACACTAAATGTGCTATAGCTATGCTGATGATGGCCTAGGAGTCTTGGTGGTCCAACCTTTTGATAGTGATTTTTAAATCCATTTGTTACATTACTAAAGATGTTTTTAGCTGGCATCACTCAACTGCAAGTGTTAATATTCTGCTCCATCACATCTTTCAGAAGGCATTAATTGATTCAGCCTCACTGTAAAACTGTGACAAGGTTCCTTCACAGATGGGGGAGTTTAAATTTGTGGGAGTGTAACCATGACTAACTCAGACAGTAGGTCAGTGTCAGAGGCAGGATCTCTTGCTAAACCAGCCAGACTACAAGAAAATCAAGCCTCTATTTTTGTACATGGTATTCTGGGAAATGGCAATACAGATGAATTTCGGAGCTGGTGTTTACCTGTGGATGCATGTCTGCCTTTCTGTATGTTATTAATTGCACACTTCTCTGTGTGCTCACTACACACACATACACGGTACAGATGAACAGACCCCTTTCTTCGTGCTCTTTGCTCTCTTTCTGTGTCACTTTATCAGGAGTTGCCTCTGTTGTTGTTCTTCTGAGCGTTGTCAGGGAGGCAGTGCCCTCCTTGCTGCAAGATCTGCATAATGAGTTCAGATGAAGCTGGAGCTGGTGATGTTGTTCCTCTCTGTACTTCTCTTTATCAGGAGGAATATTCCATCAGTGCAAAGCGGTGACAGTTCTGGTGTTGCTTCTATTCACATCTCAAAGGTTTTGTTTTAGTAAGGAACTCCAGCATGGAGGGAGAAGGAAGGCACTCCTATTTAGATGTCAAGCAAGAGCCCAGTGCAGAACATGCCCACTGACTGGTGCACCAAAACTCTTCCTCCCATCAGCCAAGACAATTGCTTTTAATGTCTGGATTCTGCATGCAGCATAAATGTGTTCATTCAGCTCTTGCTCTCTGTCTCAGTTCCTTTCTTTCCTGAGTGAACAACAGCACAAATCCTTCGATAACTTGTTTCCTGGTTAGAAGCCTTTACCTGCTTTCCCAGAGTGGTTCCCTGTGACTGGGAACCTTTGTAGTCAGCTCTTCTAGCTGTTTTTCTAAATGGTCTTTAGGGAGAATAAAAGCAGTGAACCAGGAATGGCCACATCTGACTTCAGCCAGGTCCCATGGGAATTTAGTTGTTACTCACTGGATTGGATTGGCAACATACCTTATACCAGGTACCTGCCAAAGGCTGCATGCCATGAACCTTCACAAACAGCTGTCACTGGTGTGCTCCTTGCAGAAGGGGGGCACTGGGTGATTGTAATTGCTGTAATTAATACTGGAGTCCATACCTTTACATACCAATGGTACTTGCAATGTCTGGGTGAAAAATTTCTCAGATTAAAATCTTGATAATGTTTTTAGCCACTTAGTGATCATGTGTCATTGTGTTCACTACAAGCATAAATCCTATCTTGTAGACAGCAGGGAAACTAATGAGGTTTGCCCATATTCTGGCAAAATTACAAGGGGTTCCAGCAGAGAAAAATGTAGTTTGGTTAAAAGGGGGAAAAGAAACATGAATTTTAAAGGAAATGGGGAGAGGGGATCTTGGGACTGCAAATACGAGTATTCAAGTTTTTAAGGAAGGCTCTTTGTTGACCAGACTTATAGCACACTTTGCTCATTTAAGGAGAGCTCCTGGTATAACCAGGTTTTGGGTTTGCCCTAGCCCACTTTTCAATAATGCATGTTTGGCAAGAGTTTAGGGTCATGTTCTTCATTTACATACTCAAAGTCATTAGTCTGTTTCTATTTAAAGGTAAATAAAAGAGCTGATTTTTCATGCAGGTCATCATCTCTATACAGAATAGCTTTCCGGTCATATATAAAAATGCTAAATTCTATCAAATATTGGCATTATTTTGGTATATCCTCAGGTGATCTGTTTGATTGAGACTGTAATCAGCTCTTGCAAGAACACTCCACATCCAGTTTTAGCCTTAGCACCACAGTGTACTTTGAGGTGTAAATCTGTCAGGTATCCAAGCACAGCAGCATACTTTGACAGTTTAAACCCAGTTCTCCCCAATTAGCCTTATGAATAATAAAAAGCAAACAGCCTATTCCAGTTTTGTACATGTAAAGGCAATGACTTAATCAACAGAAAGAACTGGAGAAGAAATTAGAACTGAACTCTGAGGAAAGGGAGTCTAACGGTTTCTTCTCTCCAGAAGAATATTCTAAAGCAAATAAATCAGTATTTTCCAATACAGAATTTCCAGCCTGAGAGATTTCACTGCAGCCCAGAATGAGAGGTGTTGGGTTCCTTTGCCTCTTCTTGAAGAGCAAAAAGAATTTATAAATCAGACTTCTGGGAATTGTTATCTCACAGCTTCTTCTAACAAACACAACAATTTGTTTTAAAGGCTTTCACCAAAGATGTCATAAGTGGTAATCCCTATGTTGTAAGTGGGTACTTAATGTGATTTAACTTAATGCTGATGATGCAAAGCTATTCTCCCCCAAAGCCCATTAAGAACATCCAATTTTCTGGTAGACTAACACTCCTGCTTACTATCGTAGAGATAAGTGACTGTTTAACCAGGGCAATAAGGAATACTTTCAAACCAAGGCTGCAAAACTGAGTGGCCACAAAACTGTTCTTTGTGAAAGTTCAGACTTTGAATGTAAATGTCACAAGCTGAGTTTTTTTTCTTTTTAGGAGTAGTTTGAATTTCTCTGTGTACATACAGGCACTTTGCCTCATCTTAATGAGTGTGCTGGTGAATATCATTACTTATTATATCAGTAGGCATGGTCTAGTAAGAAAAAAGCCAGTGCAACTCATTTGTGTAAATTAAGTAAAGAAACTGATAAATAATGAGTTTTATTTCACGTCTCTCCAAAGTGCAAATAATTCTAACAGTTTATCCAAGATAATGCTTCTCACACCACATGGTTTTTGTGGATTCTGTACATGGAGAACGGCACAAAAGGAAATGTCTCTGGCATTATTAACAAAATATGCTAAAGTAATATCTGAAAAGCTTCAGGATGCAAAGTAGAAGCAAAGGCAAACTTTTCAGGAGCTTAAGGCTGCTCACTTGGGTCTAATATAGACTTAGCACTTTGCAGGTCAGTGGCTCTGCTATTTGTCTCTGACCTAACAGATCTGGAGTTCTTCACATCAAAACCAAGTCTTGCTGAGCTGAGATCAAACGTGTTAAGGTAAGGATCTTGCCAGTGATTTATCGTGCCAGGGAGGGTGATCAGGCCATAAGGGGCCACTGCAAATGAAGCTGACATTCCAGCAATTTCTCATGTGTAGTTATAAGGTAATTTTCTCAGGCAGAGCTTTTAAGTCAAAATAAATTTGCTCATTGTATTTTTCTGTGTTGTCTATAATGTCTGAAGTCCTAGGAGGAATATTTATTTATGCAGCACAGCTAATTTCTAAGTAAGAACTTGTTCCTGGTGATGAACATTTAAAATGGCAGTTACCTACAAGGGAGATTAAATTCTTCCAAATGGCAGAGCATGTTTCCCATGTACAGATAAATAGCTCACACTGTTTTCTGTCACACATAAGGAGCACACAAGACTTGCAATGCACAAACAATGCAAAACACAGGAGAACTCCACAGAGTAATACGAGTCTTGTTTGTACAAACCCCTCCTCATTCCCACCATTTCAAATGAGTGCTTGTGGAAGTGTTTCCAGGATCAAGTTCTTAATAGCCACAACTTCATTAAAGCCCAGTGACAGCCCAATAATTGATTATGTAAACAAATCCTCCCTCCTCTACACTCTCGATTTAGTGGATTTTTAAAAATCTTTCATTATTTCATTTTTTAAGGTACAATAAGTGACATCAAGGATCATACTCCATAAAAACCACTGCCATCCTTACCCAACTTATCCAGTGATGGCTTGTCTTTGTTATTAGTGAAAATGGAAAGCACAGTTAATTTTTTAGTCATCCTGGTTTCACAAGCAATGTTTTCTGTTGCAGTTAAAGAGACTAAATGTTCCTCTCTGGCAATTAAAGAGTCCCGCCGATGAAAGGATAAGTAAAGCTTGGGAGCTTAGTTTCTTAGGAATACAGAAAATATTACCTGAGCTATGTTTTTGCTCCTGTATTGTTCTACTAACAGCAGACAAATTCTTCATTAACTGAAAAAAGTAAAAATTACTTTGAGGAAAGCCTTTATGTGCTGCAATGAAAGTTTCTTCCCACAGGTTTAATAAGGCAGCCAAAAGGAGTAAAATGTTTGTGGTGGGTATAGTTCAACAGACAATACAATCTGAAGTTTCTTCTCTTTAGATTAATTTTCTTGAACAACCAGGCGCAAAATAATCCCTTTAATGAGACTGAATTGAAATAACGGATGCTGTATCAGCATGTGGCACAGTGAGAAACTAAAATAGAAAAGGGTATCATCACAGTTCGGCAGCCTGGGTTTTGTGCAGGAAATACTTGGGGGGGAGGAGGAAAGTAAGCACGCTACTGCATGTTGTTAAGACTTATTTAATCTTCTTAACTAATTACTCACACTTCCTAATTCAAAATCATACAAACAAAAATGTTTAGATAAGCCAGGAGTTTTTTCAAATGGGTGCCCCCTACAGCTTAGAAAACAAACATGACAGGTTTCCCCTGTCTGATGTGCTGCCATTTGCAGAAGAACAGACCCAACTCCCAGAAAGACAGAAGACTAATTAAGACAGGAAGACAGGCAGGTCAAACATTTGGTGTGAGGGATGTGGGACATAGGGGAGAAAAAATCATGTTACATTCCACTTTCACAGCAGACTGATGGGAGGCTTCAAGCCCTTTCTCTGATTCCATTTGCTGCTCAGAGAGCCTGGATTCCTCTGGTTTCTCCTCCCATCACACCCCTTTCCTAGCGCACCATTCCCTAAACCTCTTCTATCTGAAAGCTGCCTCAGTGGGGCACTTGCCCTATCTGCCTTTAAGCACCCGAGCAACATCCAGGTGAGTGGAACAGGGCAGCAGCCCCTGCAGCCGGGTCCTGCTTTGCCCCCTCCTCCCAATTCTCTGGGACTGAAAAGAGACTGAGCTCCTGCCACCATTATGGTTTGATCATGGGAATCCTCCTCCAGGTCACGCTGGCCACACTGAAGCCTGACTTCATTTGCACAGGTTGAAATGTCACTGAACCTTGATGTACTTGCCTCTCTTAAATACTTGGCTTCTGATCCAAAGTCTGCTGGTATGAAGCACGGGCTTTAATTCTGGTAGAGTTGACTCAGGCCTTGCTACTTGGGATTTACACCCAGAGAAGCCAAACACTCTGCTCTTGTCATCAGACACCAACCCTTGGCACAGGACTGGGCTTGCACAAGCAAAGCTGTACCAGAGCTGGCTGCACTGCTGCACTGACAGTGAAACCAGAGCAGCACCACTCACCTCTTGGGCATTTTAGTTGATTCCACTTTCTTGATCCTCCTGCTGTACCATGTTTGTAAAGTAACAAACCTCTCCAACCCTCTAGTATACTCACAAGTTTGGACTCTAGATTTCTTGAAGTGCAATTTCAAGCTTGAATTTATGAAGGAAAGCTCCGCTTATGACATACCACGTCCAAAAGCCATGACATTATCCATCAAGCTCTGAGGTCCAAATGAGATTTTAAAAAAAATAAGCACACAGAGCTCTTTTTAATTTTCAATTCTTTTTCTTCCTTTTAAATTTTTTTGGTTGGTTGGTTGGTTGGTCTGCTTTTGTTTTGTTTTGTTTTGTTTTGTTTTGTTTTGTTTTGTTTTGTTTTGTTTTTACAGTGTGGGGGGTGTGAGTAAGGAGAGAGAAGGACAACCCAGCAGCCAAAGAGGAAAAAGAAAAATCAACATATTCTGGTTTTGTTTGGCCTTTCAGACCTCACAGGCTCTAGAGCATGCGTCAAGTTTCCAGTGAAACAGCTTTGTTTCCCAGTACAAACATCCCTCTGGAGGCTGTTGCCACTGATTCCTTTTCCTCAATGGGGCCTGATTCAGCTCCCACTGAAACCAGCTGGATTTTTCCTTTTGTTCTACTCTCGATCTCTTGGACCTCTTGTAGCTGAAAACCAGCTATGCCCATGGGAGCTTGCTTGCCCAAATCAAATTTGGTGCAAAGTTTGCTTTGCTGCAAAGCATCTCACTGAAGAACCCAAACCTGGGTGACTTCTGAGGATGATTCTGCTCTGGGGGAATGAACGACATGAGAACCACCTGTGCTGGGGTGCTGGGCCAGCCAGGCTGCCTTGGCTCCTGCAGGGGTTTCCACTGAGAGCAGCCACAGGCACTCCAGGATTCTGCACTGCAGTGCTTGGGGAGGTGGGCCTCGAAGCCCATAGCTCACCTTTTGTGAACTGCCAGCAAGGAGCGGTGACTCTGGTCACCTGCACAATCCTCTTAAAAATAAAATTAAATGGCACTGCTGATCCATCGCTGGTCAATCAGCCAGCGGACTGCTGGCATTGGCTTTTGCTTTCCTAGTGCCTTCTTACAAACCAGGTTTTCACTGATTCCATAGCCAGCTGTTGGTTTCCAGTCACTCCCAGGAGTGCCTCACAACACACTCTAGAATGTGAGAGATTTGCTGTATTGAGACAGCCATAAAAGTGAAGGAAAACAAGGCCTGTGAAAATAAACAAGCTGCACCTCTGATTGGTAATCCCACCTAGTTCATTCCCTTACAATTGTACTAATGGTTAGGACTCTTGAAATGTTTCCCAAGGAGAGGAAATGAAGTTGCTGAGATGGGAAAGGATATGAAATTTCCTGACCAGACTGAGGCACAGGTGCCCGGTATCTGGGACGTTATGCAGTATTTACCAAGGGAAATGCTGCTGCTGGATTTTTTGCATGCTTCTAAAATTGTTGTGTGTCCCCCCTCAAAAAAGAAGTGCCATTATGTGCTTCCTAATATCTCCAGCTCTGAGAAGATGCTGAGGGCCAAGCAGCTGTGATTCTCTTATAAAGTACTTTGGCATCTGATGCCCCCTCCCCCCATCCCTGTAGATTTAGTGTCAAAAGCTCTCTAAGGAAAAAGCCACATATGAAAAAAAGATCTTTGATGGAATGAAACTATAACCAGCTACTAAATCAATTGCGTTAGGAAATTCCCATTCCTTCCTCCATTCATCCAGAACCAAATCTCCTGTGGGAAGCCATTATTATTTGGATGTTAAAATCCTCTTCCTGTACCAAAAAACATTTCTGGAGCTGCAACAGCACAAAAACCTTGTTTATTAAATCCATGGGAAAATAATTCCACCTCCAAAGAGCTCAATGCTGGGCCACTGTCTGTCCACTGCCTGAAGTTCTTAGTTAAACAGCTGGGGAGCCTGAAGAAAATGTCCCATTACATCATCAGTAAGCAATATCGAATTAAGAATGTAGATCATCATTTCACTCACACATCATTGGAGAACATTTTCAAGAAAGGAAATGAAAAGCTACATTGTTGCCACCTGTGTTGATTACTCTTATGCATTAAGAGAGCCCACATTACTTTTTTTTTTTCATGTATGTTTTAAGGAAAGACAATAGAAAAAAGAGAGGCAGTGAGCATGCAGGAATCCCCAGTGAATGTAAAAATCAGTTCCATTTCCCAAATCCAAGGCTAGCCTCTGGCTCAACAGCAGAGGGAATTTGTAGTGGCTTGAAACCAAAGCTCCTTCAACTAAGAGCTGCAAAGGACGTATTAGTACTGTCCTTTATTTTAATTATTTATATTTATACACACACTCATAAAGATAGTTGTTTGGTACTTCCTTGCTGGTAAATAGTGACAAAAACACAAAATAGGTTTTCTTCCTGGTCTAAATTTTGCTATTGCTGCACTACAAATCAGAATGTCTGGCCTGGGTTTGTACACATCCCTTCCTCTTTGAATACTTATCCCTCCAATTACCTGCATGGTTTGAAATGAACATTAAGTTGTTAATTGTTACTAAGCCAGCTGGGATGGATGGCTACTGAAACAAGAGATTGTAGTTGTTTATTTGCAAAGCTAAATTTGCTTTGTGTTATGCTAAAACCTTTTCCTCTTGGCTTGATTTCAAAACTGATGAGCATCAAAAATGTTACTGAAGTCAGTGTGTAATGCTTGTGAAATGCAGGTCTTGTGCAAAATGCAATGTATGATTTTCTTCCAACTACATGTCAGCAGTTTCAAAGTAACTTGGAATTTTTACATGGTAACGTTGGAGTTTACTTTTCCTTTGTATACTTTTTGGTATGATGTGGTATCTCCAAGGCTCTGAACAGTCACTTGACCTGTAGGATGAGTCAGACTGCTTTCTTGACCAGCCTGGTGGACCTCTGTCAACAGAGGCCATGTATAATTAGCCACAGGCAGGATTTGAACCTAGTGAAGAGCTGGTGGGACCGTTACCTT
Organism: Notiomystis cincta; assembly: GCA_013398075.1. Classification (NCBI taxonomy): domain Eukaryota; kingdom Metazoa; phylum Chordata; class Aves; order Passeriformes; family Notiomystidae; genus Notiomystis; species Notiomystis cincta. The sequence goes on along the minus strand of VZRX01004181.1, from coordinate 123,795 downwards.
TGCACAGTTCTAGCAAAAGATCTGTGACAACATGTGTGTGCGAGCAAGAGGTTACTGTCAGTACCAGGAGGGATGTGACTGTTCTTTTTAGGAAAATCCATGTCCTCTCCAGCCTTCATTTGGAAAGGAACAGAAATTGCCCAGAGACCTATGTGATGAGGTCTCATGAGAATGATGAGACTCTAAGGGGTATCATGTTCACAGGGGCAACTGGGAGCTTCCACCCAGGCCTGTCACATTGCACTGTTTGGAACAGCCACTCCCCACCCCCCCCAACCTCAGGTACCCCAGAACCTGCACCCTCAGCTCCCCTGCTGCCCTGCTCTGCTGGCCTCTTTGGCGTCACTGGGGAACAAAGGGATTTGGGTTCCTCCTTTGCCCCTGCACACCAATCACAGCCAGACTCCTCACTACAGGAGGCCCTGGCTGCTTTGCCAGCTGGGTTTGTTCTTGGCTGCAGCGCTGCACTGACAGGGACACCTCAGCACAGCAGCAAAGTTTGCCTTTTATCTTCTCACTCTGACCTTACTGCCATTACTGGCTCTGCTGAGAGTAAATGGCAAACAAAACGTTTGTGTATTCCAAGATTTTTCAAGTGCTCCCTTCTTCCCTCTGCCTTTTGGCACAATGCTATTGATAGCACCCAACAGGCCAGATTATTTAACTACCACAATGCCACATAGCAAATGCATGACACACTATAGACTTTTTCTGCTCCCTACTGCATATCACAAAAGGTAACACTAGGACTCAAACAAAAACAAATTACCTCAGTAACTCCTGGAAAACTCAAGTGGTTAATCAGTTACCTTTTATTTACATATATATGCTTAATGCTGAATTAAGTTGTAAAAACCAAAGGCTGATTTATAGCCCCAGTCAGCCTTAATTAACATTGATTCCAGGGGAATAGTAAATGTGAATAGCCTTCACAATTGAGGTTGAACAATGAACTCACTGGGTGTTGTCCAATTTGTAGCATGATTTACATGGAAGCAAGCCCTTCTTTTTCTAGGGTTACCCCTTTTTTATCTGGTGTTTAGGATGGGTTATATATAATCCATAGATAGGAACATTTGCTGTCAAATATTCTCTCTGATTTAGAGTTAGCCTTTACCATGGTCACTATAAATAAGGGAGAAAAAAACCCAATTTGAGGCTTTGCAGGGATTCCTTTTTCTTGCAATGTGTCATCGCTTCTCCATTTCATGGCATTTTTACGAAGTGGCCATAATGAAAGTCAGATTAAATGTACAGGATATATACGTTTAATCAACAGCCATTGGAGTCAGTAGTGCTGGAAGAGTTATAAAAGCCCCTGTGAATGCAAATTTATTGCAAAAGAATCTGCGTCTCGGTGGTAGGAATATCTGCTGAATGGTACTACCTGACACAGAACACCTAAAACTTTCAAAAGTGAATTATTTAAGTGTAAGGCTTTGCTTGTAAAGCCGCCAGCTGCTGGATTTCAAGACTTGAAACTGTTCCAAAACATGGGACTAGGTACTTTATTTGTGCACTAGAGTAAATACTCTGATTTTACTGCCAATTTAAATGTGCTCAGTTTACAGTAATGAGCTTGTATAGGCAATACCTTGTTTATAGAAAGTGGAACAGGAAGAAACTAACATTAACCATTAACAGTAGCAATTTCTCTTTCTTTCAGCTCTAACTTTATGCCAAATAGATCCTTCCCATGTCCTATCTGAAATATTTACTATTACTGTTCTTTTTCTAAGTCTGTGGGATAAACGGAGCATTCAATAAAATCATACAGCTTTTCATTCCAGTCAGCTTGAATTGCAACACTCTTTTGTAATTCCAAGGCACAATTTCTCATTCCTATGGTGAAATGTATTTCAAGAACAAATATATGTCCTGTGTATTAGCAAACCTGATGATAGGTGTTAATCCCAGCAGAATGGAGTTAGCATTTTTAATCTATTTAAAAAAGAACAGACCACTTCTCTAAGGGAAGTGTACTGAATTGTGGCTGCCACTATTTCTCAGGTTCTTGTACTCGACCAAACTGCTTTGTTCTTTCAATGCAGCTCACACGAGAAGCCCATGTGTTTATGTACATCCTGTCACCTTAAACAAACATGCTTACATCTTCTCTGGCCATCTGCTCCTGAAGCTGGAAGCTTTTCTCCCTTCCCCTCCCTCCTCAGCACCCCCTGACACACTCACTAGGTGCAGAGTTAACTCTCAGAAAACTCAGTGGAAAGCATGAAGTAAATTCCTTCTTCCACACAGGTCATAGATGTCAGTGTTTCTTTGCTTCACTTACAGTCTAAAAGTGACAATGATACGCCGGAGGGTTTTGGCTTATGGCGTAGGTCACTAGAGATCGTACTGGCGATTCTTTCACCATCTCATTTTGGGTTAGCTCCAGAATGTCCTAACAGGGACCAGTACTTGGGTTTGCTGAACAGTGTAATCACTCAGCAGGAAGACACCAGCACAGTCTGAGAAGCTCACACTCCAAGGACACAAACAGGTTCAGGATAAATAGGGCATGCAAGGAAAGCAATGGTAATGGTGTGGTAGGTCCTGGGTTCAGCAACCTCTGAAAACCTCAGAAGGAGCAAGGGGGAGCAAAGAAAGGTTAGACTCTGGAATGGATGGAGGGGCACACAGCAAAGAGGCTGAAGTCTGAGGCGTAGGGAAGATAAGGAAACACAACAGAAATGCATCCATAATAGCAAAAGCACATGGAACTGTTGGTTTCTGTGTACAGCTCTATCGCCAGGGTCTTTTCCAGGCAGACACAGGTTCCTCACACACACAGCCACAGTGAGCTAGACATGAGTGAGCTCTGAAGCAGGAGCTGTGTCCCTGCAGTTACTGTGGCACCAAGCCTGAGCTAATAAGCCCTGTTGAGAGGAACACAGCTCCAGGACTTCCATTTGGCTTGGAGAATAGGTGGAGCAAGCTCATGTCTGGTAACTGAAAACTCTACAGAGGTATTTTTGCCTTGACGTGTATAAAGATGGGCCAGTTTCTCTCACCTGTGTATCTCTGATTGGAACTGAGACTCCTCAAGCTTTCAAAGGGTCCCTGTCTTTATAAGCACAGCCCTGTAGGCAAAAAAACCCAGGTGGTGAACATTCCTTCTCTCTACGTACGAACCCCTGCTTTCAGTGAAGTCAGGGGTAAAATTCCTGTGTATTTCAATGAGGCCAGGCCATCCTCTTACACATTTAAAGTTGTATTTCATGGAATCCAATGGAAGTACATTGATATCTGGACACCAAGGAACCCAAATGGTTCCTGCACTTTTTGAACACTTTCATTCTTAGAAAGATTTAAAAGACAGAGAGAGTCCGGATAGCTGGAAAACTTTTTGCTCCGTCTTTTTCACACAGTGACTTTTTCAATACTTGCTAATAAATAATTGCATCCTGTTCTTAAAAGTCATTCAGCAGAAAATAACTGACATGTATGCAGCTACCAGTAAAAATCTACTTTAAATAAACTCATTTGTCATTACCTTTCTCAAGACAGCTGTTGTCAGCACCATTACCATTTAAATTTGTTTTGCCCCTGACAATTATAATGATATCAACACTGAGAGAATTTAACAATTTCCATTGTTCCTAGCAGATAAGCAAGTTAGTTTTGTGCTGCAAGCCGTCACTGTAGCCATAATTAACTGACTGTGTATTGAAGAACTGTGATGTTTGAGATTATTCAGCCTTGACTGGGATGTATCAGTGACTAAATGTTTACTTACTGAACTGAGTGATTACTCCAAATCCTTGTCTTGTCTCCAGCAGTTTCAAGGCTTTTTCTCTGATACAGGTATTTCTTTTTTTAGTTTATTTGTTACAGTTTTTGAACGAAATGTGAACATCAACCAATGTTTTGACTTTGATGTTGCTTCTATAATGACACTGTTATAGAATACAAAAAGACATCAGGGGCTGACCTCAGCCTGAACTCTTGAAAACTGTAATTTTCACACACAAAAATAAGTTTCAGTTCTTATGTATTAGAATCTGCAGCTTTTCTCAAGAGTTTGTTGTTATATATATTACTGTTTGTTCATGCAGGAGACCTGATGACTTTTCTTCCTTTTCTAGATTTTCATCAATAATGAGTGGCAGAATTCTGAAAGTGGAAGAATATTCCCAGTATATAATCCAGCAACAGGAGAACAGATCTGTGACATTCAGGAAGCTGACAAGGTAATACATCCCATGAATGGCTATAGGTTTAATATAAAAATTAAATGTATAACAGATAATAGAAATGTATAAATAGATAAAAGCAACCATTCCATAATAGCACTGTTGGACAGTTCTTTCATTACTCATAGTTCCAAAACCCATCATGTGACTAAGGTTGTATAACAGCAAATTCCATAAGCCTGCTTGTGTTATTTACCTGTGTCTTCAATTTTCTTCTTCCCAGGTTGATACAGACAAGGCAGTGAGGGCAGCTCGGTTGGCTTTTTCCCTCGGTTCCGTTTGGAGGAGGATGGATGCATCGGAAAGAGGCCACCTTTTGGATAAGTTAGCAGACTTGGTCGAAAGGGACAGGGCAATTCTTGCTGTAAGTGGCACATAAAAATCAACAGTCAAATCAGTTGTCAGATTTACATTCTGAAGCCAACTAGTTCATGAATGCGTTGATATGAATTGTATGTGAAAACCCCATGCATCTTCCTGGCCAAAATGATTCTGTCCTCTTACGGTGTGATGCAAAACCCCTAAAAGCCAACGAGAGGCTTCCGGTGGGCTCCGATCAGCTTTAAATGGGAGGTCACACACAAAAGCTGGGCTGTGCCCACACGTGCGTGCCTGCCACGGCCACTGGACCTCCTCTAGAAGGAGAAGGGGCAGGTGGGAGTGATGTGTGCAGGCGGGGAGGGAAGGGCAGGTGAGCTGCCTGGGCACACTCGGCTGGTGACGGACTCCGGGTGCGGCACCGTTTGGCTCTCGGATGAAGCCATCAGAACAGTGGCATTGTTAATGTTGTTTTCCGCATGTCAAGTGCTTTGAACTAAGCCCGGGAACATCTTAATTCCAGCTTTGTCAACACTTAAATCATCTTACCGCCGGCAGATACTGTAAAATCGCCATGCGGAGAAGGAAGTGCACAGCAAATCAACTTTACTCTGCCTGTCATTTAATTTTTATTTCTGGAGCCAAGTTCTTTACTGAGTTGCACTGCAGGCAGTGCCATTAATTGCTCTTGGGGATATAAGTCAGTGCAGAATTAGGCCTCCATTCTTCTCTATAGAAACTCCTTTGATGGTTGGTGTGTTACACACGGGCGTCCCTTGCCCATTCTTAATGATTTCTATTAGACAGCTATTGAGAATGAGTTAAGCTGCTCAACATCTTAGGATATTTTATTGGATTTTTTTTGCTAAATGATCTTAGGAACCCCTAAGAGGATAGCTTATAAGAAACTTTTAAAAATAGGAATATTAACTAAAAAATAAAGATATTAGCTTGTTAATTTATGAGCTTCCCTAGAGGAAAGTTTGTTTATTTGATGGCAATAAATAAACTGGCTGTACAGTATAGATATCTCAGACCTCAGCAGGAGTCTTGGCAACCATACAGAGAAATTTTTATATTCACATCAATTATATAAAGAGGGATGTGTCCATTCTTCTCTTTATGGATTCAGATCATTAATACAGGGTTACAAGGAGCCCCTTCTCAGCTGTTATCATTAACATAACAGAACCCAGTTTGACAGGCATTTTTTATCTTGGCTCCTGATTAAAGCAATTCAGCATTTATAGATCTGGACCAAACACAGTGGCTATTAGGTTCAAAGTACACAAAGGCACATGTACATGCATGTGGATACACACATAAACACACAAGACAGACAGACAAACACACATAAACACGCACATATGTTCTTAAAATCATAGCCATTCCAGAACACTCCAGAAGAAATCAGTTTGGATTTTTCAAGGAAAATACTTTTTGTTCACATTTGCAAAAAAGAAGTAACAAAGGGGATCAGGTAATTGCTCTGAACCTTCCAGGTTAAAACTACACCACGGTGCAAGTGATTGGTCTTCATTAAAATCTTTGTCATAGTTCAAGAGCTGTTAAGATGGTGAATATTTAAGTACAATAGTCTAAAAATGTTACTATACTTACATCTCTTAACTTTTTCTTGTCTTGCAGACTATGGAATCGCTGAACAGTGGCAAACCGTTCTTGCAAGCTTTCTATGTAGATCTCCAGGGTGTCATAAAAACCTTGAGGTATTATGCTGGTTGGGCAGACAAAATCCATGGAATGACCATTCCTGTAGGTAAGGGGAATTAAAGCACAGCTATGCACCTAAATCTTCTTGTGGCCAGACTAAGGCTTAGTAGCTTCATGGAAGGCAGAGGAGAAGCCTGGGTTGCTCTCGCAGTGTGTAGCATGTTGCTGAAGCAGATGTTTTAAAGTCAGCAATGGCAGGACAGGGTGCCCTACTCTTGTTCTGCCCCACATGCACATGTGAGGAGGGCTTGGTTTCTTTTCCATGTGTCCATCTGAGAAGGGGATAGCCCCATACCTGCATTTAAATATTGATAAATGTATAAAAATGGATGAGCTATAGGCCTGAAAAATACCTTGGAACTCATGAAAATAGTGTTGGATGCCTGTTGAAGAAACAGTATCATTACGTATAGATCTTGTTTGTATAGTCTTCTTACTGCTCATGCAAATAATTTTACTTTGGACTAACACTGGATCTAACTTAATTTATACTTTGAGAGCATTCTTAATGTTATCATAGAGAACTACATACAAATGATATATATTTTATTATAGATGCCTCTTCAGATTATTCAGTGGGATGAGTTTTATCTTGTATATATGAGATAAACCTTCATGCATGCTAGGAAATTATAATGTTCTTATTCTTTTGCAAAACAGATATGAAAAAATCCTTACCATTATTTTTATTTTTAACAAGTCTCTTCCTCCTGCCCCTCCCTCCCAGCTGTTTAACAAATACAGGCTGCATTTTCTGATGCAAACATATTCATTTGCAGTCTGGACTAGATGTACCAAGCGCTATAGGTGCAGTCATTAAGATAAATGTACTCATCTTTCACCAGCATAAAATAAACCTCTGGAAAAACATTAAGGAAAACGAACATTCATTACGTGGATTCTTTCTGGTTTCATGGTGCACATGTTCATTGCACGTGCACGTTTATTCCCCTTCACCCAGGAAGGCCAGGAGGGCAAGCCCAGGGGTAAAGCCCTTGCTGTTGCCCAGCTATTTCCCTGGCGTTTCACTGTGTGACAGTATCTGCAGTGCACTCGCTATAGCAAAGCACCAAACTACCCAAGTGAGGCAAGCAGATAAATGGAAAATGTGCCTCCAAAATTTTCAGAAGGGAAACATCATGTAACTCTTATTGCAGCGTTACTCATCTTGGTGTTTCACTTTATTAAATTTGCAATGTGCACTGACTGGTGTTTATCTTCACTACCTTATTTTCACCAAAGAAATGACAATAATAATATTTCAGGTATAGACATTCCTGCAAGGACTCAAAGTTTTCCACAGTCATTTAGGCTGAGATTCATAAATCCTAGTTTTGCTGCTTGCACTTCACATTTAATCATACAAAAGTGCAGACCACACCATAAATTCATGTATTCAGCAAATTTCCTGTTCCCTAATCTCTTTCTCCCTGGTCAGTGAATGCTTCCTTCTCACTCTTTAGCCCCACAGGTACACAGAAATTAGGTCAGCCACCAAAAGGCATTGCCAGATTAAGGAGAATAAATATTCTCTGCTTATTCTTGATTTCAAGTACCTTATAGGATAAAACCTGATTTTTTTTTCAGTTAGGTGGGCTATGCTGGATGAAAGGAAGGCACATTTTCAGCATGCCTTCCTCAATGCAAACTTTGTGCTAACAGTTTTCAGTAGTGTAGAATCATAAGTCCATTCACAGATCTTCAGGGGATCAATTAGCTCTTCTTCGTTTAACACTTCTCTTTACTCCTCTGCTTTCACACCATAAATTTGTCATTCTCATGAAGCTATTTTAGTGCAAAGCCAGTGTTAAACAACGGTGCTCTTTACATTCACTTACCATCAGCTCACCAAAGATAAACAAACAAGACAACAAAACCAAAAAACACCACTATTAAATCTTCTCTTTCTATTAGTGTGCTAATAAATCTGAAACCTCCCAATCTTTTGTTGTTGCTATTTTTGTTGAAGTTTTCTTTTTCTGTAAAATAAAAATAGGCAATTGATAGACAAGCAGAAGAAGAAGTGTGTTTTACAGTCACATTCCTTTTGGTCCCAGAGCTACAAAACCTTCACACTGCCCTTTGCTTGCTCCCATGCGTAAAGCCTTGATGATTTAAATTAAAACAGAATGAGGCTAGACCAGAAACTGTTAAACTAATAAACTGAATGCAAACAGAAATGTATCTTTAAAGCAATATATGCTATGATACAGTTTAAAGAACCAACTCAGCTCTCCTCACCCACTTGTTCGCTGTGTCCTGCTATAGGAGGCATGGGACTGTATCATGGTTGTTATGCAAATAAAATATCTGTGATGGAGACTCCTGATGGAAATCTGAGCAAACACATCTGTGGAAGATATTGCTATCCCAAAGTGAGATCCCTGGATAAATGGGACTTGCTTTCTGATTAAAAAATGAAAGTCTTTGGGCCAGGTGCTAAGCAGCTGCAAATTGATCTTGCTCTATTAATATCAGTGAGGACTGAAGAATGTCAGTTTACTTCAGCTGAGTATATTAAAAAAACTCTTTTAACACAAAATTTTAGATTGGATGTGGGATCAGTGTCAGATCCCTCTCCGGCAATGCTCTTCTGGAGGCCAGCTAGTAAAGGATAAGAGTAACAATCATCAGCCATGACATCTTAGAATAAGGGTCATTAGCATGACTTAAAACTCTCAAACATTTAAAAAGTCTCCTGTCTAATTTCTAAGCACAAGGGACTTTTCTATGCTCACTGTTTAGAATAACAGAATTAAGCTCATTTCATTCTTGGGCTATTTTGCTATGGTAACAGCTTGTTCTACATTATGGACAGCGTGGCTCTTAGATCCATCTTTGGCCTGTCCAGAGACATCCAAGGCTTCTGAAAAACTTCAAGTCACATATGTTCCCAAAGATATTGTTAGAAAGCAACCTCAAAAATCCCATCTTGACAGAAAGTCTGTGGATGATGAACTTTGGAAGTAGGTGTCAAAAAGGGCAGCTGTCTAGAGTCTAGTGGGAGACAGCAGGGAGAGCAGCTCTGCATGGGAGGCACCGCTCTGCAGAAAGAACGTTCTGCCTACACTGGGCAGAATTAACCACCATTTGTCTGCCTTGGCAAGAGGTTCAGGTTATCTATAACTCTGTGTGATGAAGCACGCAGACATGTGGCAGTGATTATGCAGTGACAATCTAAAGTCAGACAGTGCTAATGTAACTGTGTTACTGTTATGTTGCCACCATCCTTCTGGCTGAGAACCCACCTCTCACAGTACTACCGAGTACAAGCTGGTATTTTTAGCTGACTCCTCTGTGTTCCTCTTGAGCACTTAGACAGTTTTGCTTGTATGTACTTCTCTGTATTTTGACTTCTACTTCGCTTCTGTTGGATCTGATGAATCTTCCTATGGTCTGTGAACCACTGCTAGCATCTGTGAAAGGTAACCTGGAAAACCAAACCGATCATCTCAGTCTGTGACACAAATATTCTCATCTCCACTGGGGAGTTGTTAAACATCTGGAGATCAAAACAGTACAATGATGTTTTGTCAATGCAGAGCAAACCAACCGATAAACTATTTTCTTCTGCCTTCTCCTGAATCTCTTTTCTCTCTTTCCCGTCCTCCTTTACTTTTCCTGTTCTGTCCCTTGTCTTGGTTGCAGACTATTGTTACCTTTCTCATAATTATTCTGTATCTGGCCCCCAGCTGACATATTAGCTACTCTAGCTCAGGTTTCTACTGAGCAAATCCTGTAAAGTAGATGGATAGAAATAAGCAGACCTGAAAATAAGTTATTTCTAATCAAATTCAAGTTAAAATCTTTTCTTAAACCCAAGAAACTTTAAGGATTAACCAGTTTATTGTTACCAGATATATCTCAGAGGATATTGCAGCAGGTTCCCAAAACACACTCTCCATTGTGGAGTCAGGCCCTTCCCCAATATTGCACAAGGGTGGCTGCAGCTCTGGACTGAACGGGGGAGAGGCTGGGGCTGCCACTTCCCAGCCCAGCCTGGGAGGGAAAGCACATACCCTGTGTCAGACAGAACAATGGGAGCAAAAGCCCTGTAATCTCTCCTCCTCCTCCTCTTACTCCCTTCCGCTGTCTGACCTTTTCTTATCCTGGTAAATCATCTCCTGCCATTAAGCCTAGGTAACCTTCTCATCATTCTCACATTCTTAGCTGAAATTATTTTCCCAAGTTAAGAGATTCGAGTTTTTCTAGATGACCAAGCACTACAGGCCAAGGGGCACATTCAGCTCATGCCTTTAGCATAGCCCTTCCCTCAGCTGTAGCCTCACTGAAAAACATCTGACCTAAATTCAGAGATAGTTTGAGTCTGGGCTAGTTTATACAGCTATGAGACTCAATTGAGGTACAAAGGTGCAGTAAATCTACTTTGCACAGATGCAGGCCAGGCACACTAACAAAGCTACTGATTAGACAGTACCTTAACTGATCCTTTAACTGGTCCCCACACAGCAGGTTCCCTTCTGGCTCTTTGTTAACTGGGAAGAAACCTGCATGTGTAACCTCAGCATGTGCTCCTAGACCACAGGAAGTAAATGATGCTCAGTGACACAAGTCACAAACTTTCCCTCTTCATTCCACATCTACAGATCGTGGTGCGTTGTTGCATCACTTCCCACTGCCTGTGTCCTCAATGGCAGCTGAATGTTACTCTATAACTCCACACTGGGTTGTAGATACACATTTATATTGCTGTGTTCCACTCATGCCTTTCAGGAAATTGCCTTTGTGACTCTTTCTTCACTTCTCTCACCCTTAAATCAGCTAAGGCCAGTAAGTACCTCCATGCTACTGCAATTTTATGTGTAGTACAGCTCTTTCCCAAGGAACAAAGCAGGTTACTTTCTGATGGGGAGCCTGCTTCCTTTGTTCTACAGAAAGAGCAATTAGGTTGCTCCTGAACCTAGGTTTCCCATGCTGGCTCACAAAAAACCACTTCTTTATTTCTTTTACTGCCATCAAAGGCTGATCCTTAGAGTTTTTTCCTTCCCTCTATTTTAATTTTTTTTTTGTTCTGCCAAGTCAAACTGCACTTGAGAGTAACCATGCTCATCTGTTTCAGATGGAGATTATTTTACGTTTACAAGACATGAACCCATCGGAGTGTGTGGACAGATCATCCCTGTGAGTATCTCTACTAGTGCTTTCTATTTATTTTCATTTGAACCAGCTCTCTTTAAAGACACATAAAACATGGTCTTCAGCTATGTGTGTTTTCCATTACGAAAAAAGCTGAGCTCATATTGTTGACATATCTTTAACAGCCTCCCTGCAAATGCTTATTTGAACATGCTAATAGGGTTTAGGCTCTGTTATTAGGAGTTAAGTTCTCAAGTCATAGAATTCACATGATTAAAACAAGCAAAGCAAAACACAGTGTTAATATGCTGTCAGTGGTTATGGATGTTCACACAACTTATGGAAAATTGATGCTTTGCTGTGGTAGTCTCTTTATTTATTTAGTTTTTACTGTGATTTAACAGGCTCCTCAGTTCCTGGGAGAATGTGATGTATTTTAATTCCATTCTTTCCTGCTATTTCTTTTACAAGGCTGGAGGAGAAAAGGAAACTCCAGGAGACATATCATTACAATTAACATTGTGTAGCTAATAGAAGACATGAAATGTTTGTTTTATTTGTTGTGAGAGAGAAACACATCATTTCATCAAATCCAGTACTCCCCTACACCCCAACAGACACCCTCATAATAAAATCTTGCCGAACACTGCATGGGAATTGCACTGAGACGGTAACTTTTTCAGAAGAGCCAGTTAACCAGCTTTGGCAGAAATTTCAATGGGAGGCTCACATATAGCTATTAAAATATTGCATGGAAGCTTTTTTGCTTGACAAAACACTGGGGGACTAATCAGGCCATTCTCTGAATTTTTTGTCGATGTTGATTTTTTATTTTGTTCATGTTACCACAAAGCCACTAAATAGAAACACAGAGCAATTCTGTTACGAGAGGAGCAGCCAGAAAAGATTGCTTCAACAATGTTAAGCCCTTTTTCCCTATTTATATTTGTTGTTATTTCGTGTCTTTGTTAAGGGGTGGCTTTTGTGTTTGGCACTCGGCAGAAACCCAGAGAAACATGCAATGACTCAGAGAGTCTGTGGCTGCAGCCGTCCTGCAAACACCTACACACTCTCCTAACATGGTCCTTATGAATGAAAGATTCCACAGCTCTGTTCCTGTTCCTCAGCCAGGCACATGGATAAGCATTTACTAAATGACAACCCCAATGTCTAACCCCAACGTTGCTGGACATCTCTTATGCTTGTTTCACTGAGCTTAACTGACAGACTTGCTGAAGAAACTTGGCCACAGGCTGAGAATCATGCCAAAAGCAGGATTTATTTAGTTTAGATGTGTAAAACTCTGTTCAGGATACCCAGCCATCTACTCTATATGTTCATTCTTCCCTCAGTTTTGTCCTCCAAAGCCTGAAGATGGCTGTCATAGCCATCTATTCTAACACTACTGCTGATCTGTTCTGTATTTCCTCCACGCTACCAGTCCCAGAGGACAGCCCAGGCCGCTGCATGTGCTTGGCCATTGCCTGAGCAAATACATTATTCAAAAATAAAATTAAACAGCAAGTCTAACATTGAACTTCCATCCTCTTTCACGTCCCATCTTCCATCAAAACATGTGCTCTTTGGCAGTGCTGTAGCATAAACAGGGCTATATAGTGCCCTATAAAACTGCTGCAAGCTCTCCTTGCAATGCCATTAGAAGCTCAGGCTGTTAGCACACTGCTGGCCCTACAGCTCCCCTCCCAGGTTTATGTACTGGAGATGGAATTAAAACATCACTTTGTCTCCGGAGTTTATAAACAAGAGAGGGAGTAAAAAATTGGGTGTTCGGTGAAGGAAAGACAGTTGTGTATTTTTTCAAGCTAGCCAGGGGCTAGAGAGATGTCTGAGAGTGGCAGCTGATATGCATCAGGCAGCAACACGTTCTGGCCAGTGGCTGACTCTGTGACTGATATTTTCTATTCTCCTTCTGAAAGAGACTGTTGTATGCATTTGTAAGAGTGACTGTGCAAACACAGTTATTTCATTACACCAACATTTTCACTAAAATCAGCAGGACTATCCACTTAACCTGCTGGGATCAGGCCTTGGTGCAAAAGGCTCATTACTTTTATCTTTATCCAAGGCATGTTTGTGCATCAAACTAATATAATTCACTATATCATGTGCTGCAGTTCAATGAAATTGTAATGAATGACAACACAAAAATTATATCAGCAAAGGGTTTCTCAACTTGTTTTTTACTGTTCTTTTAACATCTTCCATATAGATTTCTCAGTATGAAGTCTTCAAGAAAATGCCTTGATTGAACATTGACATTTATGGACTTTTTATTGTAATTCCATCAATTAAGGATTATATAATTTTGAGCATATATTTTATATCTTAAGATGTATTCAGGGATATGAAATTTATATCCAAAACTGCTTCAACGTGAGCAGTTCTTTCCAAATGTACCAGAAGTAAGAACTATTTTCATGGGGGAATTAAAAGTGCCCAAAGCAAAACAGTAAATAAAATAAAAAGTTGTGACTTAAAAAATTAACAGATAACAGAATATTTTTAATGGAGATTGCAGGAGGGAGTTGTATTTCTTTGAACAGGAGAGAAAGAACTAAGAAGTCACTGCTGCTTTCTTAATGGCAGTAATTTAAAAAAAATCCTTGCTTTGAGCTGGGGAAGATTTATGTTGAGGATCAGCCTGAGAAATAAGTGAGGTATCAGCTTGACATCTTGAAAACAAAACACCATGGCAATATTTTTCCATCTATCAACTTTTTTTTTCCCTACAGTGGAACTTCCCCCTGCTGATGTTTGCATGGAAGATTGCTCCAGCTCTGTGCTGTGGCAATACAGTAGTTATTAAACCAGCAGAACAAACACCACTCAGTGCTCTCTATATGGGTGCCCTCATCAAGGAGGTAAGAATAATTGAGAGGAGTGATGTCTGTCTCTCTTTGTGGGGAAGGAACTACCAGCACATGCCTGCTTTAGTGAGCCCTATCGGTTTTCATAAGTCATGCTTACCTTCATTCATTCCCATTTTGACAGGCTGGCTTTCCACCAGGAGTTGTCAACATTTTGCCAGGATTTGGTCCAATTGTTGGTGCAGCCATAGCCTCTCATGTTGGCATTGATAAAATTGCTTTCACTGGATCCCATGAGGTAAGAGGACTCCACACATTACTGTAAAATGTGAATAAATACTTCAGTCCTTGTGCTACATTTCTTACTGTCACTGAGTAAAAGAGCTACATCTAAATAACAGTGCTCTGTCCTTCCCAGCTAAACTTATGTGCCACAGGACTTCCCAAGCACAAATGGCTCCTTTCCTCCAGCCCCTGCTGTGCTCGGCACCTCAGCACAGGAGATACGGCTGGAAAAATATTGCTGGGATTTCCTGTGGGCTTATGAGGATGTGAATCACATGCAAGTAGGCAGAACATCCCATGTATATCATAGCACACATAAGTGCTGCTTTAACATCCATAATTTGTGTATCCTGCTGTAGTTGGGGAAAAGGAAGAGGAAGGGAGCAAATTGTGCAAATATACTTTAACTTTGATGCTGCATTCAAGGATACTGAGGATGAGGAGGAGGCCTAAAAAGGAAGGAATGCAGGGAGAAAAGGAGATTGTCCAAGGTGTCAGTTCCCAAAATGATGGAAAGAAGCTGGCCAGAGGATGAAGGGAGTCAGTTGTCTCCTGGATGCCAAAATGTCTTGCTATGAGTCTATGCTGCAGATGTTAGAGACGAGGCTCACTCTGAAGATGAAGGCTGCAATCTACAGCAAGACTAACCCCCAAAACTCTCATCACGTCTTGCTCTCAAATATGTGCCAAGCTGGCTGTTATCAGGGTTGGGGTGGGGATGACAGAGGTACTCCAGACTGAAGTCACAGGAGAAGGGGCCTTATCTCATCGTCTGAAGGCAGACAGAAAGGAATCTCTGTGGGAGTTTCAGGGCTGGTTATATTTAGAGAGTGCTAAACCCAGCCCTTTTCAATTCAAAATCTGACAAACTATTGTATGGAGGGAGCTAAACCCCAGGGACCCAGATTCTCTTTGATATGTTTGACTCCCACTCGTGGCAGTGGAAGGCTTTATGCATCCTAGGGATGCTGCTCTTCACAGTGAGGCAATTTGGGTTTTGGTTTGCGTCGATAAATCCACTGACCATGCAGCCCTGCTAGGTATTTGTAGGTATCTCCCTGGTGGGCCCAAGGATTGCAGAGACCAGTTCAATTATTTAAAATAAATTATTTTAGTGGAATTATTCTGTAATTGAGTTTGCAAGTCACACACAAGCCCAAATTACCAGTAAAACGTAGCTGCAGTCACATGGCTAATTTGCACACACAGGTGTTTTGCAATTACTATATGGCTGTACGTGATTTTTTAATGACAACTTCAGATTCTAATGTACACAGGTTACATTCTAAGTCAATGGCTACATCAGATTTCAGATTATTCTATGGAATTACTCTAGTCATTACATCTCCTGTATCCAATTAAGATTAGCATCCTGGAATATTGAAAATTTTAATATGAGCTGATTACCCCCCATAAATTAAGTTGAAACAATTGTTTTCATAAAGATATGTGGTCTCTGTTTAAGATAAATATTCTATTATACAGGATGTTGCACTGTTTGGAAGAGGAAAAATACAGATGGGTTAGGTTTCAAAGTTGTCTCTTGTAGCCAAAATAAATTTTTATTGTAGTTCCAGACAGCTTTAGTTTTAATAGGCGTTTAAACTCAAAAGCTGTGGGTTTTATACTAACTCAGTGCCTACCTTTAAAAGCCTTACTAATAGGAAGTGAAAAGCATTACAGAGATGAAAAAGCAATTCTCTAAGAACCTAAAGCAAGAACAGATGGATCGTTTTAATGCAGAGTTAGTGTAAACTATTCCATATTGTTTCTGATTTCCTGTAACACTGAATTTTTGTACCAGCAAGTCAACATTGTAACATTTTAAACACTGTGTTCTGATATGAGCCGGACTATAGTCTGTGACTCCTCCAAAACAGATTTCAATTTCTAGTGAAATAATATTGGAAATATTTTGTCTCTCTGGTATGTGTCTGAAGCATGTCAACTGTACACTCCAGTGCTGGGGATTTCCGATAGCCATTAGGTGTATAAACAGCACGTATGAACTCCATTCCTCCATTCCATCCATGTGCTGGTTAAGGCAGTTCGCAACGGGCAAGTTAATGATAAAACCTATCAGCACCAACACAAAGATCTTCAAATTGAGATTCTGAAGCACAGGTTTTTCTCAGGTTTTCACCATGAGGTTCTTTTATATAAGATCTTTACCTCTGAAGTATATTTATAGCTAACGAAAACTCCCAATTCGCCTGTAAAAATCACAAAAGTGGGCTATTATCTTTTTCCTGATGTATTCTTGAAAGACAGAAAACAGGCTGCTCCTCCTCCAAAAAAAAAAAATTGAATGTTAATGTGTTCCAATATTTGTAGAACCCAATCCATAGAAAGACGAGCCAAAAGGCCAAGTTCACAACCTCAGCTCAATAAAGGCTGACACAGCCACACCACCAGAGCCTTCCAGCCTCGCACCTTATCTTGCAACATGACCAGTAACAGATGCTCAGAAGAAGAGAGCACGTGTAGAGTGATCCTTTCCTTGCTGCAGCCTCACAGCTTCTGACAAACAGCCTACAGACTTGCTGAGCCCAGAGGTGCACGTGGACACTCATATTCCATGTGCCAATGGCCTTGTCACCCATGCATTAGTCCAGTACCTCTTGACTTCCTGATGACTGGGAGGCCTCAAGCCTGTGCCCATGCAACAACACAGAAATGACTTTCAACTTCTGCTTCTGATTTCTAGTTTAGAGCTATCCAGTGTGCACTCCTTCTCTGCTTTTGAGATTTTCAGGTGCTCTGAATTTTTAAAAAATACTGCTATTTATTTTTCATACACTGCCCTACAAAATAATATGTGAAAAAGCATAAAGAGCTCCCTTTTCTGTGGGGCCATTACTGTTTGATTTGACTTCTCTCCATCTTTCCTGCTGCCCCTCCTTTTATGTGTTAGCTTGCACACATTTTAAGAATAGTCTGCCAACTCTTTCATCCCTCAGCCTATCTGCCTCTTAAGAAACACCCTCCCATGGATCACCTTCCTCTCCCAATCCGCTAGTACATGAATCTCAAAACTCTTCCCTCCACAGCTCACTAGGAAGGGAGAGGGTTCTGCAAACCACTGGCAGGCTATGGATTTCACTCTGACAACTGTCACACTGAAAGAAATAAAATCATACTGAGTATGAAAGCCCACCTAAAAATACTGTGCCTCCTTAGATTCCAGTAGCTTTCCTGGCTTCTCTCCTTGCTTCGGTTCACTCTTCAGCAGCCTGTTTGGTACGGGCATTTTAACCAAAATGTTTATTTTTACTGTGTTGGTTTTAGTGAACCAGGGCTAATCTGTGATCCTCCTTAATTACAGCATTCTCTCATGCTTCACTGACACGTTTTTTCCTCATCTTCCACAATCAGATGAAATTTAAACTGCCATAACCAAACTTTCTTAGAGCCAATATGACCATGTTAACAGTTGCTCCTATTCTTTTCCTACCTTCCATTGAAAGTCCATAATCAACTTACATATCTCATTACATCTTACTGAATTTCTCCTTGATTCTTCTGGTCCCGAGCTGCAGGGTGAAACTCCCACTCACTGGGAACATGGAAGAGGTACTGTAAAGCTCAGCTGTGTCCTGCTTGTTTACTGTACATGCCTTTTCCTTTTGCACTGCCCCTCTCTGCCTCAGCTTCTTCACTTTCCACATATTCTTGTCTGAGTTCCTTTAAAAAAAAATACTAGCAACACTTTAATTAAAACTAGTAATTTACAATTTCTGAGTTTAAGAACAGATCCAAACTCAGGATATCTGGCATTCCCATGTGTCTGCTGTTAGGCTGCAGTGCTCAGAAGTACAGGAGACATTCTACAAGTCTCTTCCCCAGTGAAATAACAGTGAGCTTTATGTATTTCCAAGACGAATGCTGATGAGAGGACAATTTTTACACATATCAGAAATGTAAACAGTTCCTTCATACTACTTCTTATTCTCTGAAAGAACTTCTGCTATGCAAAAAAAGGTGAGAGGCCTTCAGAGAAAAGCAGCCATCAGAAGCAGGTTTACTTTTAATTTGCCTTTATTTCCATTCAAATCTGTGAGCTCAGTCAAGGCTTTGCAAATACAGCCATTTTCCTGCTGTGAGCTGCCTGCACACACACTACTGGTGTGCTCCATCTGAACTGGAACTGTGTGTGGGGATGGTGTAGCCATAAGTTCCTGGTGCACAGGGAATAGTTGAGGGCAGTATGTTCTGGGTTTAAAATTAGAAATGATTATGGAGAGTAAGAAGTTATAAATTTTTAAAATGCAGATTTAAAGCCCTGCCAGGGATAAAAATTATATTTTGATTGTTGCAAAAGTTTAATGAGCTCTAATAACTTCTGTTTAAAACCAAATGTGTAACCTCCAAATCAGAGTGGCTTTCAACTCCCTCCAGTTGTTAAATGCTCTCAAGATGAGAATTACAGATAGCACACAAAACATTTGAAGTTCTGGCCAACAAGAAATGTATCCTAAGTGGCTGGTTTCCACTTTGTTCAAACGACGACCCATTAAAATGCAGACAGATTTAAGATAGGATTCAGGTCTGTGTTCAGGCAGTTCTGTAGAGTAACCCAAATAAATATCCAACAAATTGGTTTGGATGCCTGTGTAAACAAACGGTCTATAAACAACTGCAATAAACCCCAGCAGAAGAGTCTGCATTTTGCTTGGCAGAATGTTTTCTTTATGCACTTAGATTAACAAACCATGATCTCATCATTAGTCAACAAGATACTAGAGAGACCATCAAAGCAAACTACGGGAGAGTTGAGATTGATTCATGCCAAACAAATGTTTGTAGCTAACAGCTGTATTACCACTGATTCTAATTTACTCAGCAGGATTCTCCTTTCATTTCCGAAGTGAGATGAATGTCCCAATGCATGATGTAGACAGAATGTCTTCCTACTGCACAGGCAGTGAGTCATGTGAGCACTCCTGGATCAATCTCTTGCTTGTTTTAGGCTTCATGAAGAATTGCAACCTGGCATTTTCTACTTTAGCAATAAGAATCCTAAATGTGATCTGACCTGTTCTGAGAAGTCTGTGAGATTATGGTGCTACACACATGCCCTGTGGAAGGATTTAGGGGGCTACATTAGCATTCATTCCTGCTCCTGCAGAATCTTCTGGATCCTATCTTGGACAGCTTGTGCCTTCTGAATGAAAAGAAATTGTTTCCCTTTTCCTTCCTTTGTGTTTTTGGTAGCATTTAGGAAGCCGTCCCTGGGCAACTGTTGTGCCTTTGCCTACAAAAGATGTATGTCAAAAGGAATCCCCTTCTTAAACCAAGTACAAATAGGATGGTGTATCAGACCTATCAACGTTAGCGAGAGTTTAGCCACGGACTTCCATGGGGCCAGGATTTAACCTATGGAACAAATGAGCCATTTATAGCTTAGGATTCTCTCCAGGAATTTGTGTTTGGGATTGCCTTTTCACTTGGGCTGCACTATTCAGCATGCTCTTTTCAGGGCTGCTCCTCACACAGGGCATTGCACAGTCAAATAAAGCTGCTCTTCTTTGTGCCAGTATTTCACATTCTCTTGTCCTTGCAGGAGACACACCCTGAACATGCCAGGAGGGTCTAAAATGCTTCTCAGAAAGATTTTGCATGTAGTCTGGAATTCATAAAAAATAAGGCAGACTGAGTGAGCAGCAGCATGGGTTTGAGGGTTTTGCCAAAACACTGACATTCAGTGTCTCAATAGCTGGAGAAAGAAAACTGTACTTCCAGAAAACATTGAAAATTTCTGTCTGGCCACACCATCTCCTCAAAACTTAATCAATCTCTTCTAACTAAAACCACTTACTGTTCTTCAGATATTCTCTCAATATCCCAAGAAAGGGATATTATTTAAAATGCCTAACTAACTGATGATGTATATCTCCTCTGTCAAATTTTGCACTGTTCATGGAATCTTTTAATCTATACATCTCCTTGTGCAGTTCTTCCTTTCACTGTCTTGTCTGTGGCAGTGTCAAGAAAATGACCTGCTGTTCAGCTAGACTGCAGTTCCCCTATATTCAGGTGTTCCTTGATGATTTACTGTTTATCTGTGAGCAGAGGAAGGTTCAGAGCAAAGGAGAACCCAGACATTCCAAGTGACAGAGTTGAAGAGGAAGTACCACAAACCTTGGAGGTTTGGTTTTGACTCATGAGACTTTGAGTGCTTTAACAGTAACAGGCAAACTCACCTGGTACCCTTTAGAAATACAAATTTCTGTCTGAAAACAGAAAATAAAGAGAATATGAAAGGCTACTTTTTAATTTCTGCACAAATATTTAAAATGCAACTATTTAAGCCTCCTCTTGAAAGAGACATTAAACTTCCATATTGAGAAGGCATAAATAAACAACAATCAAATGTTTTAGATCATGATACATTCTCACTGCCCAATGTCACCCCATTGACAGTCCAGATACAGACCCTTCCAGGACTATCCTTCAAACAGCTTTGTTGCACAGGAGTGCCTCAAACTACTTATTTAATCTTTGTTGTTGTTGGTCTGCATAACAAATTGTTTTCTTTGAGATGGACCAAATTACATCTGCCTCACCCTCCATGCAGCTTACAAGGTTATGGTACTTCACAAGCTATCCAGGGATACTCCTGATATCAATCTTGAAGCCTATTCAAAACAAGGATGGGGAGTCAGGGCTTTCTCTGCCAACATTCCTGCTGAATAACCACACAGCTCCATTATCTGTGGGGGAGTCCTCTCTTCCAGCATTCCCTCTCCAGGCTGTGCTGCCTATTGGGAGCTCAGGGATAGAGCTGAGAGACACCGCGGGAAGCGTGTCCTGAAAGCCCGTGCAGATTGCAACACTATCACTTATCCCTTTCATGCTGTCTTTCTCCATAAAGAGAGGGTCAGTCACAAAAGGCCGCCTTTGTCACTAAATAACCACGGTGCTGGTGCCTTCCCTAAGACTTTTCTCAACTTGTAAGTGCACAGGGCACAATGGGAGCACAGTGAACAAAAATGCTGAGCAGCATGAGCCCCACCATCCTGATGTCTACTCTGATCTCTAACGGGAAAGACACAGTGAAGTTTTCTATTAAGTTTTTACTTGGAAACTTGACAACAACTTCCCTGTATTAAAAATACTTCAGACTACACTTTTCCAAATTAACACCACTGTCTCAAAGCCCTTTGGACTTTAATATTTGCCATATACACTATACTTGGACTTGCATACTTGTCAATCACTTGTTTGCATGGAATCCTTACAAAATCTTTATTTACATGTACAAAAGTGTTTTGACATTAAAGCAGAATGGAAGGCAGAGAGATGAGGGCTGGACACATTGCTCTGGCTTCCTTGGTCTGTCCTGCTCTTTTGTGAATTTTTGAGGGGAAATAGCTGGTTGATATTCTTTGAGAGAGGGAGGTTCAAGGCAGTGAGGGTGTGAATGGCATTGGCTGGCACAGGCTATAAACACAGAACTCTGGTTTCCAGTGTACATTTTCAGCACAGTTTGAGAGGCTGGAATTTCCAGATGACGTGCTCAATGTATGTAGTGGGGGTGGAAGACAGAAAGGATCCTTTTTTTTTCAGGTTCACTTCTGGCTGTCAGTCAAACATAGCAATAAAATCAGCTCCAATTAAGGGGATATGTAAGGAATTTCATGATAATGTCAACACTCCATTCCATCAATACAGGGGTAAAGGAAAAAAAGCCTTTTTTTTTTTTAAAGAAAAAACCTCAGTCACACTCAACTGTGGTATCACCAGATAAACAGTTAATCACAAAGGTACATGAAGTGGTTCACAATTCCTTCATTATCCTGTGGGGTTTTTCCTTTGTTTTTTTTTCTTTGGGGGCCCTGGTTTCTGTTTCATTTGCTTTCTGATTACTCCAGTGCTGACTTAACTTTCCCTAGCAGACTGCCTTCAATTCTCCAAGAGGTTCAGCTTCTCATCCATTAACCCTTTGCTGCAGGGACTCTCACATAACCTTAGAAATAGAAAACAGATAGAGAGACCAGAGAACTACATGGAGAAAAAAGCCCAGCTCTGGACTCACTCCCATCTCACCTCGAACTTTCAGTGTGACTTTAAAACATGTTCCAGTTAAAATAAAGTACCTACCAAGGTTCTTAGGCTTCTCAATATTCAATAGGTACTTTTAATCCTGTGTTGTACCATGTAAGAGCATAAATCTACTTGTGATTGCTTTCTTAGCTGCAAAATGGTCAGTTACACTGCAACCATATAAAAGCTGATCTATTTTGGATTTGTTGATCCAAGGAGAGGAGAATTTCCAGGGACAATAGGTGCCCCTGCAACTGTACGTGGAAGCATGTCAAATCTGTAGCTGTCAGATTGCTACTCCATTTAAACTACTCTCATGTTCATTGGTGAGATCTGCAATTTGTGGCTGCTCCAGCTGACCCCACAAACTACAAAGACATTTTGGAGGTGATTTTGACCTCCTCAACCCATATTAAGATTATTTGTGGTGCAGCTGGGGGTCAGATCGGGGATGGTGCTTTTGTAACTTCTTGCCCTTATTTGTATTCTGCTCTGTGCTGTTAATCCTGTGGAGGAGGAGGATGATTTCATCAGAATTTGATGTATTAAGCCTTGTGAACATGTCAGTGGTTTGGATGGAAATAATTCTAGTTACATCCATTTCAAATTCCTAATTCAGCCCTCTTAAAATGCTCTAAAAGACCCCGAGCATAGCTGCATAGTGGTGAATGGTACACAAACTAAGTGCCGTGCCTTATCCCCTCTCAGTTTCTAGGGAAAAAAAGGAAAGCTGTCCACTGCTGATGAGAATACGTATGGAATGAAGAACCTGCTGGATTATTTAAAGCTCTGCTCTACTGATAGCCAACCTTGGCTGTTAAAATGAACTGTATGACTACATTCCCTGTAAAATGTGTCTCCATTTCCTTTCAGGTTGGGAAGCTGATCCAAGAAGCAGCTGGAAGGAGTAATTTGAAGAGAGTTACACTGGAGCTGGGTGGGAAAAGCCCAAACATTATTTTCGCAGATGCTGATTGTAAGTCAGCACTTCCATATTTTTGCTAAAAACATGTTTTCATGATGTCTTTTTCCTTTTATTTTAAACGAATTTTAGTGCACATCTTTCATACAAATTGAAGTGAAGCAATACAGCTGTATCTAATGGCACTTTTCAATCTTACAGAAGCAACCTAAGGTGTGCTATCTTTTATAAAAATACAACTTTTGAACCCACAGATTCATAGTCAACAAGAAGACAGAAAAAAAAGTTATAACCAAGCATACAGACGTGTTTTTCACAGTCATAGTCCCACACACATTTGCCATCCTATGCTCTGCAGCAAGCTGATTTAGTGCTTTAAATCCTGAAGTTCTGTGATTTTTTTATTTCACAGCAATTAGAAAAAGGGAGGGCTTTTATGTACACTTGACTTGCTAATCTAGTCAGTGCAGTATTCCTTTGTTAAGTAGCTGTAAAGACAGATTATTCAATTTTTTACATTTTCACAACTAAAGAATTGTGTATTGAAATACTCTCACTGCCAACTGTCAGCAAGGAGCTGAAAATTTTGGCATATGTATGATGTTGTGCAGCTGACATTTCTGGCACCTGAGAAGGTACAGGACAGCTGTTTAGGATAGGATATAAACACAAACTGGAAGTTTCTGCTTAGATGATCAGCAATGAAATAGTTACAATGTTGATATCTAAATTGTCAGCAGGAGGTTTTGAAGTTAACACCCTATTAAGATGAATGAGATGGTTCACACCTTGCTCTGAGCTCTTGTTTCAGGCTGGGTGCAGGCTGTCCGCAAAGCCCTTTCTGAGAATTTTGCAACCCCAATAAATAGAAACATAAGGATTCGGTCTTCTAATTTCAAAGAGGGGAGTGAATAGAATGATTTTGAATAGCATAAATTAAAAGAGAGGGTTACAATCCTGTAACCATTTTCAAAACTTATCAATATCTGAAAAATTAGGGAAAGCTTGACAACTTTCAGCAGTTTTTCTACGTAGAAATGCTTTACCAAGTCGAGGATTGAAATTTCAGCCACAGTCATCCTGGTAAGCTAAAAAAAGCTCTTGTCAGCTGGAGCCATACACAGATATTCCAGCCTTCTACCCCAGTTGCTCATCTCCACCTCCCACCAGATATCATCACACTTCAAATGTCCCTCACCTGCTAACTCAGACTTGATCACCTAAACACTTCCAGTAGAATGACACGTGCCAGGGGCAGGTCTGTGTTATGACCTTCCACGGGGGAAAGACAACTGCTCTCTGGTCTGCCCACAATTACAACCTTCAGCACTTGGCCTAAGATTTAGACTTCAAAGCTCTGATTATTTAAAAACAGCAATATGCTCACCGTTCCAAAGGAGCTGTTTGTTCTGCTTGAGGAACGCTGTGTGCCAAAAGTTAGCAGAAAGAATGATAAAGCTGTTGGAGGCTTAGTGCACCAAAAAACCAGAGAAGAATGGTTAGAGTTCTTCATGGTGAAAAACTGTTTACAATAGAGGAAGAAACATTAGTTAATCACAGCTATCCACTAGTGCATTCAATCTCCATGGAGCTGCCAGGGAAAATTTGAATGTGCTCCAGGGAACACCCCATATAATTTTTCTAAAGACCACACTGAGGGCAGAAAAAGGCATTTCTGTTAGACAGCGTCGTCTAGAATGTGCTGAAAGTAAAGCACTGTTGCTTTGTTCAGTCCATAAAAGATTATACTTTAAGCAATGTTCCAAAGTGCTACAGCTGGTAACAGAGGTATTACAGTGCTGTAGGGCATCACTGTTTAGGGATGAATTCATTATTCTTGTCTAGTCAGATATTACACCCCATGTAAGAATGTGGCCTTGAATGTCTAAATATGACCGGATCCTCTCTCCTGCTTGGTCAGAAGGAGTTGTGGCTCCAAGGAAGTCAGCATAGAAATCGAGGGTTGATTGTTCTGTAACAGGCCTACAATTTTAAAACCTTACCCAGTCATCTGAATGGGCCAAGAGGAAATTTCTAGGTTGCAGAAAAAGAATCTGGATTTTTGGGAAGGACAGGTCTTGCCATTATCAAAATCAAATTCTCCCATATATTTGGTTTACTGTAGTTCTCACACATGAAGTATTAAATCCAGTGCCAACTTGGGATCACAGACAAATTTTCCTCCCCTATAGTGACCCAGTCAGATGTGTTTATGTATCCTGCTTCTGAGGTTCCCTTAAGAGTTTTGCTTGGTAAATGACATGTTTTGGATATAAGACACTGGTAAAGTTTTGTTGCGTACCCTACTCCTACTGACTGCTAAAGCACTGTCTTATCTTCTCCAGTGGGAATCATCCTCATATATTACCTAACACATCTATAGGATGTTTTGATTTAGTTTTATTTAATCAAATCCTACTACTG
This sequence comes from Notiomystis cincta, assembly GCA_013398075.1. NCBI lineage: Eukaryota > Metazoa > Chordata > Aves > Passeriformes > Notiomystidae > Notiomystis > Notiomystis cincta. The sequence goes on along the minus strand of VZRX01004181.1, from coordinate 97,951 downwards.
AAGTTTTGTAAATGTGGCACTGTGTAACACACACAACACAGATGCAAAGGCAGATTTGCCTATGATGTTCCAGTGCAACATGTGCTGTCTTGTTTCTCAGTGGACTACGCTGTGGAACAAGCTCACCAAGGAGTCTTCTTCAATCAAGGTCAATGCTGCACTGCAGGATCGCGGATTTACGTGGAAGAATCAATCTATGAAGAGTTTGTTAGAAGAAGTGTGGAACGTGCAAAGAGGAGAGTTGTGGGGAGTCCTTTTGACCCAACTACAGAACAAGGTCCACAGGTAAAGGAGTAGGGCTTTGGCTACTTAAACTCCACTAAGGCAGAGGTCAGTCAGTGCACGCTCACTTAAGGTCCAGGGTAGCTGACACAATACAAGCTTTCAAGATTCAAATTCTAAAAGATAAGTAAGATGTGCAGCTCTGAGGTGTTTCTTGTTAAATATAAAAATCTCAGTTTAAATATCAATGTTTGCCTCACAGTTTTAAGAGCAAGATTCAGATCTTCAGCCCTCAAAACATAAGCTCTCAGAAGTCTTTGTAAGCACTTACTGTAAGGACTGTCTACAACCATAATTGTGCTTGGAGATCCAGGAATTCTAAGCAAAAGATGGGTATAATCAGAAATAATTCTTTAGAAAAGACTTAGTTCCTGTCACTAATAACCAGCGGGGCTTATAACATTTTCAGGAAGTTAATCTGGGACAAAACCTAATGATCTGCTTTTTTGGTGCTTGTAAACTAGATTGTTTAGCAAGAGCGTGGGTTAAGCCACAAACATAAGGTGACATATCTTAAGAAGTCTGAGCCCAAGGTTACAATCAGCTCCTGCTTATGGATCTTTGGCACCTGCAGCTCAAAGAGCACTGGAACTTGACTTGACCAAAAACACCTATTTGGATTTGATTGTCAAGTATATGGTCTGCACACCAAAAAGGTTCTTCTCTCTTTCAGATTGATAAGAAACAATACAACAAGATCTTGGAACTGATTCAAAGTGGCATTACTGAAGGAGCAAAACTTGAATGTGGAGGAAAGGGACTGGGAAGAAAGGGATTCTTCATTGAACCTACGGTGTTTTCCAATGTAACAGATGACATGCGGATTGCCAAGGAGGAGGTACTCACACGTGTGGGCAAGATCCTTTTAGAATGTCCTAAATACTATTTTATTTCTTTTGTTTAATTCCTAAGACAAAAGCTTCAGAGTGAAAATTATGACTATATTTTTTTAAAAAATAAATCTTTTCAGAACTCTTTATGCACATAGCAAGTGACATCAGCTGGGTAAGGAAGCTCAGTTTTTGTCACTGACTATAAGGTCTCAGATATCAAAGAGGAGATATGGGTAGAATGGACAAGTTCCCCTGAGGCACCTGCTTTGGGAAATTCATGCAGTTTTACAGACAGATATTATCACTATTTATCACTAAATTTTGCTGTGGGAAATTTTAAAGAGTATAATTGGAGAGAGAAAATAATTTAAAAAGCAGAATAAAACAAGAATAAAATGCCTCTGAAGGAGATGGTTTATTAATTATTAATCTTTGTTGCAGATTTTTGGGCCGGTTCAAGAAATACTGAGATTTAAAACCATGGATGAAGTTATAGAGAGAGCCAACAATTCTGATTTTGGGCTGGTAGCTGCTGTCTTTACAAATGACATAAACAAGGCCCTGACAGTCTCTTCAGCAATGCAGGCTGGGACAGTCTGGTAAGCAGAAGTTATCCCACTCCCGCTCTTGAAGATAAAGCGTTTGAGTCACTATCATCATTTCACTTCAGTTTTGCACCCTTTGTTAAGAATATTTATGCAGCCCATGCTAGTGGTGGACCACTAGCCAACCATGGAACAGCAGTGGGGAGGTGCTGGGGCTGCCACTGCTGGGGAATGCTGGTGGAGCTGGAAAGCTCCTTGCTTCCCAGGAGCAGCCACTGCTGAGTGGCTTTACTGAAAACAAACAGGATAAATGATCCTTTCTGGGGAGCACAGGAACCCCGGGAGGCATCTACTAAAGGCACAAAGGATTGTGTACTTTCTACAACATTAAGGAACTGAGGGGACACCTCCTCTCCAGTCTTTAGGAATAGGTAATGCCAACTCTAGAGTTTAGTAGCTTGCAATTTAGTACCTCAAACCTGAGTAAACTAAAGATCTGCAAGAAATTAGGGATAAAAAGGGCAAACTCAAATCTAACAGCTCTTTGTTATAAACTGGCACTAAGGTTTGGCAGCAGATTAACAGTTCATTACTGAAGCTGTGTCCAAGGCTATGGTGCTCTCCTCCAGCCCTCACAGGTCAAATTCAATTCTCCTTAGGAGTAAGAAGCAGAATGTTGTTTTTGTAGCATAAATCCTTCATTTCTTTTCAACATGAAACACGTTTGTTATTGCAAAGAGGTATAGAGTGTCCTCAGCTCCACAAGTTTCAGCCTCTCTCTGAGCTATCCAAAGGTCTCTCTGGTGCTGCAGCTGGACTTAATGCCTCTTCCTGTTACAGGATAAATTGCTACAATGCCTTAAATGCCCAAAGTCCTTTTGGAGGATTCAAAATGTCTGGCAATGGGAGAGAGATGTAAGTATTACACTACACTGCTGTTTTCTAAATTGTTTTCAACTGCAACTTAATAAACATTAGTGAATGCTTCCATGCAAATTAAGATCCAGAAATATTCCAACCTGAGAATCAAGCTATAATATAAGGTGACCTTTAATCATTGCCAGTTTTAAATGCAATTGATTTGCATGGTAAGACCACTTTTTTTTCTTTATTTTTCTTTTTTTGTTTGTTAGTTTGCTTGGGTTTTTTTAATGTTACAAACTAACTTACTGGAATTCTCTTCTTTTTCTGAAAGGAATTGAAAATTTCTGAGTATTTTTCTGAACTTGTAACCTGTGTTTTCTGGAAGTTTATTTTTAGCCATATTAAGCATCACTTTTCAGAAAGACTCTCTCTTTGGTGCTGCTGAGTGCTTGTTGGCTGGTTTGGTGTACTTGTTTCAGAATTGTTTTGCCATGTATTGTGCCTGTCTTGCTACTTTTTCCTTTCCTTTCTTCAGTTTTCCCTATATTTATTAATATAGGTGCATTTAAATTTTATTTAAAAAATTATCACCTTGCAGATTTTTAAACAATGAAATCAGGCATAGAGAAGGAAAAAAATGTGTTTACATCCCTTTGAAAAAAAAACGCCGTTATAAAACTTTCTGTCTTTCTTATTCCATTTAGCACTGTGCCAAATATTTGAAATGGAGCTCTACACTCAAATATTGTCCCATGTACCTAATTTAAAGTTTCTCATTCTCATTACAATCACAAAGAAGTTTAGCAATTGCATCAGCCCCAGATTGGTTACATACCAAGGATTCAATTAATTTCTGTGCAGGAGGCATGTGTACCAGATATGTCTCACTTAAGTTTTCAAAATAGCTTATGGCTAATGGCAAACTCAGCAGTAAAACTAAAGTAAGGTCAAACTCTTTAAAACTTTAAATATGTTGAAGTATACAACTTGATCTATAAAATAAGCTCTATGTAGTCTGAAGTATTTTCCCTCGTTAGGGAGTACTTTGAATAACACATTCATACTATTCACATTCATGAGTTATGAGGTGATCTCGCACTGGCATAAATATGTCAGGTCATCTAACTCTTATCATTGTGAAAATATTCTAAAACTACTAAGCTCGATAGAGCCCATGAGTAACTTGACACCCAGGGGTGACCCCACTGACTCCAGGGAGGCTAAACTGTGCAAGCAAAATATTCACATATCAATGTTGCAGAGTTCTTGAAAGGGGGGGAAACCCAGGCAGCACCCCAGCTCTCATGGAAAAATCTATGGTAACTGCACACTTGATTCCTACTATGGCTTTGAAAGTATTCTTCATAAACAATAAATGTTTGGAATGGCAATAATCTCCATCTCACAAAGATTCTTGAAAACCTACCTATGAGTAATTATTCTACTCCTTTCAGAACCTCTTTGATCAGATATCACCTTCTAATTCACCTCTTCCACCCTGCATTAATACCTGCATACTTTTATTAAAATGCCAATTTCCTAGATTCTTGTTTTTAAGGGATACATTTTAGAGCATAAATAATGTTGAATTGGGCAGTTAAAGAAAAAAAAGAAAACCTGTCTATACGTAAGTGTGTCATTGCTAAGGTGACACCATGTTACAGCCAGATCATAACTGGGCCAATGTGCTGCCTGTGCCAGCACTGCCTTATCTGGGACTTGTTTTGGTCTTGCATTTAAATTCACAGGTTTTCATCACACATGGGCAAAAAATCAACACGAAGTTGAGAACTGTTATACTCATTTTACACTCCCACAAAATGTAGCAGGGCAGAGAGCCTACCAAAATGTAGCAACCTGGTAGAGAGCCAGAACTCATATACACAATACAGGTGATTTCTGATTGCATTAAGACTACTTAAAATATTTTTATATCCTCAAAGGGGTCTGGAAGACATGGGTTTGTTTTTTTTTTTTTTCATTCATGTTTCTTTAAAGCTTCTTATCACTACCTAGGAGAGGTAAAATTTAATTCCTGTAACTAAAAATTGGGTGATTCACTCCAGATAGCCACATGTGACCATTTTATATTAGAGCTCCCCAAAATTCTGGCCTCTGTCCAAATGTCTTCAAGGGAAGGAAGTGCCATTCTACTTCAGAACTCTCCTTTAATGTCATAGGAATTGTTATTGTCTAGATAGCCCTGAAATACATCAGTGCACACCTGCATTCCAAAAAACAACTGCAAGCAGGAGAATAGCTTGGACTTGTAATTCCTTCCCTTATCTTTTTTTCTCTTGGACTGAGGGAGGGAAGAGAATATGTAATATTTCTTCTTAAAAAGCATTTTGTTCCCCCCTTCCCTCACACCTGCACAACCAAGGGACAGCACTACACAGATTTGACCCTTTTCATCCGCACAACCTTTGTTCTCACTCATACCAAACTGCAATCCCAGAAGACCCAGAGTAGCCATAGAATAGGGTGGGTTTGCTCCCTGTATTAGGCTGTGGGGACAATCAAGCCCTTTAACTGAACACACACTGACTCTTCTGCTCTGAATGTCTGGCATAATCCATCTTCCTATTCAGCAAGTGCAGCTTTTTAACTTTTGAAAAATACTTGCCTTAGAATTCCTCGCAATTGTCCATTTCCAAACTATTGACCAGAAAACAAACATGTAAAGCCCTGAAGCCATGAGCTGAAGAAACAGACAATAAATGTCTCTAATTTTCTTCAGCAGATCAAGATGAGAGATCAAGTGGCATTTGGAACATACATAAAGTCACTGGCTGCTGTCAGCTGGGTTATCTATTGGCTTGCAAAAATGTGTCCAATGGGTGTCTGGAGCTACACAGCAGCCCTGCTGAATCCAGAAACCTCCACTCAGACACTTACTAGCATTAGTTATTGGGCTCCAGGCAGCTCCTGGTGACAGCTTCCACTGAGCCCTAAGGGAATGCTTCTGATAAATAGCTGGGTTTTGGTCATTCTTTGGAGATGAATCCACCTCCTTTTACTGAAAACTGGGGTTGGGGTGGCCAGATCAATCAGGACCTTTCACATGTAAAAAAGCCTTCACTAATATTTGCCTGCAGGTGTTTAGACTCTGGTAAATCTTAAAACTGCCTACTGAATCATTATGTCTGATGTATCCCTTAAATACTGACCACTATATCACATATAAGGCTTACCAAGCCAACAGGCACATGAGCTTTCAAAACTGCAGATGAAGTGATATGGGCTGGTAAATACTGGTATTTCTGCTCAAATGAATTAACTTTCCAAGAAAGGTTACAGGACTTTCACCCCAATGTTATATTTTGTGTAAAATCTGCAGTGTACCAGTAAATACAAAATGGGTTACGCAACACTGGGGGCCTGCAGAGGGATTTAATTGCCTTGAGTGGCCTCTCACTGAAACACATAATAGAAGGAGGTTCTGAGGAATTCCTCTGAAATATTCTTTATGGTTCACTTGGTATTAAGTCCTGCACAGGAGAATCCAGAGGGGAAGCAATGTCAAATAGTAAACATGCTAACATCATATCTGTGCCAGCATGTTCTACACTTTAATACAAGTAATAGAGCAAAACTGTGTGTCTTAGGGGTGGGGATAAAGATTCAACCACGAAACAAATGTCTGTAAGAGGTCCTGCAAAAAAATCCTCATTGAGTTAATATGGAAAAGATATTCTACTTTCAGACTTGGACTATACCTGTTTCGAGATGGGGACAGTGTTTACTTTACATACACAGCATCTGGAAGACATAACTAATCATATAAAGAGACCTCCCCATTACTCAAAATTGGCACAGGAAAATGTTCTTCAGAGAAGACAAGTGTAAGTCCCAAGAAGCCATGCAGTATCCACTCTAAACCTCAGCAGAGTGGCCAGAGATGAGCCGGGCTGCAGCTGACAAAACCAAAATGTTAACAGCATTCAGAAACACCCAGTTTTTAAGCATAATCAGTCCAAAGCAGAATATGTACCACTCAGAGCCATGTGTCAGATGACTGGGACCTAGTAAGTGCCTGTTCTCTAGCAGTATGGAGGACTTTAGGTAAGGTCCTGTGCCAGGACAAAATGAGGAATTCTACAGGGAATCGTAGAAGGGAATCTGAGCAAGCTGAACCCTCTCCTACGTTATGTGCAAATGGTAACTTCTACTGCTGGATGTTTTGCTAGGGAGAAAAGATCAGCATTAGGAGGCAAGTTCATCTTTATCCACAGTTGTGAGTAGTTCATTTTTCATTGTGCTCAGCACAGAGCTTCCCCTTCTTGAGTGCAAATATAAACAGTGATTTCACTGGCCAGTGGGGTAGGTCTTGGCGTTTGGACATTTTCAAGGTCTAGAAAGGACAGAGGACATAAATTCACTCCATCAACAGACAGTGAGTATTTCTGGGTTTAATTTTCTGTGTGTCCTTATCAAATTCTGAAGCCAGCCACTGTTCTTCTGACCTAAATGGAACTGCAATTTTGGGTTATATTATCAAGAAATTACTTTGCAGATTTTTGCTCAATAAACAATACCTGGTATAAGCTGATGCTGCAATTTGTTCTTTAGGGGTGAATGTGGATTGAGAGAATATTCTGAAGTTAAAACTGTGACAATAAAGATCCCTCAGAAGAACTCCTAAAATGACAAAGGACCGTGTTGTGCAGAAGAGCACATGATGCCACCTTCTCTATTCCTTATGGAGACCAGCACTCAGGAATAAAAAGTGTTACACAATATATATTTAAGAAATTAAGTTGCAACATATATACTGGGCACATAACTGCGTACGTAATGCAAACCAACTCTGCATGTTTTCATAAAACTCTCCTGAGAATCGTTACTTCTTTATAAAACAAATCATAATGAGATAAAATTGCTACTGGGCATCATTTAATAATGGTTCCAACTATAAAACTGTTAAATGCAAATGCATGCACACACACATTTATCTCTTCCTTAAATAAACAAAATAAGTCTTACTGCTTTCAGGTTGCCTTCTCAAACAGACCTGCCTTGTACTGACATCGTAGTTTCAATCAGGGCCCTACAAGCCAGATTTTACCCAAAACACTAGCCATGAAAAACACAAGTATCATTGATGTTCTTAAAAATAAACGACTCTGAACGGTAATGGCCTCAAAGCCGGTGTAGTGGCAACTTTCCAATCAGCGTGCCCGCATAAAGAGGTCAGGCTGGGGAGGGAATCGATCCGCTGCACGGACAATGAAAGCCAAATACTTACCAGTGAGATTTGGCTTTCATGGCTCACAGCAATTTGGATTTTAAAGCTTATTTTCGTAATTACTTTATGACTTGCTATAAGCAAAAAGTGCTCCTTCACTTACAGGAACTTGGATGGATTTACCTGCCTGCCAAAAGAGCAAGGCCAGACAGGGTGGGTGGGTGTTAACAAGAACAGGAACAGATTCCAAGGCTTCACAGAATATTTTAGCTTTCACTGCTTGTCTAGTTTTGTTGTTGTTGTTGTTGTTACTGTTGTTGCTTTCACCCTTTTTCTTGTTTTAAACAAATATATACACACACAGGCTCCATTTATTTGTCTGCTATTACACTGCCTGTGATTACACTGGGAATCATTAAGTACTTGTTACAGCTTTTACTAAACGATGTCTTGCCATCCTCACCATGCTTGTGCACCTCAGGTGACATTACTGGCTGGTACTGAGTTTTCAATTATGTTTGGGTTTTTTTGGCCCAGGACAAAAATATGAGCAAGTTCTTTTAGAAATGAGGTGTTTAAAGCCTGTCACATTATTACCTGCTGCCTACAGAATCTCTTCAAATCTATCGCTGACAAACTAAACACTGTCTCTTTTTTTTCCAGCTGCAGAGCTCATCAATTCCCCAGATTTTTTTAAGAGGTTTCATTTTATGTTTTAACTTAGAATTAAGAAAATCTATTTTAAAACTACAGTAAATCATCCACACAGTGTAGCTACATGACCTGGGGTGTAAGGACAGAATTACAGCCTCAGGTGTAAGTTTTCCTAGCTGCAGAGTCTATGCTATGAACTGTTGAAAACTCCAGCCCTGATCAGAAATGAACTTCTGCATGTTCTTAACTTCCTTTAGTCTCTGAGGAATTCCTCTTAGATTTGAAGTTGTATGTGTCCTTCAGCATACTGCTGGATCAGGACAAGAGTCTCCAGCACTTTGTAGTGTGGTGGCCCTCAATATTTTGTAACTCATGTCAAACTGTGTATGTGTTTTTAAGCAATACATATTCATGTCGTTACTCAGATAGTACACTCACAGACATGGAGATAAATCAAAGTATTCCTGAGTTGTTAAATTCAAATGCCATATACTTCTAATGTAGTGTATGTCAGAGTGAAGAAAAACAAAATACAGCAAGTAAGAGATTAGTTATCTTTTAAACTGCAATATAAAATGTGAAAAAGGAGATTTTACTTCTTTTCTCCTATTTACTTAAAAAAGAAACTTCCTGTGCTTACAGCATTTACACCATGTACTCTTTTGTATTCTTTTTGTGTATTTTGTATGTCTGTGCTTTATTCCCAATACATTCAGGTAAATAATATAGAGTTGCCATTTTTTTTCAACCCTGTCACTGCAGCTCCATTTGATGTACATGGATTTGTGAAATCCTTTTTTAGATGTACCATCTGCATGGATCCAACAAAACATTTTTCCAGTCCCTGCAGCTTTTTGTTACAGTTTTTAATCATGTATATAGTTATATGTTATTAAAAAAGTAAAAGGATATTTTCTATGAAGTTTTTTCCATTAAAAAGGTTTAGAGAAAGACTTTAGACTGTGAGACTCCTTTATTGTTGACAGAGCTATAAAAATATTAAAAAAAATATTTTCTTAGCAAAAGATCTGCTCTCACAGTAGCTTTATTTTCATTTGCAAAAGTGAATGAAGTAAAAGGCCAATTACATTTTCTGGAATATTATTGCAGCTGTATGAAAACACTTGTGAATTGCAGATCTAGGTCATAGTCAAAGTTCATCCTCACCCTTATGGTCATAAAGTTTAGCTATTGGGGCAGGTCTGAAGTCATCAAAACCAGTGGGGCACCCTTGCAAACTGCTGCATCACAGCTTGATTTTTGGATAATGATTTAAAAAATCATGATGCCTTTTCTTTCTCTAGTAGATGTTTCATGGAGATTGTTAAATTAACTCTCAGATCTTTTATGGTGAGACAGTCTACTTATCTTTGATTTCAAAATGCTAAAATGGGACAAGGACACTGAATTCACATGGCCAGGTGACTATACCACTCTCCCTCAAGCAATGCCTTTATTCCAGGTTACTTTCATTGCCAGGAACTTCATTCCTGTTTGAAATGGTGCCTATTTAGTTAAAGTAACTACTGAGTTAATATGGCCAAACTACTTCATTGTATGGCAAACAATGCTCACACCTCAGTGTCACAGAATAATACTGTTGGTTTAATCAACACTAGACAGGCAATCACAATGAAGTAACTTGACTAGAGTAGATGGGGATAAAAGAGAATAAAACTCAATAATAGGAAGGAAATTGCATTCTTGGGAATGAGTACTGCTCCTTAAAGTCTGGAATATCAGGTATACATTAAGCAGAGTATCATTTCTATTTAACTAGTGGCATGGACAACTCTGCCGTGAGACTGTGAGTGTACAGTTAGCACTTTCCATATTCCCCATCTCTCTGACCCATTTGGCACCTGTCTCAGCACTCCAGGCAGTCACACAGGCACAAGCAATGGAGACATTTTCTGAAAGCAAAACAAAGGAAGGAATGTTGTTCTGGAACCCACTGAAAACAAGGAGTCTTGTCTTCTAGTGAAATGAGCAAAGTTTAGTCCATAGTAAATAAGCACTCTATGAAGCTCCAGCCAGTGAAAGTGAATGTATCAATAAAAGTGTACAGGTGTAGTAAAGGGAGAGTTTGGAACTAATAGTGCATGTCTTCTAGAAAAGGGTGTGAAGAAAGGCAAAAAGTTGCAATTCTGTGGCCTTCAGATAAAGCAGTGGATATTGATACAACTTGGATGGCATTGACTCATTTATTGGTGCCCTGTCACAGAGAATACTTGTTCTCTTTCTCCCCACAGAGGCCAGGATGAAACATCTTGCCTTGCATATGCAGTGGCACCGTGTGTCACAGTACCCTGTTATTTCTCAGTTCTGTCCTGGAAAAAGAGAACCATAATAACACTGAATTCAGGGCACCAGCTGAGCTAGAGAGGAAGTCGAAGACAAGCAATACACTGTACTTTTTACTTATGACTCTGCATGGTTACACGTAGAGCTCTGGAGAGCTACATTTACCACCTTACATTTGCATCCATACGTCTCCATTTACTGCATGCTAAGTCCATCAACACAGGAAGTTATTTTTCTCATAACAACTTCATACCACAATGACTGATATTCACAGTGCTATATCTATCAGGAAGCAGGAAAAGCCTCTGTGGCTATTAGATGCCATCAGCATTCCCAACCCATTCAAACAGATTTCTCTCAGCACATTAGACTACAGCTGCACAAAACGCATCTTCCTCTCTTGTCTTCATTAAACACACAGTCTATAATTCTTTCTGCATCTTCACTGTATCTTCTGTGTCCACTGACAGTGCACAGGTATCAGGGAACTGTGTGTGGCTCAGCCAGAAAGCTCAGGAACTCCCAAAACAAGTGTGGGACCTTACCATGAAGTTGGGCCATTTATAAGGACAGATTAATCTAAAGTGAGAATAGCTGTATAATCTCACATGACTAAAGTGTGACTAGAATATGCTACTACTAAGGCTTGAGGCTTGAGGTCCCACTTCCCTCTTCCACCCAGCACGGTGTGGAGTGCTGGGATGCTGGTTTCAATAAGCACTTGCCTAATTTTTCTCAGAGGACCGGAACTGACACGCTGGAATTCAAGGTTAACACAAGTAACAGATGATTACAGCTGGCTGCAGCACAAGTTCAGGCATTTCAGTGGTGCAGAGCAGGTTAAGTTTTCCATGTAGCCACAGCTGCTTCACTGGGCAGTGCTCAGCACCAAGTGCCTGGTTATCTATGCCTTAGGCCCAGAGGCTGCACATAACACGCAGGACTGAGAATCTGTCCCAACCACAGTAAGGAGAGGCTCAAGGCTGACTTGCCTCTTGGTATAACTGGGGTAAGTCACCATAGCTGCTGCATCCTGTCCCTATTAAGTCCCTTATCTTACTGTTAGAGTGGGAGAAAAAGCACATCTGCATGCCCCTGATTCCTAAGGATGGTTGATTCTGAAACAGTTCTGCCAGCTGAGTTCACATCCTGAACCCTCACTAAAAGTCAGCCTCATCCCACTAGCACAGGTATGCTAGAGCTCAGTTGTATCATAAAGACCACAACTACTTTTTCTGATATCATAAATTTAAATCCACTCAAGCCAGTACTGAAGAGAGACTGCACCTACAATCCACTGCTTCTTTATGGTGAGCATTTGCACTGTTACTTTTCATGGGTTCATAGGATGAGTTTCATCAAATAACAGCGGCTGTCTTGTACTGTGCACAGCACGTGTATTTTTGGCTGTGACTGCAGTGCCAGGAAGCACTCCAGGGAACACTTTTTTTTCACCTGATTTCATGTGAAATTTATAAACACATTATGGAGGGCCTTTGCCATCATCTGTAATACCCCGAAGTCACCAATGCCCAGGAAGGCTGGGACATCTGCTGGGAAAATTTGCCTTAAGGATCAACAGAGTCCATATTACTGATCTGTTCCCCCGTGCATTCTGTAACCATTCCTTGTACTATCATTTAATCCCAGTTTCTAACATCAAATCCCACAATTCCAGGATGCTTTCAAGGTGTTTTTAACTGCCTGGGGTCTCTTGATGAGACACACTACATAAACCTGGATTGTGCAACCACCACAGCAACAGACTGTAAGAAAAGCTCCAGCTGCAGAGGTTGCCAAGGAGGCTGTGCACACAGCAGGCTGGAGTAACCCAAAAGGGTGCTTGTGAAATGTTTGTGCTGCTGGCAGGCAGCACATTGCCAGGACAGATCACACATCATGCATTTGCACATCAAATGAAGCTGCACTGGTCTGAGAGCATGGGAAAGGCCTGTCTTGAACGGCATGTGTCCTACTTCCTAAACATGTATATTTTACACTTTACACTTGGTTATTGGCCAGATTGAAAGTACCGCAAGTTCCCCAAAGCTTGTCGTTTTGCCTTTGAAGTAGAACTGTTTGGATAATGTTTCCTTTGGCAATTTATCTATGTAACAAAGCAGGAACTTAACGGCATTGGCCTCTCAACAATCCACCACTAGCTTTTGTCAAATTCTCCATACTCCTGTGTATATGCACTCTCACAGAATCTGATCATTTTTTGTGACCTTGCTTATCCCCTCTCCTTCTCCCTTATGGTTCCACATGGTGAGGCTGGTGCTCATATTAATTTTGGGGGGTTTGCCTGCTCTATGTATGCCTGGCTGAGTTCCCATTTCCTAGAGCAGCATAATTAGCAAGATGTTTGTGTGCACCTCGCTCCTGCCACCAGACAAAAAGAAAATGTGTTTCTACTGCTTGCCCTTGTAAAGGGGCTTTAGCTCATGGTCCACTGCTTTTCTCTCTCTCTGTACTCTCACCATACCACAAGATGGGACATAGGGAAGGGTCTTCTGAGAAGCTTCTGCTGTTTTCTGCTTTCTGTTGGTTCAAAACCTCTCACAGTCTTTGGCACTTGACATCTAATCTCAAAACACAGCCAGTGCCTGGCAAGGGAAGCCTCCTTTTAGTTTTTGATTTTGAACATCACAAACATTCAGGTTTCTGGGAAGGATGCTGAATGGAAAGGCACTCTTTCCTCCCACCAAGAAAATGTAGATAAGGGATTTTTGGCTAAAGCATTCCCCACTAGGGGATGCCTAGAGATATCTGACACCACCAGGTCAGAACTCACAGCTTGTTCATTCACCAGAGAAGATTGTGGCTCTCACTCAGAGCTGGCTAGTGAGACACCAGGCTGTACAGCTATGGAGACTAAGTAAACAGACTCTATTCAAATCAAATATTCCAAGGAGTTCAGAAAAGTCACCAAATACTCTTCAACCTTATTCCTCCAGCATCACATGCATACATATTCTATATTAAATACAACCTGGCTGTGAAATCAAGGAGAAAAACATATTGTTGCCAAAAAAATGGGCACTGACAGAGCTACTGGTCTGTTGTTCCTGAGTAGCCTGGAGCTGCTGACAGTACCAGGAAAACTCCCACACTGTGATGCTGCATTGCCCAGGGTTGCCTTACCACAGGAGTGCCAGTCTGGTGTGAGGGAAGAGGCTGCTGAGAGCACCGTGCCCCTTCTATCCTGGCATGAAATTAAACTGGATCCAGATCCTTTCTTGAGAATCTCTCCCATGTTTCTCCACAGTGCACACTGCTCACCTTAAATCACAGGAAGCCATTGCTACACCGCTCCTGGGGACTGCTAAATTGGCCAGGTCTCAGAACACACCAATATAGACAGAACCACCTACTCTCATAACTGAGACTGCAGCAAAGCCCAGAGCAATTCCTACTCTGTCTTTGCTGCAGTCCAGCCTCTCCAGCAGTCTTCTCCTCACAGCATTTGCCTCCCAAGGACAAACACATTTCTGGGGGAAAATGCCCAGGAAATACCACTGGTAAAATAGACTCTTACAGGAGTTTCCTAAGGGAACTTCTGAAACTCCACAAGTCCGATTAGATTCCCTTTTGTGAATCTTTCTGATGACACTACTTCAGATCACTCTAGTGGGAAAATGATAGTAGGCTCCAGCTGCCCAATGCCTTTCAAAAAGACACAGAAAGATGCATATATCTCCTGCATCTGCAGCAACTTCATAGTCAAGTCGCTGAGACAAATATTTTATAGAGAGATAAAAAAATTATGACAAAATCACTGCAGAAACTGTTTCTCAGTGTTCAAAATCACCTTGCAGGTCTTTGCCATGAAAATACCAAGCCTGTTTTGTTCCCTGTAGTGAACTTCATGTGTATTATAGAAGGGCTAGTGCAGTGCTCTGCTAAAAGACAGGATTACTGGTTGATTTCTATTGTAAAAACACACAGAGCATCCTTGCTCAGGGTTTTGGCAAGGAGGCTTTTTTAACTAGCTGTGTTCTTAGGTAGAACAGCAACAAATGACTCAATGATTTGTTTTTACAATGTCCTCTCTGGGAAGACTAATTACCAGCTAACCTTCTAGCATGCAGTTTCAAACATGAAAAGAGTGGGGCCCCATTCCTTTTCAGGAAAAATTCATACTACGGACTGCAGAATCTCTCTGGGTGAGGGCATTTTGCTGAAAGTTTCTAAAAGCTCTAGGATTATGGGCTGGCCAAGAGATTTCATGATGCTTTTTGAATTTTGAAAAATTGAGTGAAAAAATCCCACACTTTGCTCAGTTTTACTATTTGTCTCTTTGGGGTAGTAATACAGTCACCAAACCAAAAGCCACTGGAAATGCTGTTCTCAGCTGTTTTGCTGACAAAGCACAGAAGAACAAAGGTAAATTTCATCCATTAGTTGTGGAAGTTGTGTTCAGCAGCAAGAACCATGTTGCACAGACCACTGTGTTGAGCCACCAGCAGATTCTGCCTGGCAAAGGAAACCAAACTGATGGGCTCCTTCCAATTTGTCTTTGTTTCACACAAAGTTCCAGGACAACCAACTTTTATTCCTTATAATTCTTCCCATTGGACTTCTTTCTCCCTTCTTCATTCCTCTTTCTCTTAGAGTAAATGGTGTGTCTCTAAAGGTTTGGGTTGAGGCAAAGCCCTGAATGTGTATGTAGTCTCTGCTGGTATTTTCCAGCTGTGCAATTAAACACTGGGAAAGCCAGGCAGTAGCTTCTCATTAGACTGTGTTCCTGGGTGATTCAGACTGCAAAACCACAGCAGCAAACACCTCTGAGTTTTCTGGACTCAGGCACAGCAACCAGTGTTTGGTCAGTCAACAGTCACATCTGCACAAGCCTATCTTAACCATCCTCACCAGTCCAACACACCTTTTCCCCAGTCATAGTTAACAACCTCTACAGCAAATAATTTTGTAATCTACTCCTACTGGGCAACAAAGCAGCAAACATACTGTATGTTCAGAACTCATTGCTCAAACATATTTTATAACCTTTAAAATAAAAGTTAACTTGCTAGGATTTTAAGTCTTTCCCTGCTTTGGATGTTATTAAAGCTCCGGAAGACATGCTTGATTACTTTAGCTTGAGTTGCAAACCATTGCAACCACAAGCAAATTAGGATCTGAGCAACTGTAGATGCTGCTGAGCAGAGAGAAAAATTGATAAACCAGGACAAAATTTACAGATGGGAATGGGGAGTGGGAGACTTAAATGGTTTCTCACTTCCTCTTTTCCCCACAGTCCTCAGCACACCTTGTACATCCTTATGCCCCACTCCCAGTCATGCACTTGATCACATCTCCTGCACAGCTCCTCCTCTACAACTGTCCTTTAAGTGGTATTATTTTAGAAATTTAAATAAAAAGGTTCTTCTGCATTGAAGATATCTAGTTACATAAACTTCATACAATATTCATAATTTCCAGAATCCATATAAAATCCAAACCCATGCATTTGCTTCAGCTGCTTATTTAAGGAATTTTCAAGTTCAGACCTGGAAAGAAACTTGTCCTCTCTTCATGAGACTGTAGATATCATCACTTCCTATGGAATACATTTACAGCACAAATAGGCTTTGGATGATCTACAAACCAAAGTTACAAGAACTGTGGGAGTTCCAGTTACAAGGTAAGCATCCATTTTGAAACTGTTCTAATAAAATCAAGTTATTTCAGCTGCAATGGCCTGCAGGGATAACAATATTTGCTTTCTTTTGCAACATCTTTGTCAATCCTCCTTCATGGCACAAAAAAAGGAAAAGTTGTTAATTAATCACCTGATTATTTATATGCAGTTGATCAAAACCATGGCCTTGCCATCCTCTACAAACATCCTAGATTTGGTATAGGCCTTGAAGACTTTAAAAGTAAAATGAAAATCTATGAAGAAAATAATTATTATTATAATTTTACAGACAAGGAGGTAATTTAGAAAAAAATTGGAGTAACTCATCCCAAGATTACAAAGGACAAAGACTAGGACTAAGCATGGATCTCCTAGCTCCTAGAAGAGTGACCTGCTTGGTAAGGGCTTTTTACTTATATTATTGCAAAGGAAAAATTAATGCATGCAAACACATACACAGAGATGATGAGACTCTTGCAGAGGAATTCAGTTTGTCTAAAGATCTGTAGAATTTACATTTCTGACAAACTGAGCTGAGGAAAGGCCTTGAAATTCTTTGCAACTAATGGTCTTGAAGGTTTTATGCAGTGGGGTCTGATTTTCCTTGTGACACACAGCCACACCAGCTACTCACTTTACATATTTAGACTCAGAGCAGGATCTCTCAGCTAGTAAATAGCACCATCAGCTTTCACCACGGCTTGACCACAAACAAAGGAGCTTTGCAGCACTTGCATCAGTCTCCTGCAGTTTTGGTGTGGTGTTTCCTGCTTCTCCACAGCCAAGTGGCACAGTCCATCTTGGATACACCTGTGATTTTTTACTTATTTTTACACACACACGTGTTCAGGCTGCAGGTTTTTTATTTGGATGCATGCAATTCAATCCCCTGCATTCCCTTTCTCTCCTCATTCCTACAGTTGCTCCCCACAACAGGTGAGTTTGCAGAGGACCTAAGCACTGTTCATCCCTGCTCAGTTCACTGGGAACTGATTGTGTCCAACACCTATAAAAACCTAGGTTATATAGGTATTTGGGTACCTGTGAGGGATTAATTCAAGGAAGCAATTAGGGATCTGTTAGAGCTGGCTGTGCTTAACACCAATTAATTGCAGCCTGACTAAAAATCTTTGAAAAGCTGAGTCTAGAGATGGAACCCTACCCGAGATTCCCAGCTGAGGTCCAGCCAGCACAGGCAGGAGCTTTCAGGGGAGAGCTCTACCCTGAGGTGACCCTGTTGACTGGATGCTTTAAGACAGCAGTGGGAGATCAGTCACATAGAGCAGGTGTCAGCACCTCCAGAACAGACATAGCAATTTAGAGCAAGATTCGTCTTGTCCAGGTTCCCAATTTGCAAATCTTATTTTAATCTTACCCTGATTAATTCAAATTATATTCAATGCTGTTATGGTTTGAACTCACAACTATTGATGACTGATGGCAAAGCTATGTAACTCTGTATGCAATGTGCAGGGTCACCTCAGGGAATCCTGATTAGAGCCTCTTACTAACTGTTGTTAAATCCTGAGGACTGAAAACACCGAGGTGCCAAGAAGCAACTGCACTGTAACACAGGTACATTAATGCCTTGAGAATGTAAAAACTAAAAATTAAAAAGAAAGTGCATGGTTTTAAGTAAAAAAAAAACACTAAAATTCTAGAAAAACATATATAGAGACAAAACAAATAAACAGAAACTAGTAGAACCATCCTAAACGATTTTGGAAACTGATTAGATAATTCACATTGATATGACTTTTCTTACACTCTTGCCACTTAATTGTTTTGGTTCCTTATGTACCTAAGCATTTACATAGTGTTATTTATGCAGGCCTATACATTATTCTCCTCTACTCTTTTATTACTAGTCTCAGTACACTTTTGTGCTGTCTAATACTGAACAATGAGTGTATAGTCACAGTAGCTCCTTGCTCTAAGCTCCTGGTATTTTCTTTTTACAGTGCAATTACAGTGCAATACCCACCTAGAAGGTACCAAGTAGTACAGACAATCCAGCTGCCTTCACAACTACAATAATATGCTCAAGCCAGTGCAAACAAGTGATGCAATGCAAGCTGTTGTTCTTCCCAAGGGTGGAGAGCATTCCCCAACCAGACTCTCAACTTGTTTCTTCCCAAGGAGAATAACTTGCAAGGTCACTTTTGAACCCTTACTTCCTATGGGGTGGCCACAGTCCACCCAGCAGAGCTAAGGGAAAAGAAAATTAACCTTTGAACCATCCTTGCTCATACACAGTGTACATGAACTAGCAAGCAGCAATACATAACACTAATTAATTGCAGCTTCACTTGCAAGGATTGAAAGACTCTCCTAAATAACCTGAAAGGGCACATGACTATTAAAAAATTCTTGTGACTTTATTCAGAAGCTCAAATGAGATGGAAACATCTAAGCCTGGTATAAATTCCAAGTGCACAAGCTTCAATTATATTCTTAATGTTTCCATAAGAGTTGCTGGTGATTTCCACACAAATCTATCATTCAGAAAATGCTTTAACAAAAAGAAAAACAATACAATCTAAACAGATTGCATCTTCCTACTGTTTGCTGTTTAAAGCACTGTGGAAATAGAGAACACTAAAATATATTATTTAGTGTAACAAAGGAATTGATGGGATTAGTACTATAACAATTCTTTAGTTATTAATCAGGCTTCTTTATATGACCATTATTATTTGATCACTTAAAATCTACATTTGTTATTCTGATGGATATAAATAGCATTTTTATTATGATTTTATTCTTTAAGCAGCCAAAGTATCTCTGAATTGGCCCCTACTGGCATTTCGACTTCTGGCAGTTTTTCAAATATATAACTAGACATGAGCAGAAAAGCATATAAAAGAAGACATAAATTCAGATGCATTAAGAAATACTTGGAGTTTTGCAAAATGTTGAACATCTCTGAACTCTCACCAAGGCTTAATACCCAAGTACACCTGTTTGTCCTGTTCATTCCCCTGCTTCATTCCCATTCAGACTGTTTTTCTTAGTTCGGTGCACTAGACAATTTTTTCCTGTCATGACAGTCTCAATTCAGATGACTCTGGTTAGAAATCTCTTCTTGTGGCAGCCCAACCCATTCTCCACACCAAAAATGGTGATAAGCAACCAGACTTCTTAAAGGCCAGACCAATATATTTTCAATCTTTTCAGACATTAGTAGCCCGTAACATAGAACAGAACACTTCTATATCAGCCCTTTGCAATTCAATCAATATTCTTACCTAACAAGCTAAAGAATCTCAAAGACCTTATCATCTTTTGCCTTAAATGTGTACACATATATCTAAGAAACAAAGAAATCTAAACCAGAATCCATCATTGCACATGGAAATGGACATGAGAACACACACACAACAGATGCTTGTTACTCTGTACTACCAGGAGGTTCTCAGACTGTGCATGGGGAGGAATAGTCTGCAAGGAGACTCTTGTACCACCTACCAAACACTGCTGCTGTGAGATTTTCTAGCTTCTTTCAAGCAGATAAATAGCTTCTGCAGTATTACAAAGGGCCATGCTTGGGCCAATTTGGACTGGACTGGACTGAAATTGTGCACGTACTACACACAATAAATAAAAGTTTTCTTGCACAGGGTAATATGATCCACTTAAAATGTAGTTTTCATGCCCACAGCATTCCATAGCACCTAAAAGAATCATGAACCAAAGGTCTGACCTTCCAGTTGGTAACATCTGTTGTCCCAGTGATGTGTTCCACAACAAATAAGTGCATAACACTAAAGATAACATGTGACATTGGTAAAGAAAAACAAAGCAAAACAAAACAAACATGGGAGGGAGAAAAGACAAGAAAAGACATCACATTTTTCTGACCAGGGCAGAACAAATGTTTGACTGAGAAGCTTCAGGTCCGGCTGGGAGAAGGCCAAGACTAATTTAACCTTTGGTCAAATGGTTGGGAGTTAGCTAGTTTCCTTTTTCCTCTTACATCACTCCCAGAGATTTCGACAAAAATAATATGGCCCCGATTACATGACATTACAGGCTCTCATAATGCACTGGGGAGGATAGTGTTGAAACCCCTTAGAGACAAATTAATCCCAGCAAAGCAACAGCTGTAAGATTGCTATAAAGGGGGAAAACAACTACAATGTTTGCATTATGTACCTACATGATTTTAATATAATTTATTAAGGGGATTAGATTATTGGACTTTTTAATAGGTCTAACAGCTTTGTATCATCTGAAAATATCAGCTGTCAGGTTGCACATAGTTGCCACTAAGGCATTTAACCACTCAGTACATTCCTTAAAAAACCTACAGCAGACCCAGGTATAAGATGATTTCTTGTGCTTTCAGAAAATGTATGCAGTCAGAGAACACACGTTCTACTGGGTTGTTTTGAACATGCTGGAATGGATCACCACTGCTGTCACCGTGTGCCTCCTCGAGCCCCTGTGAGCGCTCAGGTGTCAGGCACCTGCTCTGCCCGCCCCAGGACGCTGCTGCAGCCGTGGCACTTCCAAATCAGAAATTCCCCAGCTGAAGCAAACACAACCCTCCTGTCCTGCTCTCCAGTTACTCTATGCACAGCCCCCTTTTCTTGCACTCTTAAACGTGTTAGCAAACACGTGCTGTTCTCCCCTGCTATAACACCACTCTGGTTGTAGCCCACACACTTATTTTGGAAGAAGACAAACTGATCTAAAAGCAGATTCCAGTTTAAGCTCCCTCTCTGTAGCCAACCCACACTCCCCTCCCAGGTTTCGGGGGCTGCCACCCACGTGCTGCCGAACAAAGATGCCTGGCAGAACCTCTGTCACAGCAGCCACCCCTGAGGCCACACGTGCTCCAGGCCAACTAACGGGCCTGGAGAGCTGCAAAGTGGTTGTTCCAGTTGGGCCAGACTGCAGAGAGTGTGATGACCTCTCGCTATGTCCCGCCCTACCCACACCTCCTGCCTCCACAGCACTGCCTGAGACCTCACACGTGAGCCCCAGGCACCATGGCATTCCGGGCAGGGATGATGCTCCAGCACAGGCAGCACACAGGACAGGTCACAGGCCGGTTCACCCGGGCCAGATCTGGACACAGCGTGTGCAGAGTAGCGCTGCAAAGCCAAGCTGGCGGGAAGATGTCCCCAGCCCCACCGCCAGGCGCCGCCTCTTGTCCCCAGGGCCACAGGGGCACGCGGTGGGCCGGCACTGCGGGCTCACCGCTCACACCTCAGGCACCACGAGCCCCTGGCATCCTTGTACCCGTGGCAGCACAAACCCCTGGTGTAGCCCTGCCCTCCTCTCATGGCCTGCACAGCAGCTCTGCCCAAGCAGCTGAACGGTGCCCTTGTGGGAAAGACTTCAACGAAATCCATTGCTTTTTTGAGATAAAGCAGCCAAAACTACCTCCCTCGGTTTATAGCAGCCGGTGGAAAGCTGTGCAGTAAGCGAGAAGTGCAGAGACCTCTGCATGTGTTATGAGGAGAGAGGAAGATGATTTTTTTCCAAACTGAGAAAATATGCTCATATGGAACAGTATTTTTAGGTGTTTTGTGTTGCTACTTGGAGAACAGGTTTTATCTTCCCTTACTTAGTTTGGATTGCACGTCTGCCTTCCAGTTTGGAGGAGTAGAGTTGGTCATGGTAACTGTGAAATATGACACTATATGCATTTTTAAGAACTGGTTTTATATATGGTAAGGTTAATTTCGTCTGACTGAATTGTGATTGCAGTTTGTTAGTGCTTTGTTTAATGAATTGCAGCTAATAATGTCAGAAGTATAACAACTAGTTCATAATATCAGAAATATTACTGTGAAACTTGGCGCATATTGCAACTTAATCTCATGAAAAGCATAAAGCAGTTTCATGAAAATTTACATCACTTTTGAATAAACACCATTTTTTATTTAAAACTGGGGGGGTTTATCAGGTGAGACAAGATATGCTGTTATGTTTACCCATATATACTTCATGAAAATATATGAATCTCATGGCAGATTTTAGGAATATACTACTGGACCTGTACCTAGATGAATGCTGTATCACTGTATTGTATGTAATCCATAGGGGTTTAAATATGTAAAAATCCACAAGGCCTTAAAAAACAAACTGTCTTACAGAAATTTTAACATAATAAAATAAAATGTGGAAACTTGAGAAAAAGTAATTAATAAAAGCAGTGAAAGCTTGCACACTGTGTTGAAAGCTCAACACTACCCCCAAACTTCAAAGCTGTGAAGGCATATGCCTCTGGTGTGCAGGCTGCACTTTGGGCTGGGGCTCGGCTGCTGCCCATCTGAGGGCTGCTAAGGTGGGCCAGAGACCAGAGTTTTCCCTGATAGCTCGGGCAGGTTCCTAAACCCTGCAGCTGAGAGACTCTTATTTGTTGCTGGGTAATTCCCATTCAGACTGTTCACAAAGTCACAGCACTGGTCTACTGTGAAATCAGAAAGATGGAGGGGCTTCCATGCCACTCTGCCAGGTATCAAATGAACATGTCTGCTGTGCCCTGCTGAGAACAGGGCTCCAGCAGCCAGATCTGCCCAGGGACCATTGCTGTGGCCTGGCTGGCAGGGCCTTCCTGTATTTGGTGAGGGCAGAAAGGGCCTGTTGGGGTGACATGTTGTTTGCTGGAGGTCTTACAGATAAGAAATTACCTGTGTGCTTGTGGAGAGCAAAGCCGACACTTCTTAGGAGATGCAAAGTATGTCTTAAAGACAAGGGTCTCCACTGCTATGCAAGGTATGCTTTGATGTTATTCCTCTGGATGATCTTTCAAGATTTACTGAATTGGAAAGGCATCTCTGCATAAGGTGGAAGAAACAATAAGATCTGTTAAGTAACAAGGCCATAACAGAGCACTTACCTTCAAATTGTTCTGCATACATGCAAAAGATATACAAGTCTGCTGGGAAATAAACAAGGTCTTTCAAGGATCCTTCCAAAAACCAAGAATGTTCTTACTTCATGAATGCCTTATTAACTTATATATTTTCATGTATTTTCAACAGAAAGTTTACACTCTAAAGTGTATGGCCTGTGCCAGAAAAAAAAGGGGGGGAGAGTGAGGCAAAAAATTTAAATATAAGCAATGTATGCCTTGCAGAGTTATTTTTCAGTCCTACATTATATGAGAACTGGACTCTCAAGCGGGGACTAAGTGCACTAAGTAAATGAGAAAAGCCCACATAAGTGTGGCCCACGGTGCAGTGATTACAATTATTTTTTGGCCTGCAACTGACTCTAAAATCTTGCCACTGTGAAAGGTCTGATCCTGGCTATCTTCCACCACCTAAACAGGTAAGTGGCATTTAATCAGCTTTGCTCTAGCATGGCAAGTAAAGAGGCTGGATGTCTAGGTAAAAGAATAAGGTAAAGAAACCTAGGATGGTAGCAAGAAGACTACTAAAATAACCTGCAGCATAACAGTCTACATGAATGTCAGCCCATATTAATAGCACTCTGAAAATTCACTGTTTTCAAACAGGACACTAGAATGTGCACACTGTTCACCCATTAGCATGCAAAAGTAATTACTTGAAGAAAAACAGGGACCAGTAATCTATGGCACTTATGGCCAAGAAAAGTCAGCACATGGATGAATACCATGTAGGAGGGCTAGTGTGTGGCTGAGAGCTGAGGATTATAGAAGCTAAAAAGAGATATCTGTGGAAAGTAGCAGCTTCCAGCTTCCATGAGTTCAACCACACAAGGAATGGCCACACCACCCATCAGCCAGCCCATCTGGAAATCAACAGGAAATGGGAAGTGCTGCTTTGCTAGAAGAAAGTTGCTGCCATTAGCTCTGATCTACTTGCATCCTTCACCTCTAACTGTATAGTGAATACTCAGTTTGGACACCAAAATAACCAACTGGCCACTCATAAAACGCTGTTCACCCCAGTACTATTACACACTGTTAAGCCAGTTCCACAACCTAGTTGGAGTAATTTTAGTAAAGTTACTTGTTAAGAATATTGGGACCATACATTTCTATTAATTGCATGATGAAAATCTTAGGGCTTTTTAGAGGATAGTATGGTAAGGGCAAACTAATCAAAAGAGTCAATTTAGAGGAGCAATGAGATTAGAGTTTGTGGCATGGTTATGTTTAAGTCTTATTAATGATTACAATATGGAAAAAAACTCCTTTTCCAGGACTGACTAGTCACAATCTGTTGGGTGAAAGAAGGAGGTTGCTGAGGTTGCTCTCCCATTAAAAACCTTTGTATGATCCAGCTTTTAATAGACCATTATAACATATTAAAAATAACACTTTTAAAAACCAGTTTGCAGCCTCACTGCGTATAAATGCAGACATATGCATACATGCATATTACTGAAAGACATATTTTTCCTTAACTTCTGAATATGAGAGCCAAGCTGGTAGGCAGACTTCTCAAGTATCTTCCATTTCATGGTACACTTTTATGGTGAGAAGTTATTGACATCAGAAAGGAAGAATAATGAAACTGAGGTCACAGAGTTATTTACACTGGCGGGTGGATCCCACAGCATTCCTGTATGATTTGATTGTTTTGATGACCCTCTTTTTGGGATTCTGTCACACATTACATCTGATATTTGGATCTTGGTAACTTGAAAGGGACACTGAGAGGTCTGTTTGGTTTCTGTTACCAGTGAGTTAACACAAGGTTAAAAAGTCTGTCCCTGTTCAAGCCAATGGCACAATTCCCAATGACTTCAGGGAAGTTTCCAAACTCCCTGTCCCAAAGTGCTAACAAGCCAAACAGAAGGAGCCACAGAGATACCAAGCTGAGCAAGGGACACCTAAAGAACACCCAGGGAACATCCAGAGAAATCTGATTAAATTACTGAGGAGGGGAAAGAGAAAAAATAGTCAGCTGAATGAAAGTGCCTTTAAAAGGCAAGCGTTACTTTAAATTTTGCTGTTGAAAGGGAAATGTGGGAATTATTGCCTTAAAGGCTTTTGTTTCGAGTTAGGAATTGACAAACCACTGCTACATAAAGCAATAAAAGAAATAGAGCACAAAAAGCCATATTTAGATCATAAGCAGAAATCTCATAAAGAAAAGCAGAAATCTCCCCAGAGCTGAGATGAGCCTTCCTTTTGTTTTCAGACCATTACTGTAAAGCTGTTAACCTTCACAGATACTGTACCACGGTCTGCCCAGCAGGAATTAAAAACCCAGGCCATGGTGATTGAAAACTACAGAGTAGTGACACATTAGCAACAAGGACGTGTATGTATGGCTGTGAATAACACAGCCCCGATCCTAGTGCAGAAGCCTAGGGCTTCATTACATTTAATTACTTCCGGCTTTAAATCAAGGCCTGCTTCAAAATGAGGGTGGCTGCTATTAAACTAAATTACTTTCCCCTCAAGCTTGTATGGAAAAGTACAGTACCAAAGGAAGACAGCTTCTATTAAAAGCAGTATGGTAAAGGTGCTGCTGCCAGTCTAGAGATGGTTTGTAACTGGGAGCAGCTCATAAAAGAAGCTTTATAATGTCTTCAATATTTTATAAGGGAGAAATGTTTGTACTTGACTCAGTTCCTTTCTGCCTGATTCTTTTTGTGGCTCCTTGTGCCGCTCTGAACTGCTACATGACAACTGTTCCTAATGCAGAAGTCACATATCAGCACACTGATCTTTCTTCCTGTGGGCTTCTCCTCTCCAGGGTGGATATAGGGAGTGCCAGTACAACACTCAGCAACACAGACTTCCCAGAAACAGAGTGCCCTGAGATGCAGGCAGGTTTGGATGACCGTGTGTTTGAGCATGTATTTCAAACATAAACACATTAAGTGATAGAAGAAACCTTCTCCCACACAGGTCACAACACTTATATCCTGGACCTAACCAGATGACAGGCCCAATTAATACTGCTTAAGAAAACAGTACAAAGCAAAACACCAGCAACAGCCCTTGAAAATAATCTGCTGCAGATATACCAGATTCCTAGCAGACAAGCTGAAATGAAAAAGAGAGATGGGTTACTCAAATCAAACCAAATACAAACTTAATGAGAATTTACCCAAATCTTCTGACAGATTTTTTTAATCCCTGTTGTGTTTTGGCTCTCACTCATATTCAGCATCTGCTCTCTATCCTTGATCACTATCCGAATATTTGTTCCATGCACTTAATTTCATTCTCTTTCATTTTACAGCCTGCCTGGTTCATTTGTTCATTCTTTGATTTGCCCCCACATTTTCTCAACTTTTCATCTCTTTCTGCTTTTTTTTCCTGTCTCCTGTCTTTATTGTCTCTCCCTCTCTTTTTTTTGCCTTAGCCTATACAGCCCTAAACTTCTCTTCCCTATTTCCCTGTTGCCTTCCTGTCACCATTTGTTTTCTATCACCCTGCTTTTCTGCTGGTTGATGTTGGAAATATTTCAGGAATTTGTAATTCTCAGTGCCATGAGAACCGTTATCTTTGCATTTTCACTGGTGAAAGTGCTCTCAGCATGGTGAAGATGATGAGGATGATGACGGAGCAGGCCTGGGACAGAGAGGCTTCAGATGGACTCTTCCCCGAGCCCACTTTGCCTCCGGAGTGGTACGCTCCAGTGTGGAATGTGCGAGAGGAAGCTGGGTCCGTGGGGAGTGCACAGGCTGGGGGCAGGGAATGTGTACTGAGAAACCTCAAATTCCACACAACAGAAATGAGTACAGGAGAAACTATAATACAAGAGAGAAGCAAGATGAGGGACCAGCTGGAGAAGGGTGGGGGGGAAGTGGAGGAAAAAAAATACACCCACCACCACCACACCCAAGCCTTCGAGTTTTTCTTTCGTGCAGGTGCAGATGAGCAGCAGTACCAGCCCTTGCTAATATTCACTTGCTCTGAGTAGTAATACTAAGAAAGCCTCCGACCTCAATCTACCCATTATTTCTTTCCCTGAGCAGAGTCAGGGGTCACCTTTAAAATAACAACTGCAAACAAAAGGCAAGTACATGGAATAAAAAATGATCAGTGACTGAAAAAGCTAGCCAGTGCATGGAGTGCGGTGACTTGTCATTGGAATATGACAATGTGCCAACTCAAAGTCACCACAGAGAGAAAAATAAATAAATGGGTAAGTGACTGTATTCTAATACCTAGAGATGTCTCAGGAAAGGACCATCAAAGGTTAACCAACCTGCTTTGTTATTGTTTCTGCTGCGCCCACTATTGTTATTTGTATTCTGGTATCACCAAGAGGCCTCAACCAAGATCAAGGCTGCTGCGTTAGACACAAGATAAATATGCACAGGAAGAGAAAGTTCCTGTTTTAAAAACCTAACGCTTAATGGATGAGATGAGCAAGTTGAGGAAAAACAGAGATAATGGGAAGTGAAATGACTCAAACTGAGTCACAGCAGGTCAGTCTGAGAACTCTATCCTATCTTGTAGAGTTGCAAGGAGCTGAATAGGAAGAAATTGGGAATATTATGTATACTATTATGGTTATTGCTTAGAAATGTAAGAATTCCACAAGCTCTTTCATCCTTAGTGATGGAAGCCTCCTCTGTATGTGGAGATAAAAGTTAGTTCATGTATGCTGTTTGCTCAGTTGGTCCTTCACATGCCCACCATAATGTCTCACCATGATAAACATACATGGTACTTACCACCATTTACAGGTTGTGTGCATGGTAATGAAATCAGGATATGCTCAGCTAATATAAAATATCTTTGTTTTGTCCAGCTCTCTGCCTTTTTCCCTTCAGTTTCAGTGCTGGCCTTAGTTAAGCTCTCACAGTTTCAAGAGCTGCCAGAATTGTCATGCTTTAACAGAACAGGTAACCTCAGTCAGTAGTAGCACTTGAGAGCTCCTTGGACTCTGTGGTCATCTCTGCTTCAAGTTCATTTTCCGAAGAGTTCACTAAAACACTCCTCTCTGTGTTTCAGCTCCAGCTGAAATACAAATATTAAAGCAAGTAGCTGGTAAAGAGAAGCCCCATCTCCACAATGCACTTTGCCAAATAGGAGCAGTACAGCATAATGCTCAAAACCAGGGTTTCTAAATCTTCAGAAACATTTTGCTACAACCTGCTAATGTAAGATAGTGCAGTGATGCCCCAATTGTCAATTGCAGACATACCAGGATGGAGCTCTTGAAAGAAGTACTGCCTATCACTCACCACCATCCATGTTTTTCAGGACTTCAGACTTTAAAAAAATGTAGAATAAACCCAGGACTAGTCCTATAACAGCAGCTACTCCCAAGACTTCAGGATGGATGCAGAGTGGCTGTTAATGTTGCAAGACACTCATACGATAATGAACCATAAAGTTTTTTCACACTGGGTCAACAGGACACAGTGGTACCGTGTTTGAGAGATGCCTGTGCACTAAACTCACAAGTGTTGAAAAGACTTTCAGCACAGGTCACTACTATGGAAGAAAAATGTTCTTCTGAATAATAGAGAGGAGTAAGTAAGCTAATATATGAAGGGATACTTTTCCCTACTAAAAACACATTTCCCTCAAGATCAGAGAGAAAAACCCCTGAGCTGACCAGCTGCCAGTGCCAGTCACAGCGTCTTCACAGCACCAGGCAAGCTCCAAGCAGAAGACCCATGACTGTAGCAGAGACCCCATTAGTCCTTGTCCTCGTGACTTCCCTGAAATCCTACTAACTGGTTAGCAATGACTGGTAGTTTACTGCAGCATTGATTTGACGCCTGTCTCCAAAGTATAAACCAAAGTAGCGTGTTTATCAAAAGCTGTTGAATGGTTTTAGATGGCCAACTAGAGATGAAACAATAAATTACAAAATCCTGACATGGGAAATGAGGAGAGTTTTCCAAAATCATCAGAGAAACAGGCAAGGGGAGGTACTTCCATCAAGTGTGCCTCTCTTAGAATGGCATATTCCTGACGAGCTATTTCAAAACTGCTTGGGTCCAGCACATAATGATCCAAAACTAAGAATACTCAGCAGCGATCAGCTGAGAAAACAATTAGGACAACACAGAGTAGATTAAACACTGTGGCCTATTTAAAGCACTTAGAGGTGGTCCTTTATTCTCAGTAGTCCTCAAGCATGTCAGCATAAAATGCCTTAAAGAGAATGATCAAATTCAATGTACTTAATAAGGAGGTTCTGTTCCAAATACTCTAACTTCGCTTGTGATCATTAAGCACTGGTGGTCTCAGGACACAAAAGACAGAGGGGAAAGTCAGGAAAGGACTCAGATATGAATCAAAATATGCCCGACCATAAAAATACTTCATCATTACTTTCAAAGCTTTTCAAAAAATGTTGAAAATATTAGAATGGAACCACTACCTCATATGGTGTTCAAAATATGGCATAGTTAAGCAGATGTGGCCATACCAGACAAGTAAAAACGTATGGAAGTTTATCTAGGTTTCTTGTGGATCACAAACTGATTAGGAGTCAGCCATGTCATGCTGTTGCAACAAAATGTAAACATAAGAGGACAGAAACAGAAGCACAAGCAAGAAGACAGAGTACAGTTGTAAGTTGGAGATGGTGAAGTTAAAATAATGAGGCTGAGCAGGGATTCTGACAGCATATTTGCTGAAAGATTCAATAACCTAGAGATATGCAACCTCAGGAAAACACTCTAGAAAGTGATGGGGGCTGGGCAGGTGTGGAACAGTAACAACTTCTGAACATGTATAAGGCTATATTTACAAAAAGGACTGGAAGAGTCTCACCTCCACAAATTTAAACTGTGCCAGTAAAATTTCAGATTAAGCATTAGGAAAAGCGTTTTTAATATTAAATATTAGAATGGATTAGATCACCAGAAAAGCTGTGGTGTCTTCATCACTGGACCCTCTTTAAGAATAGTTAAAGAAACACTTATTGGGAATGACTGACATAGACTGCATCACTTCTTTGGTCAAGGAGACAGACTGGATGTTTGTTCAGCATAAAGGTTGTTCACGTTTTTCACTGCAATTGGTCAGCTGGAATAGAAGTCACTTCTCCGGACAGGGAAACGTCACCAGTCTTCTGGTAATGCTCATATCCAAATGCCCCAGTTGTCAGACATTCATGTTGGAGAATAGGTTTGGCAGAGAGAAAAAGAGAAGCTATCAACATGTCTTGAATGGTTATGTGGAGCCTAAAAAACAGAAAATCAATTCAACTGTGAAGGACAGAATGCATTTGGGAGTGTCCTCAAATCACTTCCCATATTGAGAAATCACAGCCGTAATTTTCTGTGCAACTGACACAGTTTTCAAATATTGAGGCCACCTTCATATTACCTCAGGTACTATCTCTTTTCATGTTGTCTGATGAAAAATTATGCTTGATTTTTCCTGTGGAGAAGAGAGGGTAAGGGCTCTCCCTACAAGGTTTATGGGCAAAAGCAAGAAAAAGAGGTTGACATTTTAAACTAATGCTCTTGATTACCTCTTGTGTTAGGTTCAAAACATTATCTTCCTTGTTCAACATGTCAATCTGTTTGATTTTTGTAACAAAAATTCAGTCAGACCTGTGTATATTGCATTTCAGAAAAGTCTTTTTTTTTT
>VZRX01004181.1:15779-66947 GCA_013398075.1 Notiomystis cincta | reverse complement strand
CTGCTTCCTACAGTTTTGGAGTAATGAAAGAGAATAAACTGTATTAAGGTATTGCTTTTCCTGTGTTTCAAGACAGAGACTATTACTTAATATGTTTATAGATTTAAAACAGGTGGTACATTGTCTACTGTACATGCCTCTTCTGCTTTGAAAAGTCTTTTTTTTTTTTTTTTTTTTGAAACATCTGTTTGGAAGTGTTAAGGTTCTGCTGAAAAACCTCACACAGATGTGGGCAGCGTGCCATATTCTGAACAACAATAGAATCTCCAAGCATCCTCCCAGGACATGCTTAAGTAAAATTCCCAAAGAAGAATGAAATTAAAGTTTTTTAACCCAAAATTTCTTCTGCTAAGCTGTACATGGTGCCATATCTGTCCACTTGCAAGGAAGATCCAGCTGCCATTTTCTGTCAGTGCCATGTATTGCACTATTGCATATAGTCCAATTCACATGGTCCTACAGTATGTTTTCCACTATGCCATGTCTACTCTACCCTAGCACATCAGTCAAAGGAGAAGAAAATGGGGGAGAAAACACCATGGAACTCAGAGCAATTAAGGTTTTCTTATTTCTTCCCTTTTTGCCATTACTGTAGCCTGTCTGTGCTAAATATCTGCCAGGCTTCTCCGCCCAAACTTAGTGCTCTCAATTCACCCATGCTTTTCAACACTTCTCTTGGGATTCTCATCCCATTGTTTCTTTTAAATTTCATTTTCTTTTCTCTTTTACTCTCTAGCTTTCTTTACTTTCCCCCTCTATTTTTCACAGTCCCTCTCACCCCTGCAGGAAAGAAGGAAAAAAAAAGAAAGGAATGAAATGAACTACATTTTAACAATCAGAATAACAGTGAAACAATGCTCTTGAGATCCCATCTGTTGCCAACACATCTCCCAAGACAGCAAATGATGGGCATTCCTTGCTAAATAAAGAGAATTTCCCACACCCATTAAAGATCTACACAGCAAAGACTGTTGCTAAAGTATTTACTTTTTATGGCATACAAGAAAACTACCTGGAATTGTAAATACCAATGACATATTGTTCACATCTCTACCAAACATGTGGTCAGTGGCCATATGGATAACTTCTGGGTGTGAAATGTCCTTTCTCTTTTTCACAATGCTGCAATATCTTTGTGCCAGAAGCTTTTTTAAAAGTTTAATTGCATAATTTTACCTCCGGTGCATGAAGTTAAATTCTATTTACAAACAAAACCCACATAACTTCCTACCCCAAAAATCTACCAAAGCAAACTGATGCAGTTCCTACATCCTACCTAATAAAGAGCTGCCTTTTTTTTTTTTTTTTTTTTTTTTTTTTTTTTTTTTTTTTTTTTTTTTCCAATTGATTCAAATTTTCTCTGATCAGGATTTCACAAATTGATCCAATGCAGAAACATTTATGCAGACCTTTTATATAATCCATCTAATTCACAAAGAATAGCAATTATTTATTTTATGATTGCCCTGGATTTATAAAGTGGACTTATCAAAAACAACACTGGCACAACATCTCTCAATAGACAGTTTACTAAGGCCTTAAATGGGAGCATAGCAAAGCTACAGCAGAGCATGCTTAAAGTGCCATTTCTCATTAACTTGATAATGAACTTCTTCATTAAAAAAGGAAAGTGACAGACTCTTAAAGAGATATTGTGCTAGTTCTTAAGAATTTTCTGGGGAGTTGCCCTGATATCCCTACTGTTTCAGCTTTAGGTCTGCACTCTAAAGAAATGCAATTTCCATATGGTTAAGCAAATGTTTCTCACCAGCATATCTCCAAACCCAAGTTATTTTGTATCTCCTTTTTCATTAGAGTTGTATCCCAGATGGTGCTTCACAACAATAGGTGTTACTGTGAAAATACCGAGGCTTCAGAAATGTAAAACCACTAGAGAAAATCTGAGGCAAGGATGGGAAAAAAATGGTGCAAATTAATATCATTTTATTTACATCAGAGCTGAAAGACTTTTTAAAAAATGTGTGGAAATCTATGATCCAGAGAAATGATGTAAGAAAAAGGCAAATATGGAAGAGTGTAAGAACAGGAATGGGCCTCTATTCGTTGAGGAGATTAGAGACAAAGATGAATCCAAGCAATATTAAAATCAAGCAGTGTTTGGGTTTTTTGAAGCAGCCTGTGAGCTGTGTGGGAAACCATTTGAGTTGTTTGAAGACAGGGATGGTTTAGTTGTAGTCTCTTGCATATGAAAGAATCTAGACAGCACTGCTCTGTATAAGCCAGAACCTGGAGGGGGGAAAGCATGGAATGCCACAAAGAAACAAACTGCTTTAGGAAAGCTGGAGACACAAAAGCGACCACAACAAGGATTATGGCTAAAGCAAATCCAAGCCCTGACATACATGTTTGGTGCTTTAGAGGTATGATTGATGTAGTGAGGAGGAATTATTCAGTGTTCAAGCAGAAGGCCGAATTTCAAGGTAGCAAAGTAATCAAAAGATCTGAGCAGAGAAGGGAGGCAGATGATATGGAGTCATGTTAAGGAAGTTGCTCTGCTTTTGCAAGATATTTAGCTGAAGAAATTAGCCAAAAGATATTTAGTGAAGGCTCTGAACAGATTTACAGTTGAACCTGATTAGGATGAAAACAATGACAATGCAAGACACAGTTCATAGGCAAGGATAACATCTTTTATTATATATAAATGATGTAGGCCTTATTGATGTAATTGAAAAATAAAGTCTTTCATATAGAGAATTTCCTCTTCTCGTTCCATATGAATACAACATAAACCATGTTTTGCAATAACTAAAGTCAAGATATCTGAGAAAGTAGTAGAAAAGACAAAGGTCCATACCTTAGCAAAAAGCATTGCCATTACACAGAGAATAGAAGGGAAGACAGCTGTCTGGATAATGTCCATAAAACCTTGGAAGGAGGAGGACAGCTGAAACAGTTCAGAGGGGTGAACATATTTGAAAGCAGAATATATGCACTGCCATTATCTTCCATATAAAAAAAATCCTTCGTTGAAAATGATGGATGATAAAAAGAAGATCTGTGCCAAACTATAATGTATTGCTCCAGCTGAGTGCAAACATCTCTGAAAGCTCAAGGTTTGATCTTTGTATCCAGAAAATGCTATTTCCAAAGAATGTTCTTTCTCTGCAGTGATACAACATCACAGATAGAATATTGCTGAATTGATCATCTGCTGTGATAAACTATTTTGGAAATACAGTCTTTCAGGAAGTAATATAAAACCTAGCTTCTGCCTACACATAATATGCTGAGTTTAGTAATCCATTACTCAGCAAGTGCACAAACTGCTTGTGTCTCCTCTATGTGTTAAAATAACCATAGCCAGAAGTTAAAAGTCTGAGTTTCCTCATAGGAGGAGGAAACAGGGAAAACATGTCAGGAGGAAATGGTCACACCTGTTTAGCAATGCCTGACTGATAAAATGGTGTGAACACATTTGTAAACGAGCTAAAATGCCTCAAGGATTACACATTGTGGTTACATTTATGCTTCCTTGTCTATTCTGGCAAAGTAACAGTCTCTCACATTTCTAAAATACTGCCATAAAGATGCAGGAAGCACATGCATCAGGTACAGCTTCAGATTCTTTCCCAGTTGGAATTTGTTAAATCACTTTTGCGTTTTCCCTTCTCCATTCCATGTCCCCTTTCACTTATTCATCTTGAGGTCTGTTTCCTTATCTGGCCACGGCTGTGGAATGGATTTATACCACACTGCACATGAAAACACTCACTCTTATATTCAAATCAAGGACAGTGGCATTTTCCTACAGTTTGTTGGGTGGGAAGAGTAGGAATATATTCTATAAACAATTCTGAAGGACTATAAATAGTATCTGCTCCTGTCTGTGTGACAGATCTCAAGTCAGCAAGAACCAGTTAGCCTTATGCTTTCCATCTCTTCTCTGTCTGTGAGATAAAGAAATCCACATCCAATTTGCTACTTGTAAAGAGGAAAGGATGTAAGGAACACAATTCTCTCCCAGATGATGAGGGCTGAATTCACAGCCTTTACTCTTTAGCATCATTAATACTACCTCAATTATGTTTGATGATGATGAAGATATAATTAGTATAAAGATCCATTATGTTTTATTATTGATGTTAATTGTATGTTGATTATAAATGGGACAGGATGTATTTACATGAACTTCACTATTCGAAGAAGGTTGTGAAATCAGAGTCCAATCCTGCACCAAGAATAAAACCTGCACCTTCTATAATTGTAATAGTATCCAGATGTTCCTCTGTAACATGAATGCAGGTGGTGAAAGCAGTAAACTGGTATGGAGCAGATGTGCTCTTAGCACAGGTGGGACTTGCTCCCAGTGCTACAGTGAATTTTGCACTCACTGATATAACAAAAGAAGAGTCCAGAAGATAGAAATGTAATGCAAAAAGTGAATTAAAAATGTAAAAAAATAGTTTCCATTTTGATGGTGCACCTTGATTGTTGAGATTTTAGAAAATCTAGCAAGCAGAGCAAACAGGGATTTTTTAAAAACTGAAACTACAAAAATCCAAAGTGGCCAGCAATGAAGCATGCTTAGGTACAGACACCCTGAAGGGTGTAGTACTTCACACTTTGTGGGATGTGCATAATGTACATCAGTTGCAGAGATTGTTTCTGCCTCATACCACCACATAGACGATCACCATTAACATGTTTTGGCTGCATAACAATCCCTCGACACTTGAGAATTAGGCTCTTCTTTACTGTTCTATTGTGGCAGATATGGAAAGATTGATTTGACTTTGTCACCAAGCTGGGCCAACCAGCCTCATTCCAATTAACTTTTCAGACTGCATCTAAATAAATCTAACAAGTCTTCACTGTCATGTAGAACAGACTTTCTGAAATTTTACATAAAGGCTGAATGCTATTTGCACTTCTCTGTCATTATATAACACCTGCTCCCAAAATACATGCACCATTTAGGCCCTCTCTGTGCTAGATGTCAAACCAATCTGTACCAGTCTAAACAAGGATAATTTGTGCCCCAGAAGTATGTACACTGAAAGACAGTCCACTAGATGTAAAGAGACAAAATGCACTTGGAAACTGAGAACATAATATCACCTGGATAGGACTGCAATGGCCATGTTCTCTGTAGATACATAAGCAAGGCAAAATACTAGAGAGGGGGTAGAAGCGATGGAATGAGACATTATTGTGGCTGTTATGTTATGGAGTCCTTGCCAAGTGTAGAAGGCAGCACTGAAGTATATTCAACAGGTTGTGCTATTAAGGATCTAGATACCAGAGACAGAATCCCCTGAACACAGAGAATTTAGGCTGCAACAGGCTGTGAAAATGAAATCTGAGATGGATGGGTGTCCTGGATTACCTGAAGGATAACAAAGAAGCCCCACAGCAGCACTCTCAGTGGATCTAACAGTGCAAGACTATGGGTGACAGAAATAGAGGGAAGAAAGCAGCAAACTGTAAATTAGAACAGTTTTCCAGCACAGTGTCCTTGGCCTGCAAAGTACTCTCAATAAACAGCAATTGTTCGGTCACCAATGAACAGATTTATGTTGGGTTAGTTTTCATTATCTCCATGTCATTATTTATGCTTTATGCTCTATGCTCAGGGACACCACCCAAAATAGGTGGTTTATAGGCAAATAATAAAGAGCCTGGTTCCTATCCCAGGGAGTTTGCAGTCTAGACAAAAACATCTCTGCTATTCCTAATCATATCAAGCTGAATCTGGCCATTCACATTTGGAGCCCAGATGAGAATAAGATTTCTAAGGCATGCCCCATGACTACTTCCCCTCTGTGAGTTGAGTAATCAAGTTATAAACCATACCATGATGGGCTGGGCAATTAAACATTCTCTAGCTCATCTGAAGAGATTGCTATGGCAACAATTTCTATACCAGCTCTATTGTTGGTCCCATTTCTTCTACCCTTCTTTATTTAGTAACAGTCATTCTTTATCTTATGCAAGGTGGTTATACTGATAGCAGCAGACATACATAGTGTAAGAATGCTGCTATATAAGGAAAATAACATGGCTATGATATGTCTGGATCAAAGAGATAAAAATATAACATACCTAAATTGTGATGATAATTCCCTTTATGAACGAGAAGCTTTATGATGGTATGCTGAAAAAATCAACAGTGAGACAGTACAACACCTCCTCCTTAAGCAACCTCCAAACAAGTACTTTAGGGGACAATCACAGGATAGCAAGTGTTCTTCCAGACTGCAGTGCATAATTGTTTTGATATTGATAGGACCTAATAGCTTGATGGCTGCAAGATACCTTACAGTGGCTGCAGTGCACTGTGGCCATATCTAAGTTAGCTTTAAATTGGCCAATAGGAATACCAAGCACTGGCCAAAAGTTAGCTGCTTTAAGACTTCCATACTTGGGCCATACGTGAAGATTCATCCCATTCAGAGATGAAGGAAACCATCTGGGGCAAAAGCAAGTTATTGTGGAACTACTGCACAGCAACACCACACAACAAGATCAGAAGGTATAATGATGTATACCCTGATTATAAACTTAAATAGAAATAACTCCCTTGAGAGTTTGGACACAGTAATTCTGCAAAGGAGATATATCCTGGCATTACAACTTATCCAAGGGACAAGAAGAAAAAATTGTTATATTCTGAAGTTTGAAAGATCACCATTTTTACATTTTTCATTGCACTCACCTCTACCATGAATACACAGCAAATTTAACAGAATTAAATTTCTTATGTATGTCTATAATACCTCGACATACCTTATTGAGAGGAATAAACATCACAGTCTGAAGGTACTGGTCACTAACTATTCCTATGATTTCAACCTTTTCCTATGACCAGCAGGAGTCAACTCACAAGAGGAAGGTCTATGCCAATGTGTAAGTTTGAAGGGGAGTTTAAAACTGATCGCTATAAAGGCTTAGGTGTTTCTTCTCTTCCCTACTTTTGAGTTAAGAGAAAGGCCAGATTTAAAGAGTTTGGAGTTTCAGAAAAATGAGACAATCCAAGAAGGAACAAACAACTAGGAAAAGGCAAAAATTGCTCTTCTTTGAGATCTGAAGATGGGTAGAACTGTGCAAAACTATTACAATGGAAGGGAGAAGAGGAAATGATTCCTACCTGTTCTAAGCATCAAGAAATTCACTCTACCAAAAGAATCAGTCCCTTAGAAAGGACATATTATGCATATATCTTCATAGGAAAGTTTAGCTGATATAGTGTGGGTATGTTAAAGCCACTAAAGAAAATGGACCCTCAAGATTCGACTCACCTCTGTGTAATTCCATGCAGATTTGACAGGAGCGAACCAGCAACAGCAATGCACCGATTTGCAAGAACCTAAACACTACTGATGCATCATAAAAATGAAGGATGGCTGAATCTCAAATGATTCTATTAATTACAGCTGACTACAATACTTGAAAAGTCACAGAAATTCTAGCCCAGAAAATCAGTTTCCAGTAGCATAAGTACATAGGTCCTTTCTGTGGGAAAGACTGCAGCTAATAATTCTGGTCATGCTTTGGTGTTCTCACCTATAAAGGTAGCCAAAGAAGGAAGAATTATGGGAAAATCTTGGGATAGAAGTTGTCAATACCTTAACAGAGACATAAATGATTGGTTTGACTTGGAACAATTGTTACAGTGCCAAACATGAGACAGTTTAGTTCAAGAATGCTGGAAGTCAGACAGACTTATTTTACATGTTATAATCACATCATACATATGAAACAGCCTTTTACTGGAGTTTTGTTTCTATCATGGCTAGATGTGACCTCTGTTGCAATGCAAGAAATTTACAATTAATTAATTACAATTAATTAATATATTACAGCATTTTTCATCCTTGTTACTGCATTGACATTGACTGTCTGTCTAAAATAAGTACTAAAAGCAGAACACATCCACACTGACTCTGTTCTTCTTATCCAGATAGATAAAAAATATCTAAAGGGCATGAATCTTGCAGGAATTTTATGAGCTTGAGTATCATCCCCATTTCACAATTTCTTTCCAGAATTATTTCGGTTATGTTTACATTTTACAGCCAAAGCTTAAAGTCCTTCTGTCGAGAATGGTGCATTTGTGTTACTGCACCTGTTGTGAATTTGCTTTTATTTTGGGGGAAGAGGGATGGTTTTTAGCGTTAGTCAGCTTCGTGCCAACAACACTGATGAACTCTTGGGGAAATGTAGGGAAGACACTAAAAAGAAGCCTGGTGAAAGTGGAGAATACCTAAAGGGATGCTGTTTGGATGCGTGTGCTTCCCGCAGTTGTTCCACCTCTGTCTCTTTAGTGTTGCCACCTATCCCTCTCCTTATCATTTATATTTCACATGGGCTTTTTTCAGTTACAGCTGCTGTTCCTCCCTATAAAAGGTGTATTAATAAAAGGGAAATGCCAAATCCCTGCTGTCTTCTGACTGATGTGCATTTTTTAGAATATAAACAGCTGGAGTTTTTAAGCTCTCTGTTCTGCATTATATGTGGCTGGGAGATGAGGGAATGAGAGGGAAACCACATTTAATTTACTATTAAGTTTTTATACATAGAAGAACCTAGGGAAACAATTAAAATAGTCTTAATTGTGGCATGTAAAAGCTGATACCTATTGTGCCATGTGCATTTATTGCTGAGTAAAGGTCACAGTGTCAAATAGCACCACATTACCACATTGCTCAATATTCTAAGTATGGCTGACACACTAAGCAACACTTGTCAGTATGTATTTAAGCAATTTATACCAGGGATATGGTATATGTTTGATCAAAAAAGAATTAGCATCAATTCTGAGGACACTTTACAGCAACTTTCGAAATAATAACTTTTTCTCACAAGTTATTTATATCAAATTGAAATGTAATTGAGAGTTAAATTTGTCTCAGGAGAACCCAGATACTGAAGTAGTAAAATCATTAATAATCAAATTCTTCCCTTACTGTAACATACATGGGGTTTCAATTTAAGGAAGTGAATGTTTTTGTATAGACTCCATTATGCTATTTGATGCTTGTACCATTTGATACATCTATGATTTTCATAAAAGGAAAGATCATGGTGTTACCATGAATATCAACGCTAATAACCAATATAGAGAAATGTTAGTGGGCATGAAAGAGCAGGATTTCTGTTATGTCAGAAATTCTTGTCACAGCCAATCTTGCCTTACTAAAAGACTGAACCTTCCCTTGGGGCCTTTTCCTGGCAGTGCCCCCAAGATGTTGACCTGCTCATCTTGCCTTCTCTCATACTCTGTGTGGGGCATAAACTGCAGAGTATCACTCTCTGCTATCAGCTGTCCTCAGGTGAGCAGCACCTTACCCCACCCCAAGCCTTTGAAAAGAAGAGGGATGCACAGGAGCAGTAGAAGTGGGGGAAAAGGGACAGAATCTACTTCCCACTTCTACCATCTTCCCATTGCCAGAACCATGATCTCTTGGGCAGAGACAGCAGAGACACAATGGGCTTCACTTTGCTGAACATCACCAGTCCGGGCCCTCACAGAGCACAGCATCTGGCCAGGCACAACACAAATATTGCAGAATCAGCAACAAGTAACACTTTCCTTTGGTTCTGCTTCTATCAGGAATCACTACATTGCCCTGTGGGTCAGTCTCAGCTATTATTTCTGCACTAGGAGCCAAAAGACAATGCTAACAATTTGCTGCTCAGAGAAATGATTTACAGGAAGACAGAAGTGGCATAGAACACAAAGCTGCCGAAGTGTCAAACTGTCTCTAAGGTGTCAAGCTGAAATGTTGCATTTCTAGTTTATTTACATTGCCATTGTCTGTGTTTTCAACCAGTATAATGAAGTTTGTGCTTTTTATGAGAGAGAAGAATGTTACAATATCTCTCCCAAATTAATAAATGTTTTTATTTGCTTTGAAAATATTCCATTCAATAGTTTACTTTAAAGTATTTCCCATTTCATATCACGTTAGGGAAAAAAAGAGGTTTATTGAAGAGTCCTGCATGGGAGAAGGCTCTTTCCCATGTTCTCCAGCTCTCAGAGCACAATAAACTCTTCGACAATGCCTTCCAAGCTCTTTCTATTTCTTGATTTCAGTATTTCCTACCACACATAATGATCCTTTTATTATGACAGAACTGATTGTACACAACTTGGTTTCTTCCTAATAAACGTCACCTCTCCTGTTATATAGTCTCAGCTTTTAATTTCTCCCTGGTGTTTACCACATGCTCCACCAGCTACCAACTGTCCACTGTCAAAACTGACAAGCTGCTGCTACAGGCTAGAGATCTTCCCATGCAGTTTCCTCAGAGCCACATATCCTCCCTAGCCAAAGAAGTACAACAAAATCTCACACAAAACACTTCACAAATAGTCTCCCATTTCACATACATCTTTTACTAAAACACAAACCCTAGCATAGTCCAACTGACTTCTGCTTCACAACCCTTCTTTTGGACAGGTCTCAAGTAGTTCTTTTTCCTTCCTAGCTAATAAATGTGAAGAAAAGGTACTGTTTTCTTTTTGATTTTAATTAGAAGTTGCTGACTTCATCATTTGCCTATAAACTTGAATCAAATAAAAGTGAGAGTTGGCTTATCTAATTCTGCTATAATTAAGATTTTACTCCGCTTGTTACCCATCTGACATCTTACAACACTAAGAGCTAAATGCGGTGGTGCTTTTTTCAATTTCTTGCTTGTTTTGTAGCTGAACACTGATCTTTTCATCAAAACAGGCCATTCAGAAATCTATCTTAAAGATAAACCCCAGTTTCAGAGAGCACCTTAATCTTAAATAAAACACAGTTTACTTGCATATTAAGGTGCTTCTATTAAACAAGCTCCTTTCTAGAATGGAGGCTAAAATTTGTAGGCATAACTGAAGCTCTAATACACTTAGCCAAAGGACTCATTAATTGCTGCTGTGTACAGAAAATGCTTTAGAGTTTTTACATGAAGAATTTTAGAATGCTTAGTAGAACCAGAAACAGTACATCCCAGAAATTTCTGTAGAGAGTACGTTTGCTGTAATACAAGTGATAAAACTACTACCAACAGCCAAGTTTCCTTCCAACTGTTCATTTCTGAGTAATTTCTGCAATGAAGACAGAAGTGTAATAGACATGAAGGAATGTGGCAATCCATTTGTTTTATTTCTATGAAATTATTGCTGATTGCAGGTTTGGAGGATGTGTGCGTGAAGTTTGCTGATTTATTTCAGTTTGGTCAGGAATGCTTTTTTAAAACACCTTTAACCTTTTTCTTCCAAACAGTTAATTTGGGTCACTACTTTTGCACTGAAGCTTTGATTGTTAGAGGAAATACTTCTGCATACTTTTGCTCTGCTGTAAGAGAGGCAATATATTTTGGGCCATATGCCAACAGATTTTAACCACAAACTTAGGGAAAGGAGACAGATTAGATTGTGGTGGTCTCATAATCAGGGTTTCTCTGTACTCTTTTCTTGCTAAGAGCAAGTATTCACCAGTAAAGTGGTTCTATGTCATACAGATGGCATATCCATAGTAATAGGGCAAAGTAAACCCACTCAGCTGCATTCCTTTGGTCTCTGATAAGCGTTCTATAGTAATTTTATCACCGAACTTCTTTAAAGTGTCCAGCCAAATAATATACCTTAAGATCTTCAGTGAATTCTCAACTATTTTTCAGCATGCAAGAATCTTATTCGATAAAGGAAGGTATCAAACAAAGACCTGATGATGAGG
This sequence comes from Notiomystis cincta, assembly GCA_013398075.1. NCBI lineage: Eukaryota > Metazoa > Chordata > Aves > Passeriformes > Notiomystidae > Notiomystis > Notiomystis cincta. Next base: position 55,254 of record VZRX01004181.1, on the reverse strand, counting down.
AGGAAAAGCCCAGTTTCTATTCAAACATTTACAAACACTGTTCCTTTTTAAAGCTGGTTGTCAAGGGAAAAAAGAGAAAGGTCACAGCATCTATCAGCCTACCACTGCACATTTGCTTCCAGTAACAAACTGTCTCATTGTTTGGGCAATTCAAACAGATCAAATAGATGCTTCATCAGCTTGCCAGGGACACTACTCAACCATTTAATAATTCTCCCTGATACTTTTCTGATACTACTGCTTAAAGTCTTCCCTTTCCTAAAGCCTTCCCTTTCTGGGAAACAGGCGGTGATCAGGCACTTTTACACTGTTATTACACTTTTATTCCACCTTTACCCCTGAGCAGCTGCTGGTGCCAGAGCAGGATCAGCTGGTGTAGTGACTCGCCCAGTTAGCATCTGGTCCAAATCTCAGTGTGTGAATGCCCTGGTCAAGGAAATGTAGTAACATGGTGGCTGTCTCAGGGAGTTGAACATGAAGGGTGGGCTGTGCACCCCAGAGATGGGAACTCCAGAGGTTTTAAATTATGTAGCAGGCAAACCACATGCAGAGTTTTTGTGATACAGCAGCTGGGGAGGGACATTCCTCTCCAATGCTGACACTATGACACAAACATACTGCAAACCTTGACTGCTTCATTCTATCTTTACTTGAAACACAAACATGCAAGTGAAAACACAGACTCCTGTCACAGTGCTGCAGTCAAGTGCAAAGCAAATTCTTTTTTGGGCAATGCAATGGCCAACAGATGGACCATGAACCTACAAACCCACTAATGCATCTTTACATGAACGAAATGTTGGCATCCATTGACTTTCATTTTATATCCTAACGAACAAGAACACATGCAAAGTTGTTTTTTTTCTCAGATCTCATAGTCTCTTCAGTGCCTCTGCTGTGCAGAAGCCTTGTTATAAAAGGAATGAGTCTCACCAAGTTGCAGAAAGAATCTCTTTCTCCTGAGGAGCAATGATGAGCACGTACATGAGATGGTCACTTCAACTTTTGTTTAACATGCCCGTAACAAACGTATGCAGGACTGACTGAGGAAGCAGCTTGTGGCAGGGGGAGGCAGGAGGGGAATGCAAGACAAATAACTTAAATCAGCTTCCCACCTTAAAAATACCCATCAGGTCACAATTGAAGTTTCTATGTGAAAAGTAGCCCTGTAAAGCTGTCACATGAAAAAGGATGTTTGGAGAGCTTTGTCCTGCAAATTAAGTAATTTTCTACCCAATTCATAATCACAAGGGTTACCTCAGGAGCAGAAGAAAAGCAACAGCAGTTTCTTGTCCCAGGTATGAAGTTCTGTCAGTCACTTCTCTTTCTCTAATAACTCCCATTCTCACACCCTCATTTGATGATACAAATATATATAATACAGATGGGCACAGATGTAACTCAAGTGTAAATAAGCAGTCTCAAACTAATCAACACACTAGTAAATTAAGAGCTACTACCATCACTAATGCATTTAGGTTGGCTTTAAGTATATGGAACACAACTGAACACACTGGAAACCCCAGAGATCATCTTCCAAAAGGATCAGACAAACTGCTTCACATTTAAATACGTCCATCCTGCCCTTGTTTACCCATCCTGAAAGTCACCCTTGCACAGATTCTCTTCAGGAGAGGACACATGATGGAGAGACATCTCACCAAGGATTAAAGTAGTATTGTTGGTCAGCTTTAAAGAGGTAGGGGATAAATAGCTACAGATTAGCAAGCCTTTCTTCATACTGAGCAAGGGATTTAACACTCTAAGAGGCAAGAGAATGGTATGGACAGATAAAAATTATAGAAGGGAGAAGTAGAAATCAAACCAAGAACTTTCCACAAGGCAGTAGAAAATCCTCCTCAAGACTATTGGCTGTCATGTAGAAGACAAGAAAGCCTTTCCTTTAAAAGGGAGAATGCAAAAAAATGGTCATTTTGCACCACAAGTTGCAGCAAAAGTGGGTCCCAGACAGCTGGGACCAGTAGCATTCAACCTATTCCCAAATGACACAGAGAAGGGCAACAGTGTGCAGAATTCTGCCTAAATGAAATTAAAATTAACTACTGAAAAGCTGTAAAACCTATTTGTGATATGATACTGAATAAAGTAAAAAATAACAAGAGAAATTCAGTGTGGGTAAGTACAAGGCAATGGAAAAATTAAAACCGGCCTTAATTACACACGTTAATCAATAGCATCCATAACAGCTATTGCCTCTCAGTCACAGTTTTTCAAAACCTGTTCATGTAAAATCAATGCTCAATCAGAATTAAAAGAAATGGATTGCTTATCAGGAAAAATAGTGAGAACCAAAGAAGAATCAATCATACCTCAGAAAGTAAATGCCTAAATGGACAACCTTGCGAATGATTATAGTTACACAGATTAGGGTAAAAATGTGCCTGAACTTATTCTTATGAATATAACAGAGTATGACAGAGAAAGACATAATTGGTCTGTAATAATGGAAATTATTTGTGCTGGCAAAAGCAGCTCTGACTGTTCTACCACTTTCTCCTTTTAGGCACAACACTGTAACTCGTGGCAAACAAAGTCCCTGCAAAGCTTAGAGTAACACTTTCACCCCAAATGAGAGCTATTGCACAAACTTCTAAGTTCATTAAGCCACTCGGAGCTAGAAGTGTTATGAAAACAAAAATTGGTAGAACTACTGGATTTATTCTACTGAGTTCCAAAACAGGATAATTCCTATAATCATTTAATGCAGAAATGAAGAACAATTTCTCTAGCCATTCTTGTCTGCTTATTTTACTGAACTGTGGTAGAGATGCTTGAAAGTGTGAGTGGGGATGTGCTTTTCTGCAGTCATCGCTCTTTTGTATCTCCTACCCCTCAAGCAAAGATATAAATATATATCTTCAGCTTCTTATTCCTTCCATCCCTTCCACACACATCCTTCCCTTGACAAAGCTTTGCTGTGGACAAATGGTGCCTTTCCAGACCTCCTCAGAACATCAGTCTAAGTGAGTGTATTTTGCTATCAGTGTTTAGCATATTGATTAACTTGTTTTTAGATAAAAGCTGTGAAGGAGAAGATGCTTCTTTCTTCTGTTCCTCAGCAGGGATCTCAGCAGTTTCTCATCACCTCCAGACTACATGCTGAATAGAGGTGTGGGGCCAAGTTGTCTGCAAACACCAACAGCTGTGTTTGGTGTAGCCAGCAACCCAAGCACATGTCATCTCAGCACTGCCCTCCAGGTATGCTGTTTACTTTAAGTAGGATAAACATCAGAAAAAAAGAAGCTTGTGGGAGAAGTTCTATACACCACAGTAGGAAATCTTATTGTATTCGTTCACTACTCTTCAGCTATCCTGTGAACTTGATACTAATAATATTCCACCTAGACTATCCACTAAAAAACATACAAAAACCTACAAGGAGAAATGAGATTTGACTTGTCATTCTCTGGTATGTGTGTAGGTTTTCAAGAGCCCTTTTTAGAGAAATGCATAAATTTTACTCCTACCCTATTCTAAAGGCTCTTCAGAAAAAAAATGGGAAATATAGGATTCAGAATTATTCAAAATATCAGTCATGAATAACATTTTCTAGTTTCGTTTCTCATTTTGGTGATAGACGTGGCTCTGCTTTCCACAGTCCCAGTCTTTACCACAGTTACAGTTCTGGTAACTGCTCTTTGGCATCAAGAACTTACAGTATTTTTCAAGCATTTTTAATATAAAACCAGATAAAATTATGTTTATCTGTGGAAAGACTCTCTACCCTGTTATCCACATACATCTTTCAAACAGTTTTACAGAGTGATTTATTAGCTGCGTTTGAGGTCAAAGAGCACATAGGTATTCACACAGCCACTGCTGGATTTCAAGATCACTCTGGATTCCTTCCCATAGTGTCCCAACCATGACGCGTCTGCCTTACAACAGCAGTGAGTGACTGCAGTCTGCAGAAACTTGCCAAGAGCAGCTCACATCAACCAGTCTGGCACATCAGCAGGGAAACCATGAGAAGACAGCCAGCAGCTTAAGGCTAGCTGGAGGCCCAGAGCATTGCACAGGCTGTCTCAGACTGGGCTGGAATTTTCATAGAGCTCATGCTATTGGCTATGGCAGATTGTATCTTCTTGGGGGAAGATTGCAATGACGGGGAAGATATACGAAAAAATGAATTACAGGAACTGCTGCTGATCACTGCATTGTAAAAGCTCTTCTGCTGACTCTACAGGCACTATTGCTCACAGCTGGGAGCGAAATGTTTCAGAACTGATCTCTCCAGCCCTTCCCTGGCACACTGAGATACAGCACTGCACATTCTAATTGCATTATAAGAAGTAACACAACAAAGCCAACCTTAGCTGCCTTCCCCAATTCAAAAGTTGGTGTTCCTTTCATAACAGGATGCAAACCAGAAGCACAGAGAGTTCTGAGTAGCACTGCCTGTGAAATTCAGGTTCTGTGGGAACAGTGCCATGAAGTACATGATGTGGATCGTTATGGTCTAACACTTTCATTTCTTCTCATGAAATAAATTACTTTTTTATTGACATTAGAATAATGAAGAATAGTTTCAATTGCAGTGTTGACAACTCCTCGGCATCATGCTGCTTTTAAGTTAACATCTTTAGAAGAAATGCTGGCAGAGTCATGTCCTCGGCAGGCACATGAAAGAACATCACCAGAGACCCAGAAGTTCACTAGCGGAACACATGGTTCAGACACTCACCATTTGCTTGCAAGCATATGTAACATTTGTTTAAATTCCCATGTTATTGAGATGATTAACAAATAGCTTATTCACCCTGGGCTTTTTCCCATGTCCTGATAGCTCAGGTAATAAATAAATCTTTTAAAAAGGTTAAAAGAAAAAATCCTCCAAATGTAAAGAAATCTGTTGAATTCCAGTAATCAGAGACTACTAATTTTCAAGGCATCATATCTAAAGAGGACAAGTTGTGTTGAGTGTAGTTATTTAAAAAGTATAGGCCCAACAATTTTGAAAATTAGCCCACATTTTTCTTCAGCTTTTGTATCAGGTGTCATAATGAAAATTTTTAATATTGACTCCATGTTGACAGTGCAGAATATAGTCAAGCAACATAGTAACAAATACAGAAAATATCATCCAACCACACACTAGTAAAAGATAAAACCAAATGTACTTGGTCTTCTTCTGGTTTTCTTATATCCATTTTATCCATGTTAACCATTGGAAAATACTCACGTACAATTTTTTCTCTTTGCCATTTCATATTCATAAGTATTTTTGCAGTGTAGAAATGCAATCTACTAGAGATTCTTCCTCATTTGTCCATCAAAATGCTAGCTCCATGATGTAGCAGAAGAAACCTATTATCACTGCAATTTCAACAAAAGAAGAAACCCATGTAAACTGCAGCTGGCACCTGCAGTTCAACCTGCTACAGGCAAAACAGCAGTGTTTACCAACCCTCTATTTCAATTTTGTCTGTATACCTGCACCTGCATGAATTCTATCCATATATATAAAAGTGTTTTTCATGAAACTTTTGTTTTTCTTTGGCATTCTCTGTATGATCCAACTCAGATCGTTCCATCCCCCAAAATACCTCAATGCTATTAATGAGGCTGTATCAGAATATTTGTGCTACAAGCATGTTTTACAAGGATCAGTACTTGTGGAAAGTGTGTTGTCTTTGGATCTGCCAGCAATCTGCTTAACCACAATAAGTTTTAATCAAAAATATCATGAGGGAAAAGGCCTTCAAATCAAATGGTTGTTTTCCTCTGTAATTTACATGGCTTCTAAGTGGAATGTATGGATTAACTTCAGGCATTTCAAATATACTGAGAAGTAAAATCAATAAAACTCCAGTAGGAGGAGTTCATGTTTTTATCAAAACCTATCTTGAGGTCAAGTTTTCAACCACAATCACAAAAACAAATCAGATTCTTAGGATTTGTGCATTATACATTTTCTAAAAAGTAGGACCCTGCAAGATATTTTGAAATAGTCACTCAAGATCTGAAGCACAGAAAGCCATAATGATTTCTACAAGGCCTGATTGTAAGTTATCCCATCTGATGTGGAATGTGGAGAACATGGAATAACTTGACACTCATTCCAGTCATATGGAACTTGAAAAGGTTTTAAAGGACATATATAAAGACCAGTTAAAGAATGGATTGGGGAAAAAAAAAAAACCAAAAAAACCCTTCAAATGCATTTTGAAATGTTCAAAATTACTTTGGTGTCAAATAAAATAGTTAATTTCTTTTTAATAATTAATTTTAAATTTATATTAAAACTTATTCTGACATTTGGGGTTTATTCTCCTATTTCTCTTTCCTTTCTCTTCTCACTTTGGAAACAAATGGAAGAGAAAAGCAGGGAGGACAAAATGTAGAAAATGCTTTTTCCTGTTGGTATTGCTCTAATGCAGAGAAAATACCTACATGGAATTCACTGAAAAAGAGAGAGAGAGAGAGAGAGGTATATATGCACACATCTGTCCTAACAGTTATATTTTAAATGTCCAGTTATCCGAGGATGGAAAATCTCTAGCCAAAACACTTTTACTTTATATTGGCTATGCAAATACTTATCCCATGTGATGAACATATCTATTTGTCTGTTGACTGAATCATAACCTTGTACCTAACTAGTACAAATTGAAGCCCTGCCAGGGTTTATTTTATTTTATTAGCGATGCAATTAGAGGATGGATATGGTACGTTGTAAAGGCAACAGCTTATGCAATTTACTTTCTGAAACATGAAACTATGTAGTACCCACATGCAATCTTAATATTGCTTGAGAAATTCTTATTCCCAAAGTAACTTATACTGATAACTCATTTCCTGTCAGAATTAGGAAGTAAATAAAGGTAATTGTGGCTCTATACACCTCATGATTATGAGCATTGCTATGTCATTGCCAAGAGAAATCGTACGTTGAGTATCATAAGACTTCAAGAGTTTCAGTCATCCCAGGAGCACTACTTGATCTGTCATGAGTTTTTTTTGTCTAGGAACAACTGCATTATATTTTTTTATGTACCACAAGAAAACAGTTTCCTTAGGCTTATTTTTCTCATCAGTAATCTGGCCCTAATCATTGAAAATCTTCCTCAGATATATGCAAAACAGAACAGATTCTGTCCAGAGAGACACTCGTCAATAGGGAATACTTGTGAGAAAAAGACCCCAACTCCTTTATTAAAGTCACCCAATGGAACACTTGATACCTCAAGCAGCATCCATATTTCATGTTTGAAAAAAACAGCTGAAGGAAAGAGGCACCTCTTTCACAACACTAACAGATTCTATCATTAGACAGGTCTGGTTGTGAAGAAGAAACTGCAGAACCCAGCTCAGGCCTTGCTGTCTAAACCATTTGTTTTGTTAACTACCTGTCAATGTTGCAAAGTGATAATCTGGCTGAGGTACATAGATTCACAGCTTTCTTGAATAAACACTGTACTTCCCCACCCTGAACTTCTAAAGACAGGGTTCAAAAGAGAAAGCCAAGTTCATTTTCATATGCTGAAACAGGCAGAAACTAACAACCCTTAATTAAATGGAATCGGGCTTATTCCTTACTTGTCAGTTTACTTGTCAGTATATTTGAGCAACTAAAAATATGAACTGATGTGTCAGTCCATAGTACTAAATCCACATTAAAGAGATGTTAAGACTTTAAGAGGGAAGTGGTGTGAAACACATTTCACCACCACACTTTATATTTTCCAAAGTGCTATTCAAAAAGGAAAGGTATATCTACATACCAAAGAGCTAAGTTATTACAATGGAGCATATGCTTGATAAACTCCGTTTTTTGCTGAGCCTTTTTAACAGATATTCTCATTTCATGCACTACTGTAGCATGTTAACTAAGTCAAACAGAAAAGGCTTCCCCTCCTTGCTGGGTGTTGAGAAAGCAACAACATAACATTCCTGCATCTCCAAACATGAGCCCAGAGGTAATGATAATTGTATCAAGCCTTCCAGAAGCCTAGCAGCAGCCCCCTGGGAAATAGGATAATTTATAAATGCTTGCCTTTGTAAGCAGGCACAGTTTCTCCGATATGTTTGCCCAAGAGCTAACACAAATTACTCCCAAAGTACTTTTATTGAGGTGTATGTAGTATCTGCTGGAATACTCCAGCCAGCAAGAAACATCTTACAACCCCAGCAAAGTAAATATTATTTCAAATGTTTCTGTTAACTGTGGTGAACAAGGCAACACTCCTGGAATGAAGTGATACCCTTTATCAGATGGAATGATACAGCTGGGAAGGACAGACAAGATTTCAGGCATGAAGGTCAGTCTATTGATGCACTATCTGACTGCCTCACTGAGATTTTTCTGCAGAATGCCAGTGGAACTAAACATCCCTTTTAGCTACAGAAAAGATGACTTGAGATACTTTTGATTTTACCAAAAAGGAGTGTGTAAAGCAAACATGTGAAATAAGATTAAATTTTAACTTCTTGGTAAAGTGTGTGTCATTTAGGTTCCTTGTGTGTCAGATGTGCTGTGGTTCTGGTATTTCCCCATGCTTTCTATGTGATTAACCACTCTTTTCTCACTTCTCCATTCATTTTTTTCCCCACATCCCCACTGACCTGTGTGGCAACTTCATAGCATGAATAGTATTCCTCATGTAGCCCCTTAAAGAAGCAGAACTGTAGGCAGTTGCAGTGCTTGCTGCTCCCAGCAGGGCAATGCAACTGTAGAAATGCAGTTTTAGGAACCAGAATGCTATTCTTTACTCAAATGACCTTGAAAGACATTTTGTATCTGATCTCACAGACATGATGAACAGGATGAGAGTTCAAGGGTGCAAAAAGTCAACACGAGTGCTATTACTCCAGCGCCAAGAGATACAGAAGTCAGCAGTCTTGTTCTGGCTGCAGCTGATTCAAGTGAAGAGGTTACTGGTACCAGCTGCTTCACAGCACATCCAACTTCACCACACCAGTACTTGCTTCCTAATCTAGTCCAATTAAATGACTAGGTTAGATTAAACTCTTTAACAATATCTGCATAATTGTTTTCTCAGACAGCCTATAGAGCACACAATTATTGTGGCAGATCTCTAGAGAGTGGGGAAAGAAACAGAAGAGAGCCCCTGGGCAGTAACCTGCTCACCCTGCAAAGCTGCAACCCAAAGACAATGTGTGACTTTATTGTATCTTCATATTATGGTTCCCTAGACAGAACTGAGCATTGTTTCCTTTATCCATAGAAACAATGGCATGCATAACTCCCCATGAAAAAGTTATTTGCAGAAGTTGCTTGACAGTATTGTATTTATCTGACAGAGTTGGGGGTAGCAATTAAATGGTGGAAATGACAGAAAAGCACAATGAGTGCATGCAATGTACATACTGAAGAAAGCAGATATGACAGACAAGGTCCAGTTGTAGTAGGTACCAAAGGACACCAGAGGGATTGTAATGGAGATTCTCCAGAGAGAACTGAGCTGGCATGAGTCTGGGAACAGCTGCTAATTCCTTAAGAGAAGAACCTCATGCAAATCTGCAAAGCTGGTAGGTCCTCTGGAAAGATGCACTTCTTGTAATCAGAGGGTTCACCACAATAAATATTTGGTTGATGCCACCAACATCTGATTTCTGGATAAGAGGGAATATATTGAAAGAGAAGGAAGACTACTTGTAGATAAAACAGCCTCTTGGTTCAAAGAAATGAGGGACTAAAGAAACTGCAAAGCCTAAACACATAAATAAAGCTGAGGAAGAATTCAGGGAGCAGTTTTCAGTACAACTGATGATCCTGTATCATTAGTGCCATGTAAGTGATATCATCCATCCACATGCCAAGGGATGACAGCATCTGGTCTAGAAAGGGGCAGTGCTGTCATTCTGGTCTAGAAAGGGGCATGCTGTTTCTGCAGTGGTAACTAGAAGTTTAAAGAGACCCTAGATGAAGTTCCTCTGGATAGTCAATACTGTGAAGTAACACTTGAAAGCCTGCTGGGCAGTGCAGGACAGGTCTGCTGGAGAGGGATCATACAGTACAAGAACCTTTATTGGATCATCCTGGTAAGCCACTACCTGTAGCAGCCCAGAATAAAAGATGCTCTGGAGGAAAGCTCTCTGCTCCGTTCTGCCTCCAGCTGATTAAAGAATGCACAATGACTGCTTTGAGCCCTTTTTGTTTTGCTGTCCTCACTAGCTGTTTCCCTTGAAAAGTAACAAAAAGTTTTTCTCCCCTTTTAAATTAAGAACAAAATAAAACAGCATACAGAAGTTAGAAATAAATTCCGACTTATTCTGTGACTGTAACCATACAAATTCTCTGCAGGATATTTAGTTACACAATAGCCTCAATCAACAAAAAATAACTTAGAGGCATTACATCATCTGATCAGACCCAAAGGCAACAGCATTGTTACCTAACAGCTTCAGACAGCTGATTAACCACTTTTTGTAGGGTCTCAATTACACCACACCCTGCTTGTTCAGAACTATGCTGTTGACAGTACAACACAGAAAGAGAAAAGCAAACTGCCCCCCACATACACACCTCATGTACACACACTAATGCTACTGCTAGAATGATGCTTGTTATGAACTCAGCTACAAGTACTTAAAGACCTTCAGTAAATAAATAAAATAAACAGGCACAGCCACATAATGGCACACCTGAGCTTGTTACATGATGATATAGTGAAATTTTTAATTTCTTTATGTTATATCACGTTATCGGGGAAAGAGAGGGTTTTAGAAGGAGTAAAGAAGACCTTTAAGAAGGCAGTCATTCACCCTTGACAATGCCACTCAAAATTACACTGTGGAAAGGGGTCTCTTCTTAAAAAAACCAAAAAGAAAAAAAAAAAAAAAAAAAACAAAAAACCCCCAAAAAACCAGAACTTGTTTTATTTGATTTCTTTCACATGCTTTCTGCTCATTTTGATGATACATTTCATCATTATGTACATTATGGGTGCTAAGGAAAATAAAGTGATCTTTTCAGTTTGACATGGAATGGATAATGCATACTTTCCTTATAACCTACTCTTTTCCATGTGCCTGCTGGAAATTGTTTTTCATTGTTCGTAAATCCAAGGCGTGTTTACACTGGAATACAGGAAAAGCTAAAGCAGAATGCTAGTGTGTAAGCCATAGTGGCTTTTTTTGGCTTTTGCTGTGAAGTGATAAATGATTCTTGGTCCCCCATGGGTTAGAGGGCACCAAACTTCAAATAACTACAACATCCGATAACAAAGTTTTTCTCCATCATTTGCAATCAAAACACCAAGAACACAGCCCTCTGGACCTCTCATCCTTCATGTTCAATTGTAAATCCTGATTAAATAGCTTGCAGGTGTCAGGATTAGAGTATATTCATTGGGAGCCTAAACACAGCACCAGCTGGGTTCCTCATTTGCCAGTTGTAGTTGCTTCTTTGTTTTGAAACTGTTGACAGTACAACTAAAAATATTCCTTTGGGTAGAGACGGCATTAAATAACAAGCAGGATGAGTAAGAGAACAGCTGTAGATATTTTTCTGTGTTTAACATACCTGCCTTGTTGATTTATAGTAAGCCCTCCATATAATGTACATTCTGTGTAATCCAAAACATTTAACCTTTCGAGCTGGGGCTGTGATAAAGCTATCAAACACAGGAAAGGCTCTTGACAAGTCCTGTATTACCAGCCTTTTACTCAAAGGAAAAGTGAAATATAGTTTCACCTCCCTTTTAGTATACAACAACAAACACTATTATGCTTTATCAGTTGCTACCAACTAAACTGTGTGCCAGACATCTACATAAACATCAGCATGGAGATGGGAGAAGAAAACATGTAACTTAGGCAAGTTCTCAAAGTCTTCCACTGGTGAGGGTCTAGTTGGTTTGAGCACGGCTTTCTTGAAGGGAAGCTCAGGTCTTCATTTAAAAACAGAACCAAGTGAGTGAGTGCTTCAAGAACAGAGAGGTCATTTTCACCATTAGTCCTTTGCACAAAAGTAAGCATGCTGGCATCTGTCAGCATTCAAGATCATCAGTTCAAATAAACCCCTTTTATTATGGTTTTATAGAGCTTGGGTACTCCACCACCAATACTGTTGTTTTAAGATCTAACACTGGGGTTGCAGCTCATTTCTATCATTAAAGAATTTGTATTGTTTTTGCTATTTTGTCCAAAGCTGTGTTTCTCTTTGGAATTAAGTTCTGGCTACTTAAAAATCCCTAAAGTTTTCAAATACTTATTCACTTTGACTTCCTGTCCTAAACTCTGGAGTAAAACATTACTATGTTTTAATCCCAGAGGCCACTTCTTTTCAATGGGCAGTGAACCAAGTCATACAGCATAGATGTAAAGAGAGACACATATGTGTATGAAAGACATTATTACTTTCTCTATAAGAGAGGGAAAAATCTGAAAAATTTAATAGTCTTTTTATTACATGGCATTGAAGCAAAAAAAAAATAATTTGAGGGTTTCAGATAATCAGTCCAAGATAAGCTTAAACAAAATATTGACTACTTTACACATCTGCATTTATGGGGGGGTGGGGGAGGATCATGAGTAGACATGGGCCAAATGGTCCCAAAGCAATTTGCACAGTAGTGAGGCACTCACCTCACTCATGACTAATTGAACTCACTTTTCCCAACATCAGGTCTCAGGAGAAATTCAAAGCACACTATAGCATTTAATACTGAGGTTTTAACAAGTTAGCTTGCAATGCTGCTGGAGTTTTAAAGGCAAGTTCTTCCCAGTAAATAATATAATGAGAAAACATCAGCACTTAAGAGGATGCCACAGGGTTAATGCCAGGTTTTAAAAGACTTCAGAATGGATTTTACCCAGTTCACATGTCAGGAGGCACAGCACGGAATCAATTTACAGCAGGAGCCAAAGATCACAAATTTTAGGGGAGCCTGGGGACTGATTCCCCCAATCGGTGCCGTGGGGTGCACAGATGAAAGAGCAAACTTGTTTTTTTTCTTTAATGGTGACAGCGTATTCTGAAATTACGCACAGCAGGCAGGAGAAACCTGCATAGATTTCAAAAGATACTGCAGGTTTGTGTGCTGAAGCACACATTTAAGGTCCTAGTTAATGTGCTAGCCTTTCACCTCTGGAGGCCTGGGCTCAGATTTATCTGAGGTAAAATGAAGGAGAATTTGGGACTTCTATCTTCTTAACCCTTATTGGCCTTTCATCCACATCACACAAGTACAAACAGTTACCAAACTTTGGATCAAACTCTACTTACTTTTATTACCCTTAAATCAACCTCAAGCAATTCTCCTAAACACTAATAACAACACAGTTCAGGGTTTCCAGCAATTTAAACTGGAGTGAAAAGCCGAATTCTGTTCCCATTTATATCAATGAAAAACTACACCTGCGCCAGCATTCAGGGAATCCATGCAGAGAGATTAAGCATAAGACATGAGAGAACAAGATCCTATCAAGACTGGAAAGCAGACCTTTTTCAACTCCAGAATATTTGCTAAGAGCCTGTTTGAAAGATGTTCCCTTCTCTATGTTTGGCTTTTACTAATGCTGTTCTACATACTCTCCATTAAAAAACAAACAAAAAAAAAAAAAAAAAAACAAAAAACAAAAAAACAAAAACCTCCTTACAGCTTTAAAGTTTTCATTGACTCCAGATTGGCAGAAAGAGCTATGAATGATTGTTTTTAAAAATTATCTAAACAGTTTGGCTTAAGCTGACTGGGGGGAAAGGGAAAATCTGAATTTCCTCTGCAACCATTATGTTTTAAATCCCTCTGAAGTTTAAGCAATATATGTAGCATTAAGTCTAAAAGTACCTCAACAATATTCTTTCTACCTTGGCTGTAGAAATATTTTGTAGGAAAACATGATAATCACAATTTCTGTTACACATCAGGGATGTTCCTCTTTTCCATGAAGGACCTTAAAATAAATTCCATTGATAATGAACTTATGAGGCCCTCCAGCAAGTTGAGAGAACATTGCTAGAATCACTTTTATAACCACTAAGACAAAAAATTTGCTCTATGTATTCACTGGAGTCTCCCTTCCCCCTACTCACTCTTTCCAAGTTCATTCAGTAATCATGGGTCCAAAGAAGCCTAGCACACACAGCTGTTACAGTATTGCTGGCTAGCAAGTCTGACACGAACATTCAAGTCTGAAGTTTGGCAGTCGCTTGTGCTGCACGTGTGGAACGATGTTTTGTCTGTGCTTAGGTGACAATCTGGTTTCAGAAACAGGTTTACATGACAACAGGAAGAGCAATGAAAAGGGCCACTTCTGTAAGGTAAATGTCTGTAAATTATCAGAGCTCAGAAAAAAAAAAGCAAAACAGAATAATTAGACAACAGAAAGGAGTCAGTTATGCCAAATCACTCAGCAGGAAAGATGTGATACAATCCCATACAAGGAAATACATGGATGTAATTGAAAAATATGACACATTACAATCTGACACAGTAGACAAGCCTGTAATACAAAGAAATATGTAGAAACAAATATACTAAAGGGCTGAATGCAAAATGATAAATTATACCTTGGTGCCAGCAGAGGTAGTCATAAAAATTTATTTTGCTAAAATTCTTTCTTGCTCTGGCTCATTTTCATCATTATAGAAAAATATAGAAAACTGTATTAGCTCCTCTGAGATCTTCAAGTTTTTTTCTAAACAGAACAGGTGAGTGAAGCAAGGAAAACAGTGCAAACTTCCAGAGCTACAGCTTAGAAGGTGACAACCTGAGCCACACTGCATGGCAAATGGTGTGGTCAGAACATATGGAAAACAGGTCTAGGGATGACCAACCAAATATCTTGAATGTGATCCCCAATGATCAAATACAATATATGCTCGTTCATTCCCACAAAGCTCAAGTGATGTATGTGAGGTGCTACTCTGTAACCAGTGAAATAACCTGAAGCTTTTCTTCTATACAGTTTCATGCATATATATAAAGAAATATATTTCCCTGAATGGCAATATCCTCGTTTTGTTCTAAGCCAATAACTGAGGATAGAAATGATGTGAAAATTATGAGTAAATCCCAAAGGTGTTCTAACTTTTCTTTTTGACATAGATTAAGTGTATTACATACACTTGCCTTGAAAGACAACTAATCTAACCAGTTCTAATTGAACTGCATATATATTATACATATATGCAAGTTTTGTGTGTATATATGTAAAGATACATAAATTTTTAAATCTTGCATGTCTTATAAGTAGTTGGTTAAACATATTTATTGATATGTTTAGAAGTTTAGATTTCATAATTAAATTACTGTCAATGTCATGAAGGTCATTTCAGGCAGATTAAGTATCTTGGACAGTCTTGTGTCCAGAGTTGTCTGGATTTTGTTTGTTAAAAATAACTTGGAATACATCTTGATCTATCTACAGAGATCAGAACAGTGGTGTCCCAAGATAAACTATGGAACAGTCTTCAACTCAATTTATTTTAAAGGGAACTTGCTTTGTTTCTAGCAGAGATTAGCCTGAAGCATGGCCATCAAAGCAGAGCAAAAAGGCATTAACTTCAAACATTTGAATTGGGCTTTTGAGATTCCTAATCAACCTGCTGCTCCTTTTCTACTGTTCCTTTGGACGATGCATTCATTTCTTTCATGGGTGGCACTCACACCACCTGTGACAGTTTGTCAGCTCTACCACATGACGTGTTAAATGTGCATGAGACACCGAGCAAGGCGTGCCCTGCAGTCCACGGCCCACACTTTGCCCCTCACTTCAGTACCCAAACCCAACAGAGCTCCTCGTTGGAACTTAACAACAGTAGCAGGAAATGGCATCAATTAAAAATGCATCATAAAGTGGCCTGTGCAGATACTGCTTGTAACTCTTAGGTTATCACTGGTTTCTTATGCCAGCTAAAGAAAGGAAACTGGAATACTGAGAGTTAGTTGTTCATGGCAACTAGCACTCAACAGAGATCAAAATAACTACTCAACAGGTATCTAGAAAAAGCTACCAGAAATGCCAATTTATATATTTTAGAAGACATTTGGCATGGCACAAACTGTTGTTTAATAATAACAAAACAACCATTGGCATAAAAGAAGGGTAACTTTTCAGCATACATTTTCATAGAGCACAAGAATTCCATAAACTTCAAATCATTAAGTAAATAAATTTGAGACTAAGGCACACAAATTGAAATTAATACAACTATCTTGGTGACATAGTTTAGGGTTTTGTCTTAAATGGGCAAATTATGCCCAACCAATACAGGTAATTATTTTCTGAATGAGTTACTAATGTATGTTCTACAAATTCTGCTTCAGTGCTCCTAAATGTTTCCTAAAAGATGGATGGACTACTGCAAAGTAGTCCTAGTTATAAAAAACAACGTTTCTATACAATCTCAAATATTTAAACCAGCAAGAGCTAATTATGGAATGATGCTTCATAGAACTTTATGCCTCATCTATTTTTAAGTTTTTTCATCAAATATGATTGCTAATTTTACTGTAAGTAATAAAAAAAGTTCTTCCATGTAGTATAATTTAAAATGACCACATTTTTCAGCAAATGAAATGACATGTTGTCAATGAAATTTAAGCAACCTCAGGAGTACCATAGTTTTTACTAAATAATGAACAGATGAAAAATCAGTTGGTTAAGTCTTACCAAGTATATCCACACATTAGAGTTAAGTCTGTACTGAAACTGAAATGCTACACAAACATATACTTCTTTAGGGTTTCTTTTTTCTTCTTTTTTTTTTTTTTTTCGAAGTGAGTGTTTTTCATTTAGAGATTATATCATGAACAGATGTAGGATAATGTTAATAGTCCCTTCTGGAAACATTAATCACAAGGTTTTACTTATTATTTGGTGTCAGCATTTAAAAGTTAAAGCATTTCCAGAACTGTCACCATTGAAATATTCCTTTTGTTTAAAGCTAAATTACAAAACAGTAATTTATTTTACAGTCCCAGCATCTTTTTTAAAACATATATAAGAGGGAAAATGGTAGGCAATGCCTTGTTCTCATGGCAACAGTGTAGACTGACAGTAGTAATTCTGTTTCTACTTTAGAAAGAGGACTGAAAACGCAACTCTACCAACTTTTTAAATGTTTGAGCAATTTTAAGTTTCCACAAAAGAGATTTTGGCTGTCAGCATGACACTAACATGTTTTCAAAAGTGGATTTTCCATTCCCAGCTCACTGAGCAAATATTACCCAGAACCAAAATAAAAGCAGGCTAAGGCCTTTTTACCAAAGAGATCTTAACCTCTCTTCCATGCATATTGTCACGTGTAGAATACTGTGCAGGTGAAGCAAACTGCTACTACTCCAAAGTACTCATCAATGTACATGCAGAAATGTTCCACTAACTATATACAAAACAGTTAAGAAAGTATCCAAAACAAGTCCATGTCCTTCTATATTCCCAGGAAAGGACCTTATTGATTACTTCAACGTCCTGAAACTCAGGAACTCTGCAGCATCTTCCAGTTCAAGACTGGCTATGTATCTACCCAGGACAGGTTCAGCAAAGAGTCTACATGCACTTCCATATTTGGGATACTGGGGGAATAACAAAAGTAAAAATCCAAGTCTGTCCTTAAAGCATCAGTGCAATTTAGTCAAACACAGCAGCACAGTCTCAACATCCCCAAAATCATCCTCCATTCACATTTGACCAAGGTAAAAGTTAATTGCTTCACATGAGATTTACCTGAGGCTTTAAAGTAAGCAGATAAAAAAGAAAGACTATTCCCTTCTTTAAGCAGTGCTATATATAACATCCTTCATCACCCCTTCCCTTTTGGAATGGATGAACATCAAATAAACTCCTGAAGATGCTCATCTCTCTCCATTAGCTCTAAAACTGAACCAGCTTCAACTAAGGACCAAGTTTTTAACGTGTCCTGGGGATATGAAATGAATCCTAGAGACCATTCAGGTATTCTCACATCTTTAGTTCTGAAATTTCAGTCTCAATCCTCCTCTATCTAACTGCACTAACCCATCCATTAGATCTTGTCTGGCATCTCTGGAGACCAATAGCAAAGGGCTAAAGTAAAGATGGAAGGGGCTTTGGCCTCTATGTTTAGTAGAAGAGACCACATCTTGCAGTCAGTACTGAAAAGTGGTTTAAACCTGCTCCCTGGCAAACTGATTCTCTAATTTCCACAGTATAGTTTTCAAAAATGTCCATGTGAAAATGCAAGCACGTGCACTAAGGATTATTTTGACACATGGTATCCATCATTTGGATTTACTCATTTTCCAAAATAAACTGTTTTGTCAGTTTTCCTGTGCATGTGAATTTTCGAGTAAAGGCTATGTGTAATGTTACAAGATGCATTCATGTGCTGACCTTTCACAAAACCAAAGTTTGCAGTAAAGCTAGGGTGGTGGGAAGAGCGGCGTTTTCATTTTGGCCACAAGACCAACATACAAAGAGTTGAAAAGAGAAGCTGAACAGCCCTAGCTTGTGGCCTAATTCTGCTTCCACACATGAACAATCTGATTGAGGATGTAGTATCAATGAAAGCTACTTGCACAACAAAATGTTTATATAAGTTATATAAGCAGAGCCTTTCAGAAAATTTATCTGCATATGACATGCACAAAACAGGCCACTGCAAGTAACAGTAACTACAGGTTATCTCCAGATCTAATTCCAGAGGCTCTGTGTTCCTTTAGTCTGTCATGTGTATTTATGCATGACACAGTCACTGAACCAAGATTTGTATATTCCTTCCTATTCCTATAACCACAGTTTAACCCCTACTTTTACAAAACATCACTTATTATTTCCCATCCTCAGGGTACTTAGCCATGCTCAGTTTATTAACAGACCAAATTCTTCCTTACTTGACAAGATTTTTTTTTAATGTTTTATATTTCCAGTGAAATACTATGCTGGATTTGACATATTTAGAAACTAAAATTCCAGCCTTTATATATAATGACCCAACATCTATGGGATACTGTGAAACTTGGCCAGGAAAAGACAAGTTACCCACTCAAGTCACCTAAAGCTGCAGCTCCACTGCCAGGCCACAGAAGAATGTAGCTGCAATTCCTCATTTCTCTTGAGTCTCCCTTCTGGAAAAGGTTTATACCACTGCACACTTCTTCAAGTGAATTTATATGAGATCAGTTTGGAAGCATTCTGCTTTGGCCAAACCATGGCTCATATTCCCACACAAAGGCTTGTTAAGCACACATGCACGTGGTCTCATAAATTGACCTGTATTTGAAAGGCCTCACATAACAGTGACAGTGAGTGAGCAGCCTTCACCTAAGAATCTTACAGTCCTCGTGGCATGGTCGGGAGCTGCACTCATCCTCTCCTAGGAACTACTGTGGCTGCATGACCCGAGCTGTGCAGGGCCAGTACTACTGGATATTTTCACTAATTCCATGCCTCCTTGCAGCTTCCAACTCCAATTATTTTGGAAGATGTAAAGGAATACTTCTCCTCCCTGACTCACTTCTTGCCTCAGCCCTGTATAAAAATCCATATATTCAAAAATCCAGACATCATAAAATAATACACTTTTCATCTCCTTGATGCACTGCTCCTACCTTACAGAATACCCACTAAAAGCACTTCTGTAAAGGGGAATATCTGTTTATCTTCTGTTAGTATCTGCATAGAAAAACACTGAAACAATCCTTAAACTGTATAAGCAGCCGTTGGAGCAGAAAGAAGTTAATTCTGGAAGGGCACAGAACTTCCCACCCACACAGCCCCAGAGTGTGCCCGTCAAGGACCTCTGACTTTGTACCTATTGTGTTACATGAGGCAAGGATGGGGGTTTGTGTTTGCAGTCTGCAGTTTCTGGCAGAATCCCCAAAGTAATTTTCAATTAAGAGGTTAAATGCTGGTACTTGTCAAATGTGAAGACATACAGCGCTATAACAATACGAAATAGCTTCCTTACAATTAAATTAATTTCACCAGGTATTTAAGTAGGGGTTGCAAATATTATGCCTTTGGGTAACTTGAAGAAATACCTAAATGAAGTGCAATCATTTTCTGCCATGACTGTGTCTCAATAAGAGAATACAAGCCTGGCTTTCAAATCCTTTGAGCTGAATTATTCAAATACATGTAGGTCCAACAAACATTTGCATATTTTTTGTTTCCCTTAATGAACATTTTTGTTAAATTAGCCATGCTGTTAAGAAAATTACATTTTTAGTTTCACTGTTAGTCTCCTAAAAATTTAAACTAGAGGTAAATGAAGAAACAGTGATGCTTCCAGATGATCACAGAAATAAAATCAATGACTGACTAAAAAGAGGCAGTGCTAAATAAATCACACCCTCCTAGCTTAACCTCACACTAATCAAGGTGTTAAACAGTACGACTATTTCTCTCTTATAGGTCCACAGAAAAAGAACACACCTGACACAAGGAAAACACAGTAAGTGACAGATGACTTCTGGGAACTTAAGGCTCACTCTTGGCTGCTGCCGAGAAAAGACATCCACAAGCTTCAAGACATATACGACCGAGCCTCTAATTGTTATACCTAATTTGATTGAGGAGTGAGAATTATGAAAAATATGAAAGTATATTTAGCCAGAATTTCGAAGCAGTCTGGACCTCTAGCTATGGCTCTGACCTGGATTCAGAGGATGAACTAACAAGACTTCCCTAAGTTTCCTTAGTTCTAACACTCTTGCAAGTACTTAATTTCTACATGTTTCCTTTTCCTCAGGTGTAAAGGCATAATAATGGTGCTTACCACCCTAATTTGAAATGGTAGACATCTTTTGAAAACTATTCACAGCTACTTTTAATTTAATTAATTTTCAAATCTGCTGAGTAAAATAATATTTTCAAATACTGCTCCTGATATGTTAGGAGGCCAGTGCAAAGGTCCTGTGCCTGGATCATTCTCTGAAGTGTTGTGGGATTTAAAAAAATGTATGCAATTAAAGCTTTGACTCAGCAAAGTCTTCCAAATTTACTCTTACAAATCTTACAAATTACATAAATAATGGGGTTATCCTTGTGCTCAAAATTATGCATATACACAACTTCTGTGTTTAAATGCAGAAGTTTAGCTTGGCTGCAAGAAATCTACTACACACAAAACCAAAGCAAGAATAAATCTTAATTTTCCTGTGCAGATGTAGTGACACCCCTGCCCCTCCAGCCTTGTAACTTGTCCTTCATTCATCAGCTGGTGTGTTTATTTTTGCTATCTGTGATGTGACTAGCAGAACTTAGGCAATGAAAACTTCTTAATCAAGTGAAGATCTTCTGAAGAAAAAAAGAGGACCTGCTCCACTTTTCAGTACTCAAGGTCAAGAGTTATATACACATGTTTAGAGCCCAGTTTCATTTAGGTAAGTTTACAACTAAGAAAAGGAAACATTTCCTCATGCAACTTGTGAGTGAGAGTTACTGATATAAATAATGTTTTGGCAGTAACAGAAAGAGAACTAGATAAGTATATTATCATTAATATATCTGTATCAGATCACACAGCCCACATGAGTAAATCAGAGAGAACTTACTTCCAGCTGCTGCACAACACTGCTCTTACCCCAGAACAAAGCATTGCAGAAATGTGTCTGTATGCACTTGCCTACCACCATAGCATCAAGGTTTTCAACCAGTAGATATATGGGCAGCCCTACAGTCTATATTTCAGTACCTAGAACACAGAATCGGAACGATCAGTTGTCCCTCCAGCCTTACATTGTAAGACAGGGGTGCAGTAAAGACTAACAACAGCTTGGAGTGAAACACATACATTGCCCTGGTGTAAAAGAGATGGAAAGGTAGCAGAGATTTTTTTTAAGTTTTAGCTCAGCTCACCTCAATTTTATCAACTCAGCAAAGGGCATTATCTTACATTCATTGCAGAACAAAGAGGCAAGATTGAAGAGTCCTACCTCTGCACAACACTTTGCTTTCTCAAAATCTCAGAGCTCTTTCTTTGTACTCCTGGGAAATGCCCTGGGGAACCATGGAATATGTGGTCTTGACTTCGAAGTTCCATCAGCATTTATTAGTGGTGGAAATGAGAAATGAGTTATTCCTCCATGCCAAAGAATGACTAGGAAAATATGGAGAAACTAAAACCTAAATTTTTGTTCCATATTTGTTATTTATTTCTTTATTTCCCTTCATTTTTTCTCTAGAGAGGCAGAATATACCCATTTGTTTTCCACTTTTTAGGCTTGGCTAGAGAAATATAATCAGCTTACCTATGGCTTTGAAGGCAAACAAGTCATGGGAGAAGGAAGGAATGAAGCACATGTCAGCAGAGGAGATGATACCTGAAACCTGAAGGACACAGGGCAGAGAAGCTGCCCGCATATGTTCATCAGTGCAAGGCACAGCTGTAGCCCAAACACTGCTCTGTCTTTAAAATAAGGAAAGGAAACAAGTCACAACTATAGGCAGCCTTTCCCATTCTGCCTCTATTACCTCCTAGCTATGCCCAAGATTACTTTTTCTTAAGTTCTTATTTTTTCTTAAGCAAAACCAGTAATCATAGCTAGGTTTGCTTCTCCCTTCCAGTGGAACATCTTGCTTCCCTTATTACCCCCACTACAGAGCCATAGTGCCTGTGCTTCTTTCTAGCTTCCAGCTTCCTTCAGGATGATGACTCTCTGTCAGCCACGGGCACGTCCTTCAGCACTTGCCCAGGGAGGGCACTCTCTACACTGCTGCAATCACTTTGGCAACCAGAGGTGGATTACAAGGCAGTGAAACAGAAAGGTACCTGCACTGCTCATAGGCTCATAGACTGCCATGTCCCCTGTAGGGACATGTACCTCTCATACGTCTGTCACTCTAGGGTAACTACTTCTGCAGGTGCTCCTACACACCACTGTCTGACTTACCTTGGCCTTCACTTCTCTACCTGAAACTTCATCATGAAGTTCCTCTCACGGCAGAGCATGAGCAGTGACAAAGGCACTTAACTCAGCATACATTACAGACTGTGGGTTCCCTTTGACTTGCACCTAACTTTTTACCCAACAGTTCTTAAGTATGTGAAGAACACCAGCAGTTGCCAAACTGAAGATAAAGCTATGTTTTCTTATATTGTTTTGTAAGACCACTCCAAAATAAGAGAGACACCACCTATATTGGGAGCAAAGGCTAGGGAAAGAAGAAAGTAAATATGAGGAAAAGTGGGAAAATATGAACTGTTATAATCCCTAGGCATTGCGAGTTTAGGTCTGATGAGAAAGAAAGGGAGAGGGGGAGAGAGAAAGAGAAGCTGAAGCTCAGAAAAGAATGACCAGTTTAGCAACAATGTTTGGCAAGACCAAAATCAAGTTGGGGGAAAGCATCCAAAGCAATCCCAAAGCACCTCAAAAAGGGAAAGACTCATAAGGCTGTCCTTTGAGCTTAGTCAGGTAACTCAGAATGTTAAAGATCAGATTTAGAGCTTTTAGATTAAAATAGTTTTATTGGAGTTAAGAGCAGAGTCAGCTTCTTAGATCAGAGGGAAATTTTCAACCAGGAAATGGTAATCACAGCCTTCAGTACCAGTCATGAGGAGGAGCTGGGATTGTTCTCACTTTTTTAAATTGCACAGGAAGTCAGTAGAAGGAAGGGCTGACTACTCCACATGGGTGAAACCAGTGGGGTGCATCAGTCCTAACATGGCTTTGGCCATGCTTTGTTCTAAACCATAGGTAATGATGAGGTCACATTCCAAACTGCTAAACTCTTTCTCACCTTTTCATGTCATAGGATTACAGTACTAGAAAAGTAATTTTATGAGCTAGTCTGCAATTCCTTTATCAAGCCATGAAATATTATCCAGTTATTTCCATGTTTCATATAGATGGTTGCAGCTTTCTCATTAAGGTACAATCAACTTGCATTAATTTAAAAATAAGTTTTAAAGTTATAGCCAGTTTTATCAAACCCTCCATTTTCACATGTATAGATTCCACTCACCTATTTCGTCAGGTTTGGATAATTTAGTTCCATATCCAGTCGAACTTGATTCATTCTGAGAAGCTTAAGCAACTATATATTTAGCTCTCTGGTTTTATTCTGTCAGCACCTATGCTACTTACTTTTAATCCTTATACTGCACTGTCCATTTGCCTAGAGAATTGAAATTCAGTGATTTTACCATTACCTTTAAGCACCAAAGATAAGATGCTATTAAGCCCAAGAGAGGGTGAAATACAGCCTTAGGGAAATCAGCAATATCAAATTTTAACTCAGCATGGGAAATTATATGAGTTCTGGTCTTTGCACCTTGACAAATAAATAGTAGAAATGGGGGATGTAGAGAGAGAGCAGCTAATAGTTTGCAGTTGACTTACAAGCAGAGACCAAAAAGTCTATGATTTATCAATCTGGACAGAAGATCAATGGGGAATACAATCAGGATTCCCAAAATTATGAAGGAACTGTGAAAAATGAATGTATAAATTTTATCCACAAAAATCCTGCAATTTTCAGGACATTAGGAGGCATTAAGTGAACATGTAATACAAAACAGACAAAGTAATTAGTAGGCAATGCAATTCCTGACCTTGCCACCACAGGAGATGGTAAGGTCAGAGTGTACCCATAGGTTCAGAAAGGGATTATACAAATTCGTGGACAATAGGTCTGTAAGTGGATAATATCCAACAATTACTGGTAGGCTGCACACCAATATCCAAATATAACAACTGCAGGTGTGGGGGACTGCAAGGAGAATGCACCAACGCAAATGTCTTGGCTCCTGTGCACTCACTATAGGGTGTGTCTCCTGTGGCAAGGGCTGGAGCCACAGAGCTCCTGTGATCCAGTAAGGCATTCTCCTTACTTAGATGACCTTAAGAAACAGTCATTTGATTTAACTATTCACTGTGGAGATGTTATATGACCTATATGCCAAAAACTTCAAGACAGCTGCACACAGGTCAGATTATTTGTGAAACATGCAGTCAGATTAAGACAGGAGAGATGTGTGAAAATGTCAGAATGCACATCCATACAGAGTAGAAGTGCATAAATGTAAAAATCCAGTGTTTATGCATTTTGTTCGGAAGATCTGATCAACAGTGCTACTCATTTATCTGGACTACAGTGCATTTGTACATATACAGAGAGTTTTTTCACAATTCAAGAACTGTCCCAGCTGCAGAAGCCGTAGAAAATAAGTGCTTCGTGTGGAAAACCATTACTGTGTCAAAGCAGGATGCAAACTCTGAGATTGAAGGTTCAGAGATTTTTTTTTTTGTGACATAAACATTGAGAAAACCATCACCATCTTTCCTGTGAGTAATGAGCATAGCAAGTTGCTTGTACAAAAGCCCTTCTTTCAAGAGAGGCTCTCCTAAAACCACAAGGAGCACGGCATCTAAAGTAATGCATCTTGAACATTCCAAGATACATTACAAACACAGCTGCACAAACGTTAGTGCATGAAAAAGAATTTTACCCAATTAGCACACAAATAATCATTTAAAAGCCCCTTTGGTGTAATTTTTTGTTTCAGTCAGAACTTAAATTTCAGTTGCAACTACTCAGATATCTATTTTATGGCAACTCACTTTTCAAAGTTTGAATCTATTTTATTTTCATTGAAAAAGATGTTTCTAAAATGAAACATCTGGCTAAAAGAGGAGAAGTTTTGGCATTCCTGGGCTTTAAAAACCTTGTATATACAAACTTATGGTGACACACACATCAAGAGAAAAAAAGAGGTAAGGAGAGAACTGTCATGGGCTTAATCCTGCTGGGGTACAATTGTTTTTCTTCTGAAATAGAAGTATTACAGCAGCTTTTAGAGGATTTCAAAGGTACCACTTGATCAGAGAACATAAAACATTGATTGACATCTACATGAATTTCCATGCAGCGTATTTATTTTCATACACTGCTGCATTCTATTGTTATGAATGGGAAATACTTAGGAAAGATTCTTCTTTGAATACTATGTCATTCTGATTAGACCATGAATATGTTGACAAGTTTATCAACAAGATTTTGTCTGTGTATAAGTTAAGATAGTTTTTTTCATGCACAGAAAATTATTCAGGTTTCATGATATCTTTTTGTCCTTGGATACTCAGAGATGAAAGCAGAGTAGAGCCTTTAAGAAAGGTATTTTTAAGCAAGTTATAAACACAAGTTAAACTGGGAATGTGAAATATTTTCTTTATTGGAAAGTAAAAACCTCTGGTCCATCTAAATGCATTAAGTGGAATAAGTATGCCATTTGTACTATTAATTGGTGCAAAAATGAGTGCTCTAGAAAGATAAATTATGACCATGAATTTTGAAATACATGATGGCACTGTAAAGCAGCTTCTAGCTCTGCACACTGATTTGCTAGTCTTTCAGCAGGAGAATGACAGATGACCTTTAATGCAGCTTTAATGCCTTCACTTGCAAAACTAAAAGGATTTTTTAAATTTTGTGGCCTTCCAGAAAGGGCAGTTTTCCCCACAGCATGAAGATCCAACCTACTACAGTGAAAACACATTAAGGCATCACCAATTTAATCACAATCAAAAATAAAATCTGATGCAATTTCTACACATTTCTTGCAACACTGCCACTCAAGTACTAATCAAAGAGGAGTAACTTAGGATCAAGCAGAAAGTTAAGAAGCTTCTCCATAAGACTTTTGGGTCATGCCATCAGCTTCAGCCACAGGAAAGTGAACTATTCCTCTAATAAATGGACAGTGCCTCACAGTAACACCTGTTAGTTGTTCTTATTCCATGTTACTATGTTTGTTCCAGAATCTGGCTCTTCTGTTAGTTAGAAACCTAAGCTGCAGCTCATATTTCCTCAAGAACAGCTTATATTAATTTGTTTGTCTTTAATTGTTGTGTTTTAAATAGCATAGCTTTTCTGATATTTTCTCCCATGGATATAAATCACAGCTCGAATTTCATTTTGCTAGGCTAAACAAACCATTGCCAATTTAGTTTCTTCTTACAGATAAGCTTATCATTCCCATGATCCCAGTAACTCTTCTGTGGACTTGTTGAATCTTGATTTCCCCTTTTTTCAACAAGGAAAGTCAGAGCTGTATTCAGACACAGCTTCATTATGACTTGTCAGGCAAAAATACTTACTTGATTTCAACTGGGAAGATCTGGTCAATCTCAAATTCCATTTGCCCTTTGTGCCTGAAACATATTGCTGGCTACCAGCTATCCAGTGATCCCCCAATACTTAGGTACGTCCCTTCTTCCCCTGTTTCCAAACAATGAGCTCCAGTTTATATCAGAATATATATATATCAGATCCCACAGTGCATGATCTTACACTTCATTCCATTAACTTTCAGCCTGTTCCTTTGAATCTAAACTTCAAGGTCATCCATTTCTTCCTGTAAGTAATTCCTGCCCATTCTGCATTAGCAGTAGGTACCAACTAGATATCATCAATAAATTTCCTCAACATCATCTTTCTATGCCAAAGTCACCAATAAAAGTATAACCTATATCTGGCACCCTGACTGATCGCCACAGAGCTTTGTAACCTGCCTGCCCAGTAAATTCCCTCTCAACAGCACCCACTCTCCCTTTTGAGGCACTTCCTCACCCACAGTGTCTGTACAAACCCCCACCTCCTGCAGCCTAACGCTGGGAGTCCCCTGTTGATCCTGACCAAATGTTTTGCCACAAAATATTTAGAACAGAAATTCTTTTTCTAGATACATTATTGTTTTAAATATCGCTTTACTAGGCTGTGATCTAACTTTGGCAAGCACATCTCACATGTCACTTTTTTAATCTCAATCTATAATTATATTTTGTCTTGAACACTTGTTCTTAAGCCTTGAAAGCACATTATATCTACTCATTGCTTTTCTACCAATGGAGCAGAGGACAGAGTGTGTTACACAGAGATTGTTTGGTACTTCCTAACTCTAGATAATTTGTTTGATTGAAATCTTTCTAGAAAGAGATGACAGAGGTGAAAAAGCATCTATGAAGTGAAAAACAAAATAAAATAACATTTTAATTGAAATGAGACAACTTGGGAGAAAATATGGTTTAACAGAATGATTAGTCATTATCTTTCAGAATAAAGGAATAAAGTAGGAGTAGCATAGAAAATGAAACAAACAAACAAAAGAATGTAGAACTCAAAAGTGAGAATGTCTTGTGAAAGGGATTTGACCCATTTGTGAAAGTGATATGCCACAATAACCCAGCATAAGATATTATTAAGATGCCATTTTCCAAAATTTGAGAGGGTCTATACCTAAGAAATGGCCACTGTTGATACTTCATTAAATGAGTTTCTGATCTGACACTGGGATTTTCACTGCAAAACATGATTGGGTGGAATACCTAGTACAGCTAATTCATGTAATGATCTCCAATTATATCATCCATGACAATGAACAGAACTCAGGCTCCTTCACCACTATGTAGTTAATATCCCTTAGAAATTAATGGAACATATTTCCGTATTCCATTCATCCACACACAGAATTCCAAGGCTGTACAATCCTATTTTATCATGCCTCTCAACAATTTACTCAGCTCTCTGCTGAAGTGAACTCAATCCCATGTTCCCCTTACATAGCTCAAGAAGTATTTAATCCACTTAACTTTTATATTATTTGAAATTGTGCAATAACAAAACATAACTAGTCATATATTGAAAATCACAAATGTAATTTTATAGGGAACACTCAAGTGAAGCACCTTGTGTTCAATACAAACTCTACTTGACAGTATACCTGTAAGATCCACACATTCCAGAGAATTTAACCTCAGCCAAAAATATGTTTCCTGCTGAAGCATAAGACAAAGTCACAGCCCTCAGAAGGAGCCTGTGGGTGGAAGAGAGATGGGGGCTGAATGATTTTTCTCCCAAAATCAAGGAATTGTTTTGGCTTCTTCTTTGCTGAGGTCATTTTGTGTCTACATAGATAACAATAAATAAAGACATTGTAGTCACTGTGGATTTATGAGGCAACTAAAGTTATTTGGGCTTTTGCAGAAAGCAAGGCTGGGAAAATAAGCTGGCAGTTTTTTGATGTGTCAAATTCCCAACTAAAACAAGCTTAAATATAATTTTCCTTATTCAGCTATACTTGGGGAGAAATAAAAAGGCACCAACCACAGCTGGCATTTAACCCATAGTCTGTGGGCAGCTGTATTATGTGCCCACTTTGCAGACTTCAGACAGAAGCACTCACAGACTGGTTACAACAAAGCAAAGCAAATCCTACACCCTTGGCAATCAGTTCTCTTCCTGCTTACTTTTCTGTCTTAAATTAATGTTCTAAATCCTACACCACTAGCAACACTCTGCTGATTTTGTGTCATGAACACAACACAATCATCAGAGAGTTTTTCCAGATGAGGCACCACAGAAATACATCTCACATTTTATTTTGTTTGGTTTTCCCTGAAAGGAAAGGTTCTTGATGTGGCATCTTAATTTGGGTACCTATTGATTGGTGTAGCAAACTGCCCCTACATTCAAGACCCAGCTGCTTCCTCTACAGATGTAAAAACTTCTTGGAGCTTCTATAGGAAAAAGCTAAAGTTCAAAGTATTAGGAAATAATACCATTATATTTCCTTACATTACATTTCCTTACATAAGGTCAATTCACCCTGGCACATCACCTTAAGAATGCTGTGTTTTGCAGAAGTGATTTTCAAATTCTTTTTTAATTCAGTGTTGTTTTTTCCTCAGCGAGGCCTTTCCCATCACAAGAACAGATAATGTAAGGTACTAATGCTGTTAATTTAGTCCTAAGTTGCCATTTATCTGCATCTTTGGCTATAAAAGAACACAGGCACTTCTTTTAGGGCCCCTACCAACATCCTATACAAGAAATTTGTACCTCGGGCTTCATGCCATTTTAATGCCAACTTTTTGCCATTTCATCTGTACATTTATTTAGGTAGGCTTACTTAAGTGAAATAGATACAGTATGTTCCTTTTCTATTTTTAAGTCCCTCAAAGGACTCCAGATCTCATCCTTGTACCTAAGCCTTGCAGAAACAGAGACATGAGGGAAGGAGACACAAGAAAACCCTGCCATTTCAGTTATAAATGCACAGCTTTCAAGTGGTCAATAAATTAAATTTTACCTTCCCCCAAACATAACCTACTGAAAACAGCCAGACCTTTCATATGCAGTGAAAATAAGTTTTTGGCTGACTTAGCAGGAAGAACTCAACAAATGGAGTGAACAGAATAAAAACTTTTGTAACAATATTGGCAGCCTACACATTCAAAGCTGACAAAAAGTGATTCTTACAAGAGAAAAAATCTTGTATCTTCTGTAGGGCTGGTGATAACATATCTATGGACAGCCAGGAACAGGGCCCAAAAATTAACCCTTATTTGCTTGTGGAACACAGCATTTCCCTGTTACTAATGTTACAATCAGAGATACCAGTTTACTTAATGGACTTTAAATTATCTGAGTAATATAACTGAATATCAATTATCCCAACTACCACTTGAGGCCCACATGGGAGTGAGGATGTGGACCTTAATGCCTGAAGACCAAACAAGACAAGAGTCCTTCCTCCATGTACTGCCAAAGCCTGTGTGCACTGAAGCAGTTAAGGTGACAGCACAGGCAAAGAAAGGTGACAGAAAAGGTGACAGAACATACAAATAAAAAGAATGAGCAGCACAAGACCACTGCCAGTCATAGCACTTCTAGCTACTGTATTTTATTTCCATGGGTAAGATAGCACATAACTACCAGGAGCCTAGGCAGATTCAGTGAACAAGAGTTGCCTTTAATTTCCCCTATTTGCTAGGCAGAAGACGCAGAGCACTTAAAAATGCCTGTTTGCCCAACTATGAGATTTTGCAAGGTTTTAGGAGTCAGGAACAATACATTGCACAACAAGGACTACTCTGAAGTTCCCTGAAGTCCACAGCAAAATTCCCATTGACTCAAGCAGAGACAGGACTTCCTATCAATTCCCCAGAGGTCAGCTGAGTTCTCAGTGCTGAGAACTGTGAGCTGTGTGCATTGTAGAGAGCAAGTATCACCAGCCTTTCAGCCTGCACTCACTCTTGTGATCGTTTTTGCATGTGGTGGTTTCAGCTCTGTATGCTTTACAGATCAAGAAGCTACCATAGCATTCTGGGTTTGTTTTATTTATTTCATGCAATAACAAAGCATGGTTACTTTCTGTTTTCCAACCAAAATTGCTGCAGGGGTGGAAATTAGATAAAACTTCATAATTAATCTGGTTTTCCACCACCTAGCTCTTTTTATTTACCCCTTTATTGCAGATCAGTTACTAAACTTCCCTCCTTCAAAAGAGGCTTCAAATCATGTCTCTTTAGCTTCAGTTACGCATTATCCGCATTTTATTGTTCTTGTCTTGCTAATGCATGTATGGAATCTGAAGACAAACCTGGATTTGGATGAATTGCTGTCCCCATGAGGACAGTAGCTGACCATGGAAAGACACTGCAGCTCTTTCACAGTGCTGCTCCTGACAGCTGCCACCACCACAACCTCTCCACCTTCAGAGCCTCCACAGCCACATAAAGAGGAGACTAAGATAATTTTCATAAACAGACAGAGCCTGAGCTAAGGGAAATTTTGCAAGTTTGGTTTGCTCAGGTCCTTGTGATTTTTTTCCTGTCATTTGTCTATATTCTATGTGTGCTTTTGCAACTCCTAAATTTCACTTTAAGGTTCAAACAAGAATGTTACAAGCTCGAATTGAAACTCACTTGAAACCATCAGGTTTCACTTGCAAAACTGTAAGTGGGCTTCAACATTTCAAAGGTGCAAATTAAGGAATTCATGTGAAAATTGCAACTGACAGTTTTATAGCTGAATGAAAGTAGGCAAGATTTGCGTGGCTCTGTAAGAAACATTTCACGTAGCAGTTCTCCTGGTTTTACTCTTACTGTATGTGCAGAAATGGGCCCTTTGCACTCACCTACAATGTTGCAAAACTCTAACAAGCCAGATGACTTTTTCTTTAAACTGCTTCTTAAAATCTCTCCTCCTTACTCTCTCTGCAGCAGAACCAGCCCCAAGATCTTGGGCAATGAACTTTTATAACAATTCCCCCAAAATCTCTTCCCTTATTTTAGGACTAAGGGGTTCCTTGCTCATGGCTATGCATCATCTGCCATTATCTACAAAGACTAAAATGCCAAGGATGCCCTTCAGCCATCAGCTCTGCCCCTCTGAAGAGGGTGTTACAGGATGTCTCATTCAGCATTTGCAGCCACAAGAGAGGGGAGATTCTTTCCTTCAGAGCAGGGAATAGCCTCCACAGCTGCAGAGCACAGGAGGCCCAGGGAACTTCCTAAGACCAGCAGCTGTGGAAGCAGATTTTGGCTGGATTGGTCCATTATTGTTGATGCACATAAGGCCTCAAAATCAGTGTCAGGAAATTGTGCACATGCAGAAAGGTCTTATTTTTCATATTAGGTATGCAACTGTGTAATAGTTAAACCTTGCTCTGATGTTATGTTCAGCATTCTTAGTATTAATAAAAAATTATGCTGGCTCTTCCAGTCAAGTCTTATTTAATTGAAAATTCAGCCCTGCCACCACCTCCCTTTTCAAGTAAACCAGTCCACCAGTGCAGCAATCATGACTTGAAAAAGCTGTCACAAGCATGATGTTAAACTAAGTCAGCATCTCTTCTTTCATATTGCAGTATGTATGAAGTTAGGAACACTCATTTTTTCCTCTGTGACTTAAACACCAACTATTTACAATCCCAAAATACCCAGCAGCATCACTGTGTGCCCCATCTCTGCAAAAGTTCATTTCTCAGAAGTTTCCTAGGAGACCTACATGAAGACAATGAAAACTAACCCAATGTTCAGCACTACACTTTTTTTAGTACTTCTGGCTCTGTCATTATGCACAAGCCTGAAGATGGGGAGATTTCCTGTCACTCTGCTGCCAAATTGCTTGAGCCTGTGTGTAAACTCTGAGCTAATTCATATTACTTTTGCACCTTGATTTCAATCCCTGTAACATGGAGACAACTCTTGCCTAACTTCGCACAGGTGTGTGTTTAGCTCATGACCCTCTGATATTCTCAGATGCAAATTCACAACATAATTAACAATACAGGAACCTCAGCAAGGGCTAGGAAGACATTTCTGCATAACATTCATGCAGACACTAGACGCAATTTTTCTGTTTTCTTCCAGTTTCAGTCTGAGGTGAAGTGGCAAAGGCTGCCCCTTCAAATCTCATGTTCTGCAAAGCAGCAGCAGCAGATTCAGCATTCCCTACTTCATACCCTGCGGAGCAAGCCAAAACCTAAGAAACAGACTTGCTCAACAGCTGAACAACGGAGGCAGAAACAGATCCATTCAGCAAGGAGAGCCAAAGGAGTCAGAGAAAGAGCCAAAGCCACCAGCTTCCTCCTGCTGGCTATGCAAGCAAGAAAGAACCCCAGAACAATGGAGAGAGCAGAACAGCATTACACTGGGGTCATTTGGTTTAGTTCCCAAATTGCTGCTAACAGATGCCTTGAGGGAAAATTTGCTGTGCATTGCTGCTGCCTCATCAGCCTGGAGCCATGTATCCCATGCTCAGTTTGGCAAACTGCTGCTCCTTGTCTGCTTCATCTACCCAGGCTGAGATCCAGACATCAATGGGCCCATGTGGGGGGCCCAAACTCCACTGGCTCCCCTGTGTTTTGGATCCATCCCTAGAACTAGGAATTATTCCTTTGGCAGTGCTGGCCTGCTGGAGAGCATCTCTCAGCCTGTTCCACCGGGGTCATGAAAAAAGTGCAGTTAAGAAAAGGATTGATACAGAATGGGTCAACTGACAGGCAGAAAATTATCAAAGTCCACTTGATAAGGCCAGGAACAGAGGATTGTGAGGTGGGAGAGGTCACTAAAGGAAAGAAGACCAAAAGGAACAGACCATGGGAAAGGACAGGGAGTTTGGGGAACAAACAGAAAGGGAATAGTGGGACACAGTGGCCTCCAACATACAGATCGAAGGCAAGGCACAGTAAAGTTGCTTGTAACACAAAATGAAAAGGTTCTGAAGATGGCATGGAAAACAAATTAAAATGGTGCCAAGAGTGTGATAATTGCAGTGTTGGTGACAATAACACAGGTTGGGGAACATAGCTCTTTATCTCCCTTTACTAAGTTAAAACCACTCCATCTGATTCCCCTGCAGATTTGGTGGGGGGTGCAGGGTGTGTGGAATAAGCATCTCTGGTTTAGAGAAGTTTGGCTCTGAAGTTGGCCAGCTCTAGCTGGCTACAGCATGTGTAGGCACACTCTGCCGTCAAGATAGAACAGTCACAGCCTATTTCCCTACAGGCAAGCACATGCCACACAAAATGTCCCAGCACTGCTTGTGGCTGAATTGGCCTCTAATTCTTAGTGCTGCTCATTTTGGTGCTCTTGCAAAAAAGATGGTGACAGACATGTGGAAAAGTGGCCAATGCTACTTTCTGGGCTGATCCTGTCTCAGAGTATGATCTTAATTTCCAAAAGTACAACTCTGCCACACTTGACAAGTACCCAATATACCATAAAAAATTTAAAGATTCCTGCTGGAGATCAGATGAAGGAAAAGACCCCTCCTGTGAGAATCAGAAGATAATGACATTTCTTCATTTCTAACCAAATAAACACTGGATTGTTTATCTTCTTGTTCCCATTTCATGTACATGGCAATTTTGAAATATTTCTGTTTATTTTATAATATGCAGCAAATTGAATGTTACTTACACACTGAAATAAACAACCCTTTTTTCTCCCTGCCATACACACACAAAATTCTACACACAAGAAACTTCCTTCCACATCCTTCCTTTGTGGTTGTGAACTCCTCTGGAGCTGACAACTCCCAGCAGATCCAACAGAACACTTGTCATTGCTTTCAGTCAGAATATGATTGCACCCCTTTCTTATAGCAGGCAGAGAGTTAATTGAACAGAGTTGAAGATGTATTGTAGGAGACAGGAGTAAATCAAATTATATGAAAACATTCCCACGGTTTTGATTTACTTCACAGAAAGAAGCAAAATATTAGACATCTTATATTACTTCACATTTGCCTGGAGGGCAAATGTGAGGTAAATGTTCAGAAAATTCTAAAAATGTAGCAATAAACCCCTTCTAAGTTCTCTATGAAAAAAATGCATTACTGAGAATGCAATATTATTCTAAGATGCTAAACAGAAGTCTCTAAACCCATTTCAGAGGGCAATAGTTTCCACTGGTTTAGATGGGATATTCCTTTGCAAATCTGAAATTGTGAACTAATAAAAATTGTAAACAGAAAGGCTTTCGAAGTGGTGAGCTGGGCAAGTTTGTAGTGCTGCTGACATCTACTGAGAGAAAGCCAAATTGCACATCTTTGCAAAGGGATGAGCCTCCTTTGGCCCTTATTTGTTGTTTGTTCTTCTAGTTTTCAGACACTTTTCTTGCCTGCTTGTACATTTATTAATTGTCTTGTATCAATATTCACTTGCTTCATTTAAAGTCAGAGAGTCAACAGATAGGTTATGGGAAACTCAGGGAGGAAATAAAAGGGGCCTTCAGGAGATGGCTGCATCCCTTATACAAATTCTTGTTCTTGTAGTTGCAAATCAGAAGGCTCAGACTGACACAGCATCAGGTGTATCAGGATGCACTTCTAGTTCATGCTGACTGCACATAAAGCCCTCAAACTGGGGCAGCTGAAGCCAAAACCCACACAGTACAAAACACTGGATTTAAGAAACCATGCTCCAAAAGTAATATTGAAAATATACTATCACTTGTTTCCTATAGGAAATGAATCATTAAGCTAAACTATGGCAGGAATAAAAATATCACCACTATGAGAACTGCACTCAGAAAACCAAGTCAGAAATACTTTCTGATGTGTGTGTCTGTTGTCACAGTGACATATGGCAGTGACACTATTCAGGCAATTCAAGAAAAATTTTTGCTGGTATCTTGTGCATTATAAAGCATATTCTTTCCCTATGCTGAACAAAGAAGAATTCATCTCCATCCACAGAGCCACAGAACAATAACCTTTACTACAGGTCTCATGTCTAGGGATTTGGTTCTACAACAGGAAAGGTATGTCTATCTCAGTTTGGGTAACAGCAGTTTGGGGGTTGTGGGGGAAGAAACAACATAAAATTCTAATAAAGTTGGAGTGAGTCAGGGTGATAATGATTGAGGGCATGTGTTTCTCCACTTCTAGGGCAATTTTCTCATCACTGATGTTACATTGAACTTACAGGATTATTATAAATAAAAACTAATTTGGCAAAAAAAATATTTGTAACACAGGGCAACACAATAAAGCAGGTTAATTAATTCTATTTCTACAAGAGAAACCTTCACAGTCAAAATTAAATATCACATTACCAGATTTGATCTAAGTTGTTAAGAAATGCCCCTGTGACCCTGACAGGGCCAGGATTTCAGTGTCTGCAAGTGCTTTTCACAGTTGTTTTCTGCAGATTCTGAAACAGATATAAACATGAGATCTTTGGCTCATGTATCTGTTGCATAGAATATCTCCATCACTAATTTTTGGCCACACAGGACTAAATTCCAACTTTTTTAGGTAAGTAGGTCCAATGAAAAAAGCTGATACACACTCAGCTCCCACTTAGGTTCTGCTTTGAGAATCACACACAGGTTAAAACAGCAGCACAGGGCTGGAAATCCTCTCCTGACTGTTCTCTAACTGAATGATCTATGCCTCACTTATCACCTTGAATTTTTCTTCAAACCTAAAGCTTGGCTTCTACATAGATTCTGACATGCCACATGGGAGGACTGTGGAGTTCAGCACTTACCAGCAGGATCCATGCAGTGATCACTCATGTCTGATCCAGAGTACATTCCTATTGCTCACACTGGCCTCCTCAAAAAAGTAGCTGCAGCCTTGTCTGTCTTCCTAGAGTAGGAAAAGGTGGGTTACACTGTTTCTCCAGCAAGGCAATGCTTTGAAGAACCACTGGAACCTGATCTTCCTCTTCAACACATCACATAGGTCTGAACCCATGTTCTCCCTCTCCCTGAGGTTTGCTAGCTTTCCCTGAGGACATAAGCCTACACCAGTACAGAACAGTTTGTGGGCCCCTGGCTAATTAATTTTTCAGAGACATTCAACAAACAGACTTGAAGGGAACAGGCCTTGCAATAAGAGGATTTAATCCCAGCTGAATTCTGTGGACACCCAATCATTTGATGGTGTGATTTCAGAGAAATTACAGTCACTTAGCTTATGAAAAGAAACACCCAGGAATCTTATTCCCTGTCAGATTGCTAATCCAGAGTACCCAGAGGTACTTCCTTGCTGTTTCTCTTTTTGCTTTCTGGTGTGACCTGGACTTTACATTGATCTTTCAGAGGGGGCTTCTCACATATTTCATAAGAAGCCCTGGCACTTAACTCATGGCTGTGCCTTTTGCTCTGTACTCAGAGCTCTAAAAACTGCACAGCACAGTGCTCAACACTGCTACATCTAAGTCTCAGAAAATCCCTTAATGAAATGCCATTTATACACTCATATCAATGCACTTAAAATGGGCATTTAGGAGGTTAAGGATCTACTGAAGCAAATCCCACGGCCTGGTACTTGGATGGAGTTCTAACACACTGTTATGTTTAAAAATACACAGATCAGAAATAAAGATGAGGGAGCAGACATATTTGAACAACTGTTCCTGAACAGAAATCATTTCCTTATTCTATTATAAATCTATTTCTGATTATCTAAAAAGAATGTTGAAACACATGACTTTTTAGAAAAAACCTGGTTCCAAAGATGAGTCTCTGAAAAGGCTCATTCTGGCTTGCACTCATCGAAAACCAAGGCACTCAATATCAACATTTTGGCAATTCTAATAAAAAAGACTGCCAAAAATATGTTGTCTATCAAACATACACGGAAGAAAGATGTTAGA
This sequence comes from Notiomystis cincta, assembly GCA_013398075.1. NCBI lineage: Eukaryota > Metazoa > Chordata > Aves > Passeriformes > Notiomystidae > Notiomystis > Notiomystis cincta. Next base: position 17,447 of record VZRX01004181.1, on the reverse strand, counting down.
ATATTAAGAACAGATGTCACAGATATCTTTGCAAATACTCATGCTCCCCAAGTACTCTGCTAGGCAATATGTACAAAACCTCATTGAAAGATTAAATTAATGCATCTTGTTCAAATGCTTCCAAGTGTCATAGATGTATGTAAACTTACTTATGTATGTAAACGTATAAAATATGTACCTTTAAAGATGTTAGAAAGGAGGATTGTGTCATAATTTGATACTAGCCCTGTATCTTAAAACTTAAGCTTTAACAGTTCAATAATGCAGTAAAGATTACTTTTTTATAGGATGTTATTTAAACCATTTTCTTGTGTGTGTGTGCAAGGTTTTCCAGTTATTGAATATTCATTTATTTACATTTTAATTATTATTCTACTGACAAAGTTTACCAGAAAATTCCTTTTAGAAAAATATCTATATAACTTAATGAAAGGAATCTTTATATAATAATAACTTGTTTAAAATTGAAAGACCACTTAGAAAACCAAAATATGCTAAGAGTCCATTTAAGCAAGCATAGAAAATGCTTTCTTCCTCTGCTCTATTTATTTTCAGTATTAACAATTCCAGACAGTAAAAATTAAGCCAATTTCCAAACAGAAAATCATGGGAATTGGCTGATTCATTTATTTATATATTTGTAAACACTGGAAGCATTGGATTCTTTATAACTGACAGAATTAAGAAAATATTTTACCTTTAGGGCTGATGTTCCAGATTTCATGTATGATTGATTCAGGTGATAGAGTGTTAAAGAGAGAGAAAAAAACCCCACCAAACAACAAAACTGCCTGCAACAAACCCTACTAAATATTGTAAATTTCACAATAAAATAATGGGCAGTGACACCATTGTGTTTCTAATGGGATGACATTTTCAAGTAACAGCCAAGAAACCAGAACAAATGTTTCTGACTTCTTAAATTTTTCTACTGAAATCAGAATTTCAGTAAGAAGTGGATCACGGCTCTCTAAGATAGGCCACCAAAGACAGGTACTCATATGAGCACGCAGAGCCGAACCAGACTTGTCTTTATTTTTTTAAACCTGTCTCCATGCTAAATTCAACGGAAGATTTTCTGAGGTAAAAGATTTACTATTTGATGTTAAAATAACTGTGCCATACTCAGAAATGTCATGTTGTGGATGATAGAAGAGTAACATAATAATGTTATAGTAAGACAATACACTCCTAAAATGTAATAGTAGCAAGAGCACTGGCATTTTCTGTCCTTTAAATTTTTTTAAACTGGGCTCATTTCTTCTTACCGCCCGTTGCTGACAGGATAATAGCAAGGCAGTGCTGACACTACAACAATAACGCTCTCCCGGCCAAGGGCGGGCCGGGCGCCCTCAGCGCTCGGCTGTGGAGCCGCAGCCATGGAGGCCGGGCCGGCGCTGCTCCCGCGGCTCAGCCCAGGAAAACACCGTGTCTTTCCACATGTGTGAGGCCTTCATGGACACGGCCACGTTTAACCCTCTGTTCGAGAGTGCACACCCACAGCCTTTGCCGGACCAGGCTCTAAAACACTTTTTTTTTTTCCCTTAAATCACCCCCTTACAATTAACAGATGTGAAGGCAAACTTGGCATGTACAGATGGCTTAATTTTTTTTCCCTTTGAATAACCTGGTTATATCCAGTTTCCGCAGCAATTGTAAGAGTGTTTA
>VZRX01004181.1:0-15766 GCA_013398075.1 Notiomystis cincta | reverse complement strand
TTGCGGGTTTTTTTTTTTTTTTTTTTTTCATTTCCCCCTTTTAATAATAGAAAGCAGACGCGGCTGCCCGGTGCCCTCGGGAGGCCGCGCAGAGGAGGGCGCTGCCGGCTCCGCGCGGCCGCTCGGGCGCGCAAGGGGCGCTGCGCGGGGTTATTTATTTTGTTCATATCTGCAGACCCCCAGGGCCCCATTCCGCCCTCCCTGGCTGCGCTCCAGGCGCAGGCTGTCAGCTAGGGAGAGTACAGTACCTCCGGGCTATGGCCCATTTAAAGTTTCTCCACAGCTCGGGGGAGGCCGCGCCACGTCCTCCCGCTGGAGCGGCCCCGAGCCGCCGCCAGCCCGGCCGCCGCTCCGGTTGCTGTGAGCCCGGGCTGTGCCGGCCCTCACAAACGCAATCCCCGAGCTGGGGTGATCTCCACAGCCCAGGCCGGGCTGGGCAGTGACTTGCGAGGCGCGGCGCCCACTTTGTGCGTTTCCCCACTTCTGAAGCTCTGTAAGGAGGCCTGATATTTAATTAAAGTATCATGAAAAAACTAGGTATTTATTACATGATTACATGAGCTTGACAGAAGACCATAAATCCACAGAAAACGTGTTAGAGTTGGAGTTAAGCCGTTAGTCAGAAGCTGCAAATGGGCCAGCTATATTCCTCAAGCACTGGGAACAGAAATAGGATCAGGCGAGGTTGCATATACCTGTACTGTCTATAAAAATATCAGAAGAAATATTCAAACCCTCTTAATATCCAAACTTTATCATGGTTGGTTACTCTACCTAGCACAACATCGTTCATTAGCAGGGCTTCATTAACCAGGCAGAGCTTGGTGCTAATGAGATTCCCTTACTTCTATTGCCCTGTCAAGCCAGGCAGAGTTCTGGGGTGCTGCCACACTGGTGCCTCATGGCATTATACTAGGAGTGCACTAATCATACAAAACACTAGTTACAATTTTCAAACTCTAAAAAAAGTCCCAACCAAGGNGAGGTGTTTGGAATTGGTTTCTCTCTACCTCTAGGGTTTAAAATTACTATGGCAGCCTTGAAACATTGGCACAACGACAAAAGCCACGAAATGCTTTGTATGGCACAGCTCTGCAGTGGGGAACAGGGTGATCACAGAGGGGACATCGACTCTTCAAACAGAAGCACAAATTGGGACCTTCCTGAGGGCATGGCTCAATCAAGCATCACCTGGGTTTAAGCACCTAGTCCAAGCACAAACAAAGCACTACAGGGCAGGTGAAACAAATAGCAACACTGATTCCAGACTGATCACATGAGTGTCAGTTGTTCCAGCTGTTCTGAAAAACACTCTTTTCCTTGCAGGCTGTGTGCCAGATCAAGTCCTTACACAGCTGGCAAAGAACCATAAAGGCAGCAGAGCCATCACTCTGGGGCTGCTCCAGCTAAACAGAAAACAGGAGTAAGTTGTGTTATCCACACAGTATCGTGGTTTAACTGGTACTGATGGGTGATCCTGTACTATACAGCACCAGCATTAATACAATAGTAAAACCATAGCCTGGGAAAACATTCCTGCTGCAGCAGCAGGCTGTAAGTAGGTCTCCTGGTCCTCCATGGGCTAGACATGGCCCCGTGGTCCTTGATCAAAGCCCATGTACAATGTATTTAAATGCTATTTGATCCAGGACAGCCCTGTGACATACAGCACTCCTACAAACATCCTCTTACATTACTACCACAGATACCCATCTCACTGCACTGTCCAGGCAACAAAGTATGGATTTCATATCAAGTTCTGTGATAAAGTGTAATCTGACTCTCACGTCTCCTCTACTCCACCAGTAAAGCTATTTACTTAGACATCAATTTAGCAGGGAACATAAGTAGAGGTTTAAGAATGAGTGTCATGCTGTCCTTCCTTACACATCTGGAAAAGGTGTACTGGGTTTTCATCCTAATCTCTACATCACTGATTTCACTCCAAATATTTTTGAGCTATCCTTTCTTACACACTAATGCACAAAAAAGAGCACACCAAATCCTCTGGAGCACTTCCCTCCAAAGCTGTGGCAGAGAGTTATGGACCACATACAAAAGTTAGACAGATGTGACACAGACTGAAATACAAACTGCTGCTCTCTCCAGACCTATGAAACTTTATCTCTCCTCTCCCTGTTTTTAAAAGATAGGAAGAGTGCCGTTCGAGTGACAGTCTCCCACAGACTCATTCCAGTAGGAAAAGCACAGTCTGATCTCTGGAGAGGAGAGGGAGCACCTATTCTAGGAAGAAGTGTGTGATACTTCATAAGACAGGCATAATGGATGAAATATGACATGGTGCTTTGCCAATTACCTTTATGCTAAAAGCCAAACAAAATTGATAACCCTGAGAACTGCTTGCAAGATAGAGAACAGAGCTCTTCTCAACATCTGGCTAATATACCTGACCTGTACTCTTTTCTGCAGGAGGATTCTGATAACCTAATAACAATATATGCTCTTTGCTGGGTTGGTTTTGGAGTTTGTGTTGGGTGTTTCTGATTGTTTTAAAGTGCTATTTATAATGCAAGTAAGTGAGAGCTTTACCATCTAATGAAATATTTACTTGATTAACATTTTTTCTATGTTTTGCTTTCTTTTCATTTTTCAAATTTCTCTGCATATAAGTATGTGGCACATGAGCACAAAAGTCAGCTTGTAATCTATGTACTAGCTAGGAGTTTGTTATCTTTGGATCTCTATAAAACTTAAAAATCATTTAGGAAATGAAAATACCCAAACAGAGAAATGAGTTAACATTTTAAATGTACATATGCCAAGTGGTTCAACAGCCATTAAATACAAACCTATAAACTTCATTTCCTCTCTACTGTGCAGTACTTTGAGTCAAACAAATGGTCAAGACAGAGCTTGAGCTCTTTTGCCTTTAGACAAAGCACAAAAAGAATGCATAAAGAAAATTTTCATCTGCTACATAAGATTTGAAGCTAATTTTATTACTGGTTTTTATCAGCATTTTTCCTTCTTGGGAAAAACTAATCAGTGTTGGAACAGGAGAGAGCTGATAAGCTAAGCTTTTATCCATACTGCCCCATCCTTTCAGCAAATCAGAAAACAAAATCGGAAGAAGAAATCAGAACTGTCAATGTATTTCAGATTCAAGATCTGATGAGCAATTCCCCTTAAATTCCATGATAGTTAAGATATCCAAACCACACCTTCAGGTTTTAACCACAAATACAACTGGAAAGAGTGGCTGCCCTGTAACAGAGGGGAATGTGGGCAGCACCCACAAAGCAAGGGCACATCCCCATGTCCCGATTATCCATTTCCCTCTTCACTGCAGAGCTGTTCCCTGCAGTCAGTGCTCTGTGAGCACCTGCAGATGAGAACTGAACACTTTCCCATGGGGGATCATTCAACAGATAATTCTGCTGTTACAAGAGCTGCTTAATATTCACAACCTACATTTTCCCCTTAGATTTATCCATTCTGCTTTATTCTCTGTCTTTCTTCAAGTGCACCTCTCTGAGTAATAAACCTCTAAATAATTTGTCTTCCTCCTCTGTGTTCCTATAACAATGAATAAATTGCACTGTCTGAACTATAACACTACAAATTTCCGGTGCATAGTTTTAGCAATAAAGAATTAGGTATTCTAATAAATACAAGGATAAAACTAAGGAAAATTAATTACTGAGCTATAGATCAATGAGCAAGAGGTGACACCGCCAAAGAGATGCTCTTATTAGATTATCAAACTCAAGGCTGATTTATAGCTTTCACTGTGCTTCCTTATCCATCACTTTTATAGTATGTGGAAAGGGTTACAAAGCACAAATTGCCTTGTTTTAATTAACAGTGAAGTTTTGGATAGTGTGGCTATCCTGATCTGAGTCTAGGTTACTTTTTTCATTTTCAAGATATGAAAGCAGAAAATACATTTTATTGATCTGAGAGAGCTGTGACAGAACCGAATACACTACACTTGTCAGCCTACGACTTCCTGACGTGCTTGCCTATGATTTGCCCAGAAATGACAAGCTTTTTCAGCCCTGCTGAAAGGCTCTGAGGATCTTGGCAAAGAGCAAGCTGCCTGGGCCAGCAGTGTACCTGTTCAGCTTGGAGCAGGGGAGACTTCAAGGGATTGAACAGCATCCTCCAGTGCCTATAAGGTCAGGCATAAGATGGAACAAGAGAGGCTTCATCCCTGGCCTCACAGGAGGACAGGCATACTTGGGAACAGGTTATCCTGAGAGCTTGTGTGGTCTCCATCCTTGGAGGTTTCCAAGGCCAGTCTGGATTAAGGCCCTGAGCAGTGTCTCCTGGCCTCAGAACTGACTGCTTTGTGCAGGGGGCTGGCCAGGAGCTCTCCTGAGCTCCCTTCTAACCTGAACTGCCACACGAACCCAGTCTGATGCAGGAACAGCTTTGTCAGCTAGCACAAGAGAGACTTTGTGAGCTGTACTCAACACATCTGCCTCTCCCACCTCTGAAAGGGATGATGACCTGTAGGTCAGGCTACACAGTAGTCCCCTAAAACTTCTTTAATCCAGTGGTATAGCACAACCCAGCCAGTGGCTCTGTGATGTTGGCAGCCAGCTCACACGTGTGCTCCTGCTGGTGACAGCCAGGGTAGGGAACTGCAGGAACGTGCTGATGTTGACAGGCTGGGCTGTGGGGAAGCGTAAATTAAACTGAAAGTGGAAACTGAAGATTACTAAATCCTGAATACACTTCAGAAGAATTCCTCATTTTGTCCAGGTCTCCCAGCAAGAAAGGTACAGATCATCTCAAAATTATAAAAATAATTTAAAAATAAAAAGCATTAATGGAGTAATTTAAATATAATGTGGAAATAACTCTTTAACCTCAGAGACATGATTCACTCCTTCTGAAATACATGGGTTTGCAATTACAGCCCAGAGTAGAGGCTTCTCTAAAGAATATAGAGAAAAAATAAAAATTAAACATGCTTTTGCTAGCCATTGACTCAATCACAGTTGTGATACTAGGATCAGATCTGGACTGCAATGAGTATTTCATTCAGTCTTGTAGCTTCATTACTACCTTTTTAAAATGCTTTGGTAGATATAAACATCTCTTCACTGTTTGTAAGGGATACCACATTCTTAGCACTATCACATTACCAAAAGTAAAAAATAAAGTATCTTGTAAATATTGAGAATAACTAAAAAAAAATATTATTTATAACTTTCTTTTCAGCACAATTTAAATGGTTACCATAGCTGGAATGAAGTACAGTGCACTGCCAGGAATTTCAGAAAAGGCCCTTCCACCCCAGGAAAAGTTCAGTTGCATTTTACTTTAATGGCTTCTGGCAAGCTTGCATTATTGTTTTTGTACAAACAGAAGTAAGTTTGATACAAATAAAAAATGGAACTTTATGTGAATGAAGCAAACATCAAATTCCTTAATCTTCAAAAGAAACTGTATCCCTGAATAATTAACTATGATATATTTATAAAACTAGAATAATTGAAAACAGAATTCTAAGTTGATTCATGTGGACTGCGCTGAAATATTTATTATTGCAAGTCCAGAAGATCTGTCTGGGTTTTGTCACTGGAAATGTCTAAACTCAGTGTCCAGATGTTTATTTAAGTTGCTCCCACATAGTTCTAATGTCAATTACCAGGGGTTATCAGAGAGCATCACTGTGTATCTTCCTTGACTAATATTCTCATTTCTTCTGCATCTTTGATGTTTTCTTTCATTAAAATTCCTGGCTCACAGCCACAAAAATCTGCCATGCAGGCAAAAAAACTGGTCTGCAGACATGACACATGATGATGCCCAATGTCTGTGCATGGATAATATTTATCATCAGCTATCATTTAAGCAGTACTATAATCAGTACAATGCCAACCTAAAGCAGTTCTGAGAAAGACATGTGAAACTTGTCTTAGGATTAGGAACTTCTAATCAATATGAAATAACCTGGGTCAGTAAAGAAAATATTAGTACATATAAGAAAGGTTTTGTGAATCTGTGTGGCTTGGGTTTGTTGGGTTTTTTTTCTTTCCCATAAGGAAAAAGCAGGGAGAAAGTCAATGACAAAATAATTTCACACATAATTACAAATGGAATTGATGGATCTGTAACTCTGGAAACCAGAATTACATCAAGACTTTTATAGTAACCAGGAGACAACACAGACCACTCGTAACAGTGACTTAAACAGAAAGAGCTTATCACAGAGTCTCTGAAGGTTTCATACATTCAAATACAAATAACAGCCAGATAACCCAGCTCGTGTTTATATCTACACTATCTGTTAGCCAAAATCAGGAGGTTCATTTTGTCATAGGCAAGTTCTGGAAGATTCTTTTTTAAAGATTTGTAAGAAAACAGAAGAAAATAAATGTTAATTCAATATAAGGGGAAGTAGAGCTCTAAGAGGGCTGAAGAAAAGAGTGCCAATGCCATTTCATGTTAGTACACAGGTACTAACACCAGGTTCTGCTCTTGGTGAGGAATTTTAGTCCTCATTGACCTGTAAGAGACAGGCACCTTGCAACTTCAGTGGAAAACTGCCTAAATGACTGGGGAGTGTATATCTCATTGACTGTGTAATTTACTCTCCCTACAGTGTCCGTTTGGGAAGGTGTATCCACCTACCAGGCAAAGCTCTAACAGCTGAGCATTCAGCCTTGCAGAGAGTCATTCTCCCTCACCAAGATCTCCTACAAAAGGTGTCATTGCACCTCCAGATTTGGTTGTGCTTCTGCAGTACAAGTTTTGTCACAGTATTTGTGCCCAGTGCAGCACAGGCCAGGCAGTGCAGATGACAGCTTCTATTCAGAGGGGTGCAGGAGATGTGGTGCTGTTACAGCCAGAGCTGCAGTATTCCCACCACTGTCTGACTACTCTCTGAGTAAATTTAATGTCTACGTTCCTGCCATCAAGTAACAATTGAGAAAAGATTTTTCAGGAAAAAATAAAAGAAGAAAAAAAGTACAGAAATCTTACAACTGAAATTTCTATTCAGAAGTGTATAAAGAATATCTCCTATCAAGTTCTCAGCTTCAGAGACTCAGCAAACCTTGGACTGCAACCACTTGCCACATTCTATCACTGTCTTGATCTAATAAGCAAGTACATCAATACCAGCTGTGTGGAGAGAGGGAGGAAATAGGAATATGTTCATTAAGCATTATGGCTCCACTTATATCCCTCATGATTTCAGTGGAGATCTGCCAATTCATGCATGACACAATTATGGTTCCCAATACCAAACCTGAAAGAAAAGCAATGAGGGTGTCAATACAAATTCTTACAAATGTTCCTGTCAAGAAATCGCTCTTAAACTTACTGCTGGAGGACACATTCACTCATATTTAGGTGATTAGAAGTGAAATGCTTAGTTCAATGATTCTAGCAAGTTGAAAATCAATTTGCTTCCCACACACACTTTAGTGTGCTCATTTGTGTCTCCTCACATCCAGTAACTGGTTCACAACTCTTACTCACAAATTGCCTTGCACACAGAGACTAAACAAAACACAGAGCCAGTATCCCAGTTCAACAGAGCACTTGCACAAACGTTCCTAGAGAAATCAAGCTTTGACTTGGATTCAGTGAAGCTTTCATGCTTCACCAAATCAAGGGGAAATTTAGTAAAATCTTAATAACCAAATAATCAAAACAGTTGCTTTAAACAAGAGATGACTAAATGCCTCTAAAGCTTTGCATACATAATAATAATTACGGTGTGGATTTACAAAGGAGTCAAATGCAGTTGCACATCCATATCCCATGAAAAGTCAGCATGATTGTAAAATGTTTGGGCTGCAGTCAGCTAACATTTGCCCACCACAGTGGCAGCAGTGACATAGCACTGCAGAGAATGAGAACAAAACACAATCATTAGCTGACTGAAAAACAAAAAAATACCACAACTAAATACATGTTTCCACACAGCTGTCTTTTTTTCTACTTCCCTTTCCTTCCCAGAACGTGGGAGTTCACAACCTAAATCCAAACATTAGGAGACCAGGAAATCTCAATGGTGATCTCCACACATACCACCCTAAAAGCAGTGAATTTGTAAAAAAACCTGTAAACCACAAACTAAGGGAAAATACAGGCCAGTTAACACCTCTCTGGAACAAGGCCACCTACCCCCTGAAAAATTTGCCCTTACAAAATACTTTGGAGAAATTATGCTCTGAAAAAGAAGCAGGGCTGGGAAAGTTGAGAAAAGCAACCTTTTCCTACAGTAGAGTCCACAGGGTAGGACACAGCACTCCCTCAGCTCGTCCTCTTTATGCCGTTCATTTTCATTTGTGATAGAAGGCCGGCTGCAATTCCCCTGGCCCAAGTGCACTCCTTGCCGGCACTGACTTGCTGAAAGGCAGAGGATGAGCCAGACACCACCCAAACTGTGCCAGAAACGTTCTGAACCGGGCCCTACGACAGGTAGTTTCCACTGGCAGAAGCCGGCATGGCAGATGGCTGAGGTGGCAGGCTCCCGGATGCGGGAGCTGGCTCTGCCCTGGAGCTGCCCGGAGGCACAAAGCAGCAGCAGCAGCAGCCCCAAGGAGAGCGGCGGCTCGGGCTGCTCGGCCGCGACCTGCGGGAGGCTGCGAAAGGCTGCCCGCTTGTGGCTGGCTGCGAGTTCCGCACGCCGGCACTGCTGCCTGCGGCTGCTCACCGACACCACCAGCCTCTGCTTCACCCATCGCTCCTGTCCGGGTACTGCTCTCCCCGACTCAGCCTGGCCCCGTGTCCCTGCCGCAGCCTCGGGCATTCCGCAGTGTCCGCGTTCTCGGTTTGCCAGCCCCATTCCTCCACACAGCAGCTCACAGCTTTACTGTCGCTGACCCCTTTGGATCACGTGGCCCTTAGAAGTGGTCCACAAGCCACGGAACTCTAAAAACCAGGAAAAGCTTCTGTGTCTTTTCTAGCCTTAGTTAGTCTTAGTCTTAAAGGCCACCAAAAATAATTAAAAGTACTGCAGCATTTAGGTTTTTCTTCAAATATAATTTCCTAAATACTCAGCATAAATTTTTAGGTGGCTAAATCCTCTAGATGATGTTATCACCGTAGCAGGCAAACCAGATTGCATGTTCTCTCCCTCAGGAAACGTTAAAGGTGCTGCACAGAAAATCTGTTACAGGGCTTTTCTTCCATGCGATTTGGGAATCAGGTACTCCCAACAACACAGGAATCAAGGGACTACAGCTGGTGCTGCACACATCCCTGCCTCACAGGACACATTTAAGCTGTGCCTCTGTGCCATCTCAGACCTGCAAGATGGGCCAGCTTTAGGTCTCACAGATCTTTTCTCATCCATTCACATTCCTGGTTCTCTCCCCCCATATAGCAATCATTTCCTAGCTCCATCTCACATTTTCCTTGTGAAGCGCTGAAGCAGAAGAGTTCCAGTTCTCCTCTAAATTTTAAATGGTCATAAAGCATTATTCACATGAACAGCTTCAAAAAATATGTTATCCATTCTTTATTTTACTGCTTTAACAGCCCATTCCAATATAATAGTCCATTCTCTAAACAGAGAACAAGCTCCTCAGCTCTCAACATACATTTTGAAATGATCTGGAACTGGGGAACAATGAAATACACAACAGCAATACCATACTCCATCAGAAACATTTTTCAGTATGACTAAATCATTTAATGATTCATCCTTTCATTATCCAGCAAATCCTTTCATGATCATCTTGTACTCTAACCTTTCACAAACTGCACATCCTCCTGAACGTAGGACTCTTTAGACCTGACTTTGCTTTCTTATCATTCACAGAATCTTAATTCAAAGGGCACACTTGTGCTCAGAATCAACAGCCCCCAGGAAAGCTGCTAGGTTTTGCAAATTTTTCAATAATAACTTAAAATTCATACCTTTAGCTTGGTTTTGTATTCACACAAGACTCTCCTCCACAAGACCTCCCCAAAACTGCACTGAACAGCTGCTACTTGTTAACAAATACCTAATGCACTTCACCTGTTACCACGGTGATTTCCACCCCACCCTACCTCCCCTTCAGGGTAAAGTTTGCCCATTCAGGGAACATTTTGGCAAAGGCCCAACATGTTGAATGCTATCAAAATAAAGATCAAGAAAACTGCCTCTGCTTTACAAAGTTTATAGAGCAAAAGTGTGTGTTAATAGCACAAGGAAAGAGTTGCTTTAGTTAGCAGAAGTGTGTGGTCAGCAGAAGCCCAGACAGAGGTAAATTTCAGTACTCTAAAAAGTACGTCCCTAGCTCTGTAGCTTTGTGTGAATATCTTTAGCAGAGAAAAGGCAGCACGGAGAAAACACAGAGCATCTTACAGAGGTGTGACAGCACAGTCAGTACAGGATAAGGGCCATGATCCTAACCACAGGAAGAGATGCAAATAGCCTGGAAGTGGTAATTTATGTTTCATGAAACAGGGAGGGAAAGCAAATACAATGCTGAGGCTGCTTGTCCTTGAGCAGTACAGACCACAGTAATGGGAGGGCTGATGACACAATGCAGCTGGACAAACAGGTGGCAGCACGGAAAGCACTGATCTGAGAGATGAGCTGCACCCACAAGAGGAGATCACTCCTCCGGCCTGTGAGTCAGAGCCACGTGCTGAACAGAAATAGCTACAGCTGAGATCCACTGGGTCATCAGCATGGATGCCGAGGGATGAATGTGAATGGCTGAAAACAAGCCAAAAAATTGTGCTGACAGAGGCAAGTGATGGTGAGAAGCTGGGAGGATGAAGAAGGAGCACAGACAAGAGAGGAGGGAGAAAACCCCAAGTATGAGAAGAAGGTAGAAATGTGAGAAGGCCTGGAAATGACAAACACATGCAGAGTCTGAAACCAAAACAGGAAATAAGGAAAGCCTCAGGAGAGCAGTCATGGCAAAACCACAAAGATATTGAGGCCTCTGTGAGATATTCAAGGGACTGAGGCACGTAGGAGGTGCCAGGTGCACAGCTGGTATTTAGATGGAGTTCCAGAGAGCAAGGTAAGGCAGCAGTGGCAGGAGGATGCAGGACACATGGCAGGAGTTAAGCACAGACACACAGCAGTATGTCACAGGAAAGGGAAGGGGTGGTGCTGGGATGCAGAATGTGGCTTTGCTTTAGTGACAGCAGGTAAGCCTAGTAAGGAAAAGGGAAGAGCAGCTGATGAGAAGCCAGTGAACAATGAGAACAAGAAGGCTGCAAGAGGAAAGGGGACAGCAAAGAGCAAGAGATGACCTAGTCAAAGAATAGCACAATTAGCTTAGCAGCAGTTCCACCCATCCAACTGCAGTGCCAGGGTATGGGCTGTGCCACAGGGACTGCCCAGGAGAGCCTGTGGAGCATTTGGGAGTTGCTGCCTGCACTCAAGAAGTGGCTGAGACCTTCCTCCCCCATTTGCACCCCGTGCAGCTTTTTACATGACTTGCAGCTGGAGCAGCCTTGGTTTCCAAAGACATCCTTCCTGCAGGAACATGTACACATCCAGGGACAGCCCTGCAACACAGCTGGGGCAACACCTTGGAAAACAGGGTTTGCCAGGCTATACAAGGAATCTCTGAGGTTTGTTTATAAGAACTGAACTCAAACCAGGCTCAGAAAATCCTAGTCCACAGTGAAACACTATTGTGAGGTACTTGTCAGGTGTGTTCCTTATCCTTCAAAATTAATATTATTATCCATGGTCTTGTAAGGAAGGGGTTTTTTGTCTTCAAGTAACAGCCAAAAATTAAAAATACACATAACACTTTCTCCAAGAAAACCAGTGGGTGGATCTCTTAATTTACAGTATTGGACTATGAAAAAATAGTACTCCAAAGTATGAATGTGCAGCGTACAAAAATACAGAAAAACATAAAAATCTTTAATAAAAATAGTAAAGTCTTCGGATTAACTTGATCTCTTCATGTGCTTTGCAATAATAACCAAAAATCAAACAGCAGTGTCCCTTAAAGCCCAAATGCAATTTGAGTTACAAAATAACTTTAAATTCTTAGCTATTTACAACATAAGGGCAGGAAATGTTATTTTAAGGTGCAGGCACAGAAACAAGTTCTCCTGTGATAAGAAGTTACCTTACAGCCTAAAGATCAGGTATTTATTGTAACCCTCTGGGCAGGTATTTTCACTGTAAGGTAAAAGCAAGGTAATATTAAATAGATAAAAGAAGTATTCACATTTATACAAGAGCTTTCATGGATGTGAGCAGTTCACAGGCACCTCAGCTTACTTTATGGATATTTTGTGCCAAAGCCCTTTGCAATCACATTTCTGCACAGAAGAAACCTTCCCTTGCAGCTGACCCATGATGGCCTGCAAAAGTGTATTAGAGAGATCACTTTGCCAAAGCTGAGAACTGTGGGGTATTCCACAAGGATTAACTGCCCCAAGTGCTCAAAAAGGAGTCCCCAAACAAGACTGATAAATATATGTGACATGTATATTTATGATGTCTACACTGAACCCTTCCTGGAGCTGTCATGTGAAAATTTTAAGAAAAAACTGCCTAGATCAAGCATTCTCAATGTTCAGGTTTGGGTTTTAAGAAGTATTGCATAAAGATCAGTTACATGGCTCATCCACAGACACCCTTTCAAGTACTCAGTCTTCTGCTGAAAAATAATCTTCATCTCTCACTTCTCTGTACTGCATTGAGGCCTCCCCCTCGGGTTCAAACCTGAGCATTTTTATATTCAGTCTCTCTGCAAGCTTCTGTGCTGCAAGCTTGGCTTGCATTTCCTATGTAAGAAAAAAAAGGACACAGGTTAGAAAAAGTGTTCATTTGTCATTCTCATCAATAAACCAATATACTAAAATATAGACTTGACATCATAATATCAGTAATTCCAAAGTGAGCTTAATTAAAAGTTTTAATAACTCTGGCAAAGGAATTTCAGGTTTCTTCTCACACTTAGACATAACTATGCTATTAATATTTGATTCTTTTTAATAAGAGTTGAAATTCCCCATGTGGCAGCCCCCACCTCTGATACAGTAAAGTCAGTTTTAACTGAACACTTCTAATCTAAGTATCTAAACATTAGCCTGACGCTACCTGGAAAGTCAAAATCCATTACAGCAGAATCTGAAGAACCTCAGAACCTGGATTCTTCAGACACAGCATAAATAAAGGCAAATGCAGATACCTGTATATTATAATAATAACAAATACTGCTAGGCCTTCATTTATGCAAGGGACAAAAACTCTTTAATGAGGAGTGAAGTGAGAGAAGAAAGTGCAAAAAGGTCACCATATCAACACACACAGATATTCTTTAATGTAGGACTAATACTTTCAGAGGCAAATAATATAGTCTCTAATTGTATTATTAAAAGAATCAAATACAAGACAAAGCGTCTTTATTCAAAGCCTGCCCATCTCAATTCACCATCATGAAAAGATGCCTTTATCTTTTCCTTTTTAGGAGTGATCCCAATTTTATCATTTTCAGACCAAGTTGTAAGTTCATACCTCATAAGCTTCTTTCTGCTGTATCTGGATTGCTATGGATTCCTCTATGGATAACAGCTTAGCAGGGGAGTGGTGAAGTGGTGGCAGCCGAGCTGCTGTGATGTCATCCAGATGTTTCTTATCTCTGAGCCGTCTTTCTTCTGGGGGAACTGGGGAGCCAAATCCCCCGGGGGATCGGCTGGATGAGGAGCCGTGAGATGATCCACTTTGCTCTCCTGACAGCCTGGGAGACACAAAACACCTAAGCTGTGACCCCAATTTGCATCACAAGGCTGAACAACTCCAGTTTCCAAACTTGTGTTTAACACAGAAGAGCTGAAAATAAATCTGAAGTACTGTACTATGAAAACACAGATAAATAAAAACTAGAACTATTTCTCTGCAGAGAGACAGTACCACAGGTAACTCCTGACAGTGAACCAAACTGGTTTGCTGATTTATCAGCCAACTGAAGTAGCAATGCTCTGGGACTCACACAAGGTGCAAACTGCTGCTGCTACCAGAACAGACAATGTGAACTGCAATTTTCCTAAAAGCATAGAAAAAGCAAAAAGCTTCCAGCTAGTAAGTTCTACATGTTCTAGAACTGATCCAGAAGTTTTGTCAATTGTTTAGTAGTTTTACATCTAAGCTATGAAATTCTATGAAGATTTGTGACAATTGTTTCCAATGGGTAGAATTAAACCACTGCTCAGTGCTGAGATTCTGTGGCATTTAAAGAGCCAACATATGAACCTCGTGTGTCATGAGACTTTATATCTCTTCAATCATCACCAAAAGCCATTGTGCTTGTTCTGTACCATTTCCAATTTTATGCACATCAAGTACCTCACAAAAGGTTTTTCTGTTTCATTATACTTACGCATTTGTTTTAAATTTGGGTTTTTTTATCACTGGGTTCTTGGCTCTGGCCTCCAGAACTTCAATGTAATGTGGTGTCTTGGGATGCTGCCTCCCAAACACATTGCCCTTATGTTTTGCTACATCCTGCTCTTTCTCCAATACTTTTTCACTATTTTCCCCATCTGCAATTGTAACTCTTTGAAAGGCATCAACCAAGGCATCTTTACTCTTGTCCAAAGCAGCTGTACTTTCTGTACCATCCTCAGCAGTGCTCTGAGAGCCCTGCTGATTGTTCAGGTGACTTGGAGACGTCACAAAACGATTCTGATCCTTTGTAACAGTCTTTACTTTATCATTTTTCTTCTGAGTCCTTTGATTCTCCAAAGTTGTATTTGTGGCATCTTCTTCAATACATTCTGCCTCCTGCCTTTCAGCAGAAATGTCTTTATTATTAGAGTTTTCACTGAAGACTGAGGAATCTGCACTGTCCACTGTGTCCTCATGTAGGACAACTTCCTGTTTGCTTGTTTTAATCTCCTCCTGTTTTGCCTGGAACTCCAACCTGACAGCAGATAACAGCTCAGCTGTCCTGGCTAGTTCTTCCTCTTGGAAAATGGCAAGCTTCAGCTTTTCAGCAAAATCAGAGATCTTCTTACCCTTATCTGGAAGCCTAGCAATGAACTTCCTAAAACAAACAAATGAACAGAAATTATTACAAACAATCCTATTTCAAGCTGAGATACAGAAGTGTTTTATTAGAACGGCTAAAGGGGCAGGTTTCACATTGTAACAGCAGCTGTTTATATACTGAACTTCTGAAACACGGCCAGATGCAAGGCACTCGCAGCACAGCACTAACTACGTGCTGCCAGTGAAACTCACGAGTCATTAAATGGTTTGGGCGGGAAAGGACCTTAGAGATCACCTCGTTCCACCCTGCCAGGGGCAGGGACCCCTTCGGCCAGACCAGGCTGCTCAGAGCCCCTCCCAATCCTGAACTCTTCCAGGGGTGGGGCAGCCTCAGCTTCTCTTCCAGTGCCTCACCGCCCCCACGGGGAATAATTCCTTCCTTCCGTATCTAATCTAAACTCCTCTCTGTGGATTTGAGCCCGATCCCTCCCTGTCTGTCCCTACGTGCTCTCCCGAACAGTTTTGCCCCCTTTTTCCTGTAGGTTCCCCTCAGGCTCTGGAAGGACGCAGTCAGGTTACCCTTCCCTTCCAGGCCGAACAATCCCAGTTCCCTGGGCCTTTCCTCACGGGACCGGTGCCCACCCCGTGCCCTCAGGCAGCAGAGCCACACGGACGCGAGCGCTGCCCCGCACCCCTGGAGCCGGGAGAACCCGCGGCCCCGCCGGCCCCGCAGGCGCTGAGCGGTACCGAGCGCGTCCCCTCTGCCGCCCGGGCGGGGACGGGCGAAGGCGGCGGGAAGGAGCTCACCGGTCGGCCAGGAGCCGCTGCTGCCGCCTCAGCATCTCGCGGAGCTCGGGCAGCGCCCGCCCGCGC
>VZRX01004180.1:0-10487 GCA_013398075.1 Notiomystis cincta | reverse complement strand
GCGGGGGGCGGGAGGGACCTTCAAGCTCTTCTAAGCTCCAATCCCCTGCCACGGGCAGGGACAACTTCCATGACACCAGGTCACTCCAAGCCCTGTCCAGCCTGGCCTTGGACATTTCCAGAGATGGGAATACTTCCAGGAATATCATTAATAGGATAAAGGGAGGGAACTTTTGGGCACCAGCGTTTGGATCGATGAGCAAACGGCAGCTGTGACTGGTGCCGGTACCTACGGCTTCTTCCAAGCCGGATCCAAAAGAGCGGGAATAGAGTGGGAAAAAGGGCCCTGGAGTGGGTTTGCTCCTCCGTGGGGTGAAGCAGGGAGAGAAGGGCGTCCAGGGGCTCCCCGCAGCCCCCACCGTGGCTCCATCTACCCCCGGTGTCCCTGGGGGGGCTCTTGGGGGCTCCTTCTTCCCGCGGGGCTGGCGGCACCGGCGCTGCCCCGGGGCGGGTCGGGACGGCGGCGGCTCCGCCCGGCGGAGGGNTCCCGGCAGCTCGGCACTCCGGCACCCCGGCTCCGCTGACGCGGCATCCCTGGAGCTCCGGACTCCGCCGTCCCGGGAACTCGCCTCCGCGGCATCCCGGCTCTCCGGGAACTCCGCTTCGCTGACACCGGCTCCTCCATCTCTCAGTACTCCGGCATCCCGGGAGCTCCGGACTCCACCGCCGCGGGAACTCCGCTGCGCGGACCGCTGGTCCCGGCTCCTCGGGAATTCGGTACTCCGTCATCCCGCGAATTCATCTCCGCTGACCCCGTCTCCTCCCTCACTCCGTGCCCCAGCTCCCCGGAAACCCATTCTCCCCCGTCCCTGGCTCCTCCGGCAACTCAGTACTCCGTCACTCCCGGAATTCACCTCCGCCGAGTCCCTCTCCTCCATAACCCCGCACCACAGCTCCCCGGGGACTCAGCTCTGCTGACCCCGGCTTCTCACCACTCGGTATCCTGCCTCCCGGGAAATTCAGCTCTGCTGATCCTGGCTCCTCAGGAATTCGGTACTCCGGCTCCCTGGGAGCTTGGCTCCCCTGATCCCGAATCCTCCGTTATCCCGTATCCCAGCTCCCCGGGAGCTCGACTCCCGCTGACCGCGGCTCCTCCCCGGGAACTCCTCTCCCCTGTCCCCAGCTGCTCCGTAACCCAGCGACCCCGCT
Organism: Notiomystis cincta; assembly: GCA_013398075.1. Classification (NCBI taxonomy): domain Eukaryota; kingdom Metazoa; phylum Chordata; class Aves; order Passeriformes; family Notiomystidae; genus Notiomystis; species Notiomystis cincta. The sequence continues at coordinate 9,339 of VZRX01004180.1, read as the reverse complement.
CGCCAGGAGCTCAGCTCCGCTGATCCCGGCTCTTCCATCGCCCTGTGTCCCAGCTCGCCGGGCACTCAGTGCTCCAGCTGCCCAGGAGCTCATCTCCAGCTGCTCCGTGAGCTGGCACTCGGGCTCTCCAGGAGCTCCCATCCACAGCATCCCGGCTTCCCGGTGATTCCCTACTCCCGGCACCCCAGCACCGACCATTTCCCGGCTCCCGGGCACTCCAGCTCGCCCTTAGCGCTGTTCCTCGGGGGCTCCTCATATTCCTCCTCCCCCCCTCCCCCGGCGCTCGCTACCTCCGAGCCCCGCGGTGACCCCGCCTGTCCCAGCTGCAGAGCCGCGCTGTCCCCCGGCCCCCCGGCCCCCCGAAGGCGCGGCCATGGCGTTCATGGTGAAGAGCATGGTGGGGGGGCAGCTGAAGAACCTCACGGGCGGCCTGGGCGGCGAGGAGAAGAGCGAGGGCGAGAAGTCTCCGGCCGAGGCGCAGGGCATGACCCGCGAGGAGTATGAGGAGTATCAGCGGCAGCTGGTGGAGGAGAAGTGAGTGCGAGCGGCACCGGGCACCGGGCCGGGCTGGAGCCGCGGGCTCCGTGCGGGCAGGGGGTGCTCCCGCTGCACACCCACATCCCGTGCGTGGGAGCTGCGGGGAGCCAGCGCTGGGGACAGCAGGACCGTGAGCGAGTTTAATGTGCCCCCTAATCCCTTAATCCGGTTCCTCGCCCGGGAGATGGGATTGTTTTCTCCTTCCAGGCTGCGCTGGGGGGAGGAAATTGTGGGAAAGCGGGGCTTTTCAGAGAAAATGGGGGGTGCCGAGGCTGGGGGGAAGCGCGAGCCCAGGGATGGGGGGCGCGGGCTGTTGCAAAGTGCCCCGTGTGCTTCGCAGGATGGAGAGAGATGCCCAGTTTGCCCAGCGCAAGGCGGAGAGAGCCACGGTCAGGTCCCACTTCCGAGACAAGTACAGGCTCCCCAAGGTATGGCCGTGCGGGGAACGGCGGGCACAGGGGGAGCCAAGCTCCGGATGGAGCTCTGGGTGAGGGGAAGGAACAAGGGCCCCCCTGGCTGGCTGGGGATTGAGCCTCAAAACCCAAATGCGAATAAATTCCCCTCGAAACCCTCCTTCTCCCCAAACTCTGGCCCCTTTCCTTCCCCTCCCCGAGCACCGCAGACCACCAGCCCGAGACAGCCTTGCTCGATCCCCTTCTTCCTCGCTTTTTCCCCCTAAATCCATCGGGGTGAGGGAAAACCACCTTCACCCCAGACCACCTGGAGCTGGGAGTGGAGCCAGGTTTACACCTTTCTGGCTGGATTAGCCAGCTCCTCTCCCCGGATTATTTGGCAAACGTGTCCCACCTAAGCTCCAATTTTGGAATTTCCGCACGATGAACGATTCACTAAAAACAATTTAATCAAGGGATAATTCAGCCTTTCTTGGAATCGTCACAAGCTCTTCTCCCTCCAAACCCACCCTTTATTCAGGAAGAGTCGCTCAGTGCTGAATACTCCAAATTGGAGCCGGGCTAATATTAGTTCCGAAGGGTCAGCTAAGCCAAGTGAGATTGTTCCGATTGTTTGGCGTTGTTCAGCCAGCCTGGATTCACCCCCCAGCTTCCCACCCCTCTTTTACATCCAGGAAATAAACAGCTGGAGAATTTCTTTTACCCCCTGCCAAAAGCCAGAAAAGGCAGAGAAAGAAGAGATGGAGATTTTTTATTCTCCAGGGGAAACTGGGATTTGTTTGGATCTGGCCCCACAATCCTCTCACTGCCTTCTTGTGCTTGAGATGTCCCTTCTCATCTTTTGACAAGTTTCTTCTGCTCATTCCTGATCCCGCTTGGCAGCCAGGCTGCCTCATCCCGAGTCTCCGTGTGGCTGCCGGCGCAGAGCTGATCCCGACCGCCGGTGGGAGCAGTCGTTAAGCATACGGGAGCTTAATTAGGCGCCCGACCCCCCGCCACGCGAGCTGAGAACCAGTTTAGGCTGGTGCCGCGCGTGGGTTTTCCTCTCGGCTCTTGCTGCGAGTGCCCGGGCTCTGCTCAGCCTGGATCAGCATCCCTCCCTTCCCCCCCGGGACCTTCCCACGCGGGCCTTAGGGTGGGCACGCAGCCCAAAGCCCCTCCTGCGAGGCTGGCACATGCTTCCAGCAGCCCCCTTCCCGCTGCGACATCCTCCCTCCTGACTCTCTCCCGGCCCGTTCCAGAACGAAACGGATGACAACCAGATCCAGCTGGTGGGAGGCGACGTGGAGCTGCCCAAGGAGCTGGCCAAGATGATTGAGCAGGACAACGAGGAGGAGGAGGAGAAGAACTCGGTCATCGGCCAGCTCAGCAACATCCAGAACCTGGACCTTGATTCCTTGAAGGACAAAGCTTCGGCCACGCTAGAGGACCTGAAGCAATCGGCGGAGAAATGCTCCGTGATGTGACGGGGCTGAGCGGGGAGGGGACGCAGCGCAGGGTCTGGCGGGGGCTGCTGCCTGCGGCGGGGACCCCCCGACGTCGTCACCCTTGCCGTGTGTCACTCGGGCCCTCCTGAGCCGTGTGACCCCTCGAGTCCCTGACCCAGATGTCCCTGATGTGTGGTTTCCGTTCCGTTCTCCGGGCCGAGGTTAGAGCCGAGAGCCAGCATGTGCCCCCCGTACCCCGTGCCCGGGCAGGGGGTGTCCGCAGCCAGAGCCGGGGAGGTGGCGGGGAAGGGGAGTGACCTTGCAGTGTCACCAGCGTGGGAAGGACGCGCCGTGGTGGCCGCAGGCCGCGGCTCTGCCTCCTCCGTCCCGCTCAGCCTCCTAGGAGTGACCGGGAGGCTCCGATTTGCCTCGCTAGGACGAGGCAGGGTGTGGAACACCCCCCTCCCCGCGTCCCGTGCCCATCACCCGAGAAACGACGTCCCATCCCTGCAAGGAACAGCAACCCCTGTGCCCTTGAGGGCCCCTCCGGAGGAGCCGCCGGGAAGGACCTGCTCTATGATCCCCTTCCTCCCTGCGCCAAGGGCAGTGCTGAGGACCAGAGGGCTGAAGCCCGAATTGACACCAGAGCGGAACAAAAGCCCTCCCTGGTGCCGAGCTGAGCCCGCAGCAGCCCTTCCTCGGTTCAGCGGTGTCCCTCTCCCGGGGTGGGGCCCGCTCCCGTCCTCGCTCCTTCCAGGAGAAGAACAAAGCCACCAGGGGGTACCTCCCGTCCTCCCGCTCGTCGTGCTGTGGTTGTGCGCTGTGCTCGGTTGAGTGTCCCTCCACCTCCTGTGCTGTCCCCGTGCCATGGTACTGTTATAACCGGTGGAATAAATACCAGGAGATGTCTATGCATTTCTTTTTCTCCCCGAGCTCTATTTTCCCGGCCGAGGTTTTGGGGTGCCCCTTCCCAAGGCAGGGACAGGCTCTCCGAGGAGAACTCCGTGGCAGCCGCATCCCGAAGAAAGCACTGCTCCCATCTGTGCTCGTGTTTGGGACCAAAGGGATGCTACAGGCAGCTCGTCGGCACCAGTCGGGTTTAAAAGCGAACAAAATCCCCATTTTTTCCGCAGATTTTTGGCTACTTTAATATAAAACCTTCAGAAGGGTCAGTCTCATGGGCACTGCGGGATGCCCACGGCTCTGCTCCGAGCAAGGACACTCTCTGCAGGGATGAGCCCGTGGTAGTACAGGTGTGACTCCCAGCCCTGACGGCATCTCGGCAGGCAGTGGGCTCCTGTGGTGAGGCTTCCTGGAAAAACTTGGCATGGGCTGGGAATTTTTCGCTCCAAATCCCGTGGGAGATGATTAACTGCAGTTTGGTTTGGCAGGGGAGGGTGGGTCATCCAGGAAAACACAGGAGAGGGTGCTGGGAAACCGATCTTGTTATTATTGTTGTTATTATTATTATTATTATTAAGGAGGGATCAGGTCATGGCTGGGGCTGCTGCACCAAGAGATTCCTTTCTGCCCCCAGCCCCCGATAATCCCGTGCCAGGGCCAGGTGGTTTTGGGAAATTCCTGGTGTCTATCGCTGAGAGGACAGACAGACAGACAGATAGACAGACAGACGGGGCAGCTCAGGCGTGCTGCTTTGCCCGTGGGGACACACATCCTCACAACCCTCCAGCCGCTGGGGCCAGGAGACTCCAGCAGCTCCGGGGACATCGGCTCCCATCAGATCCCCCCTCCAGCCCCACACGGCACCGGGAGCCGGGGAGAGACGGGAGGGGAGATTGACAGGGGCAGCTTTAGCGCTGGGAGGAGATCATACCTGATGAGGATCAGCCCAAGCTGATCTAATCCCTCACCAGGAAAGGGATAGCAGGGAGCAGGCGCGGACCGAGCCGAGCGCTCCGTGTTTAAATCCCCGGCACGATCAACATCATCCCGCGGGAGAGCGGGATCCCATCCGTGGGGCCGTGGGGCCGGGGGATGCTGCCCTGTGCCTCATCTTCCCCCTCCAACCAGCCGGGATCCTCTCCCGCACCTTTCCCTCGGCCCCCTCCCCTGCCCCCGTGCCCGACCCCGGGCTGCGCTCCGCGCTCTCGGGGCCCACGTGCCGCCACGCGAAGGCCGCGTGAAGCTCGGCGGGTTTATTTTAGGAGGCACCATGACCCCCAGGCATGTGAACAGCCAGGCAGCGGCTCCCCCCGCCCGGCTCCCGAGACGTGTTAAGCCTCAGCAAAGCGTTCCCGGCAAAGCATCGGCGGCTCCGAGGATGCTCCTCCGAGCCTGCAATCCCTGCTCCCATCCCTGCTCCCACTGCTGGACCGCCGCCGGCAGCGCCGAGGAGAGGCCGGGATGGGGGCAGCAGGAGCAGGCAGCCCCCTCCTGCCTTTTCCCTGCCCGCCAAGGGACGCATCCCGGCTTCCAGGGGTTCCTGCAGCCGTGTCCCGAGCATCCCTGCAGCCGAGCAGCCTGGCTGCCTCCACGCCATACGACTGCTCCGGGCATCAACACACAGACTAAAAATCTTAAAGCGAACAGTAAGTGTGGATTTAAGCAGAAAATGTATGAATTTTTTTTTTCTCTTTTACAGGCCCTATATAATTTGCTTACCTATGGGGCCAGGATTGGGATGGGTTTGTCCAAGCAAGCCCTTTCTGGCTGCTGGAAGATGCTGGCAGCAGGGAATGTTGGCAGTAAAATAAAATGGATGTTATTGATAAAATACCATAAATTTTATTGACAAAACCCCTGCCCTCCTGCACCAGCCAGCTGCAGGATCTTCCTCCTTCCCACTGGTGAGTGTGGGATGGGCGAGTGGTTTCCCCAATGGATAAAGCATTAAATGAGCAATTGTTAAAGCGCCGAAACAAATGAGCTGCCATGGAAGGCTGGGGAATCTCCCTTCTCCTTTTTGCAGGCAATTAAACCTCCCTGCGAGCCCACTCTGGGAAGGGACGGCCCATCCATCCACCCACTGCTGCTCCAGCCATGGGGGTTAATCCAGATTAAAGAGCCCTGGGAAAGCCCAAGGCTGGCTCCACACACTGACCCGGCTCTCCATCGCGTGTTGACCTCACGTCAACCCTCACCACGAGGTGACAGCACATCTGCCACTCCCGCACCTCGCTGGGTGACAATCCGGCCCCAGGAGCCACCCTGGGAGGGTTGGAAGAGCCCTTTGGGAGGGATGAGTGTTGGCACGGATGGCACTGGAGCGGAGCAGCTCTTCCCTGCGCGGCCCGGCCACAGAGGCCGCGCTGCCGGCTGGGCACCGCTCGCTCTGCGCCACCTCCCCTCGGCGGCACCGCGGCAGCGCCGGTGTGGGAGACACAAAGCCGGGCCCTCCATCACCCCAGGGGAGCGTGGGGAGCCCGCCCTGCTCCCAGGGCCGGGGAAGGGGCCGCGCTGGCGGCCGAGAGTGAAGGCAGACGCGATTATCCGCGCCGCCTGCCGCNCCATTGGAGAAAACAGGATTTTACGTAACGGCTCGTGTTGTTCTGCTCCGTGTTTTCCACACACACGCAAAAAATAAAAAGATGGGAAGTGAAAACAAGGTCAAACCTTGCTTTGGCAGCCTCGTGTCCCCGGGGAGCACAGGAAGGGAGGGCACTGCTGGAGCAGAGGAGGGGACACCCCGGCTCTGCTCCTGAGGGAACAAGGGACGAGGGTCCCCAGCCCTCCTCAATGGCTCCAGGAGCCCAGGCTGGCTCTGTGTCCCTGGCTCCCCTTCCCTCTCAGGCTTAAATCACAAACCCGAGTGCGGAGGAGGTGGAGAAACCAAAATTAGAGTTTATTAGAGACAATAAATTACATTCCCTTGAGATACAGTAGATTTTGAGACAAATACCTTGTTTTGCAGGACAGGCAACCTCAGCACCCCGCACAAGTGATTCCTGGGAAGATGATTTGGATGCTGGGGTTGTCAGAGCCCTGAGGAGTGGAGCAGAGCAGGCAGGATGCCAAGAGTCTCCCTGAAGGTGATTGATTGCCGCTCGCATCCGACTCGGTCGGTCCCCGCTGAGCACTGCTCACGGTCGTGACACTGACGCAGTCAGTACCTGGCACACTCCAGGTTTAGGAAGGAAAAGCCTCATTCCCAGTGCCCCAGCAGCGAGAGGGAGGGAGGGAGGCACGGTGCTGGGACAGTGCAGTGTGGTGCTGGAGGCTGGACGAGCAGCGGTGGATGCAGAGGTAGATGCTGGGCGAGGAAGGCACAGCGGAGCATCCCTGTCCACCCTCAGCTCCCGGCCGGACTCGTGGACCTGGGCCGTGCAGGCTCCCCCAGAATTTGGGAGGTGGAAGAAAGGCCCAGCCGAAAAAGCAGGGGGGATGTCCTGCCCGAGCCCAGTGCCAGGATAAAAATACTCTTCCCGTGGCGGCCAGCGGAGGGAATTAGAGTGGAATAACCCGCCCGCTGTGCCAGGGGAGGCTGCAGCGGCAGACGGTCGAGGCAGGGCTGGCAGGGCAATGAGCCAGCACCTGGGAGAGGCGCAGATGGCCCCGCGGTGCCCCCGGGGCTGGGAGCCCGAGGGTGGCCCCCCAGGGGTCACCCTGGCGGGGGGGACGGCAGCCTGGTCTTTGCGCCGACCGCTCCTGGCAGGGCCGTGAGCAGCGTCCCGCCGGGCGGCTCCCGGGACTCACTGCAAGGTACAGGCTGTGCCGGGGCACACGGCGGCTCACCGGGCTGGCCGGGCCGCTGCCGCCCTCCCAGGGGACGAGCCCGTGCTGGGGGACGCGAGGGTGTGCGGGGTCGGGGACATCCCTGGAGGGATATTCCCAAATCCCCCTGGAAGAGGGCGACTCACCGCTCCGGACGGACTCTGCCAGCGCCTCTTTGCCCATGGATTGTGCCTCCCGCATCTGCCAAGAAAAGGGGGCTTCCCCAGCCTTTATCCTCCCACAGCACGCCCCCCCCTCCACTCCCAGTCACCATACCTTGATCTGGTCCTTCAGGTACTCGGCTCGGGCCATCAGGGTCTGGATCTGGCAGGGGGAGAGAGAGGGCACAGTCCCTCTGGAGCCACCGGGGACAGCGGGGCGTCCCAGGGCTGGCACTCACCTCCGCGTGGAGCAGCTCCCGCCGCCGCCCCGCCGGCTCCGCTGCACGGGAAGAGGAATGTGCCATGGCACGGGGGATGGGAGCAGGATCCATCCTCGCCCCAAAACCCCTGCCACAGTCCCAGCTCACCGGCCAGCAGCAGCAGCAGCTCCCCCAGGCTCTGCTGGTACAGCTCCAGGGCGTCGCTGTCATCCCTGCCCTCCTCCTCCTGCAAGAGACCTCAGGGATCTGGCTGTGGCCAGGGAGATCCAGCAGCCCCCTCCTCACCAGGGCTGCACCTTCCCCTTCCCTCGAGGGGTGAGGGGACCCCCAAGCCCACTCCTCACCTTGGCGATGGCAGCTGCAGCCACTTCCAGCGCGGCGCAGAGCCGAGGCTTGTCCTTGGCCATCTCTGCGAGGGGACACAGCTGTGAGGAGTGCCCAAAACCTCCACCCTGCAGCCCACAGCCCCAGCACCGCCCCCTGCCAGCTCCAGCACCGGGGGATGCTCAGAAATCACCACCTTTAAGGAGCTCTCTGGCCGGGTTTCCTTTCTCCAGGAGGTTCTTGTTGCTGGAGGTGGCCAACACCTTCAGCTCCTCTGCTCGGGAGATGTACTGGCCCACCTGTGCACATTTTGGGGGTGAGGAGACCCCCGATATGGGGTGCAGAGGATGGGGGTGCTGCCCCCATCTTTTGGCTCACCTTGGCCCGGATGGCTTCTTTGCGCCGCGCATCGCTTTCGTCTGAGGGGGAACGCGAAAAACGCTGGGGTTTGGGCAGAAAAAAGGCCTCCCCCGGGGTGCTGCCCCCCAAAAATACACCCAGGCCCCACACAGCCCCTGGGGGGGACTCACAGTGCAGTGCTGGCACGAAATACTCCAGGGCTTTGCAGTAGAGGGAGAGGGCGGCGTTGGCGTCTCCCTCCTGGTCCTTCCTGACCGCCTCCACCACCAGGTTGGTCTGGGGGACACGAGGGGGGGCTCAGCGCTTGGAACTCCCCTTTCCCAGCTCAGAGCCCCCCATTCCCAGCTCAGAGCCCCCCTTCCCAGCTCAGAGCCCCCCTTCCCAGCTCAGAGCCCCCCTTCCCAGCTCACCGCCTTGCCGAGGCTCTCGGGGCCGGGGACGTGCTCCATGTCCACGAAGGGGTGCGCAAAGAAGCGCTCGAAGGAGATGCGCTTCAGAGGGTCCCTCTCCAGGAGCTGTCCCAGGAGATCCCGGCATTCCAGAGAGAGCTGGGGCCGGCTGGGAAGCTGGGAGGGAAGGGGCTGAGCCCACTGACCGCTGCGAGGACCACGCCCCCAGCTCCATCCCCCCACGTTACCTCCACAGCCCGGTCGCTGCGGATCTTCTCCTCCAGCTCGGCGAAGGAGCGGGAAGCGAAGGGCGGCTTCCCAAAAAGTGCTTCTGCGGGGGGAAAAGGAGCGGTGGGGCGAGGTGGAGAGGGGGAAAGCAGCCCTGAGCAGCCCCCCCGCGGGGAACGAAAGCCAAACCCACCGTAAAGGATGACGCCCACCGACCACAGGTCCACGCGGGCGTCGTACTGCTGCCGGCACACCATCTCGGGGGCCATGTAGAGCGGGGAGCCCCGCAGCACGTGCTTCTCGTCCCACGGGGACATGTACTGAGCAAAGCCGAAATCTGCCGGGCACACGGCTCGTGGGGCACGAGGAGAAGGGATTCCCCCCGCCCAGCCCCTTGCCAGGGAGCTGGCCTGACCTGCCAGCTTCAGCTGGGGGTTCTCCGGGGCGCTCAGGAGGATGTTCTGCGGCTTCAGGTCCAGGTGGGAGATGTTGTGGTCGTGGAGGAACTTCAGGGCGCAGGCTGGGCGGGCGGATGGGCGCGTGACAGCACAGCCCTGCACCCCAAAACCCCCGGGGAGGGTCCCCAGCCGGGGCCGGGGCCGGGGCCG
>VZRX01004178.1:0-213273 GCA_013398075.1 Notiomystis cincta | reverse complement strand
AGGAATCATTCCTTAAGCCCTAAGCTCACTTGTATCATATACACTGAGAAAGAAAGAGAGTACAACAAATGCAGTGTTTGCTGCAACAAGTATTTTTCTTCCTTAATTCCATGCTGTAGTATTTACACAAAGAAGGTCCTTGGTTTCCTAGGAAAGATTGCTGTCCCAAACAGGAAATTAGCCAAAAGCAGTGCTTTTTCGGCTCAGTGTAATTTTATTTCCAACTCTAAACAGAAAACACTTTTAGACTAGTTTTGCCAGATGCATCTAACATTACTTTAAAATTAGTGAAAGAATTAGTAATAGACATCAGACAAACTGTAAGATGGAACAGATGATTTATGATTTACCCTCTTATCTAGGTTTTGTTAACAGTTCCTTGACTAATATAAAGAGCAAGACCTCAAGCACTGCACAAACTCTCTGTATGCAGCAATTTTATAGCACACAAATCTTGCCTGCTCTATCTCAATATCCAACCCAAGTCTACAGCTGTCTTCAGAGATAAATTGATACTTTATAGAAATTCATACTTCAAGGGCTCTGTTTTTGTTGTAATTTAGCTGGAGTTTTTCCTATGAAAATGGAGTTACGGGAACTCAACATTTTGTTAACTAGGTGCTATGACTTCCATTTAATTGAGCCAGTCTAACCAAAATATGCTCTCAGCCATTCAAATGGCCAGAGTGTTTTGAAGACCAAGTGCTTAAAATGACCTTTCCTTTGCTTAAGTCCTTGGCTATTATAACAGCCATTTATTTAACAATATTTCTCTCCTGAGTAGATGTTACAGTTTTCCCCACAGCTTCACAGCTGGAGATGTCAGTTTCCAATGTACTTTCACACTGTTGATGTGACTGACATTTATTCATGCAGCAGGACTATGTTCACATGAAGGAAATGTTTTGGTCCTCAAGAATCTATATATTTATTAGCAACAAGACATCCCAGTTCAAAACTTCGCCTTTTTATTAACAGCAACAAACATAAAGGGTGAAAGTTTGTCCAAATATGTGACTATGTGAAGAAACAAACCAACAAAGCTTCCGGCACAAAGAGTGCTGAGAAACAGCTGCATATTTGTTCTACTTTTTTCCCCAGCAAAGTGTGTGATCCTAAGAGAGGAGCTGTTGTCCCTTCCCTCTGAAATACTCCCAGAACTCTCAAGTCTCTGAGATATGCATTTTCTGGTTCTTTGCCATAGGAAGCTCTCAGTCTACGGCTCATAGGGACTGGAAGTTTGGCCATGTCCTTTCTTACCTTGCGTTTAGGAAGGCAGCAACAATCTCTGCCCACAGCTGACCAAAAAGGAAGGGGAAATTCAGTTATCCAGTGCACAAAACAGCCAAGTCAAAATGCACTGAAAATACATTGCAATACTTGCATCACACTTCTGCAGTGTTCCACTGATGTAATTCCATAGTAGTGTCATTTACTTTACAGAATACATCTGGAGCCATCATAGAACACTGGTATGTCCCAGAACATTGTGACTGTCTCCTGGGTTTAGAAATGGATAGTAACTGAATTACAAATGCATAATGATCTCTGCTGATGGTATCTCTCCTTTTCCCATTTTCTTAAAGGGAATTAATTAATATAATTTGCCAAACTGCATTTATTTGCAACTTACCCATAATGTCTAAGATTGCCTTTGTTATTATTAAAATCTGATGTGTGTGATACAGTGACTTCAATAAAATACAGATTTTCTTGAAATGTTTAGAGATAGATTAAAGCCATACTAAGACTTCCAATATGACTTCCAAAATGTTGTTTCCAGAAACTAAAATTTAAACAGCAGGGGGGGATTTATATATTTGTAGCTTCACAAGATGATAATGAAGGGGAAAAAAGTAAAGCAACATCTTGGAGATAATTTTCGTAGAGCATTATTGACAGGAGGTGGTGAAAGTGCTATGAAATCCGCCAGAAATTACAAACCTAGCAATCAACAAATGTTAGTTGCTTGAAAAAGAGTGAGTAAGAATCAGAGCTATGTATCAAAGAATAAGAAAATAGAATATGGTAGTGTATGAGAAAAAGAAAATTCCATTGTAGCCACAATCTTCCAACAACAAATAAAATCTAATCTGGTTAAAATGGTTTAGTCAAAACAGTAAGCACAAGAGAGGCTGCTAACTTGACTTGGACATTTCTGTCCAAGTGCAAGCACAAAAACCATACCTGCAATTCTTAAACATGTTCACAGAGTTAAGAATGCTTCTTATGCTTCTTCATTGCTCATTCTCAGGATGAAAAGAAACCAGCTGTATTAGCAGTCCAATAGTAAACGTATGCATATGTACATAGTTAGAAATGAATAAAACTCCATATTTACTTTTACCTTTCTAAAGTGAGCAGATGCTGAAATGTACATTAAACATATCCCTTTTCCTTTTCTTTGCCTAGCTGACAACTTTTGGCAAATAGTTCCACAGAAATAAAGTGATCTGAATGGTTGAAAACTGTTTCCTCCCATCAGCTGAAAAAGCAGTCTTAACACAGAAGGCAGCGTTGCTGGATATACTGGAGCTTTCTTTATACTGTTTCTAGGTGAAAATGTTTTTTGGGTTTTTTTAACATCCTACAGATAGGAAATTACAGCTTCAACCACCGAAGTACAGCAAAGTTTTATACAACTATAAAGCAGGGTGTCAGAGAGGAAAAAGTTTTTTTTAAAAGGAAGTCTTTCCAGCCAGCTGATAAAGTTCTAATCTTCAGCTCACTATCTGAAAGTTATTGCTATGAATCAAATGAGTTCAAATTAAAAATAGAACATGGAAAAAGAGATGTAAAGGTTATGTCATCTTTGAATACCATCAAAAATAGAACACTATTTCTCTCTTTCATATTAAGTAAAACTGAGAACTGAGGGGCATAAAGGAGAAAAAAACAAAGTATGTGAAAAGAGGAAGAGGAGAAACTACATTACCCCAGCTTGATCCTTGTGACCACTCAAATTCTCTCATTTTGTAAAATTAATCCAAAAGCCTCTCTCTCTTGTTGAGCACCTATTACAACACAGATGAAAATATACAAAGAGAAAATAATTTAAGAATTAATAACACGAGTATACAAAAATCACTGCATTGTTTTTTCACCACTTCTCACAGTGTTGAAAGAAGAACCAGACATTGACTTAAACAAACTCAACTTCTGGTGGGTACATTTATATTGCCAGCAACCCTGAATGTAGGAGTGAAAAATGATTGAAATTAATCTTTATTTAAATTTGGAAATGTGGCCTTGTATTCTCCATGTCTGATTGCAATAAGACTGTTCTGCACTTCTCAACACATTATGAGATTTCCAATGATTCTCACAAAAGTGTCCATCAGGAACCTACTGCAGCTACAGCGGTCCAAAGTACAATGAGCAGAAGAGAGTTTAACACTAGATGGCAATATGCTTTTGTAAAATATTTATCTGAGGTGCCTGGAGATAAAGGCAAATATTCTTCAAGCTATTGTACTATTTCTTAGTTCTCATGTAGGTTTAGACATATAGTTATTCTTTGGTTTGCACTAAAATAAATTATCATTTCTTGTTACTGTATTTTTCTCATTGTTTGCTTTAAATTAAGTTTAGACAATACTCTGATCCAAACAGAAGTGATTCACAGTTTAACTGAAAGTTAAATGTTATGAATTATTCACTATTTAGTGTGTGGAAAACCTGTGAAGAATCATATGTGGAATATTGACCAAATCTCTCCTGCTTTGCAGGCTGTAAATCAAAAGGAAGCTTCTTTTGTGGGCTACCATCCTCCTTCTACTGATGTAAATCAGAACATTAACCTAACCATGCATCTTTTAATTCAGGATTCCTTTGGGTAGCATTTTTTCCCATTACCTGAAGTATTAAACTTGCTTATCCACTTTCTACTCTCACCTAATCAAATAGCTTCTACCAAGGCCCAAGTCTGTTATGTCACTGGAATAGCCTGGATTGTGCTGCAGTAATCCAAGGTGCTTTGCCTGGGTTAAAAAATCAAAGCATTCTGTACTTAGTGTAGGGCTTTCCCCAATTCCTTGGAAAGCTCAACATGTTATAAATCAATCCAATAAACCTACAATTTGTAAAACTAAACCCACATTATAATTATCAACTAAGCTGCTAAATAATGGGTAGCTTGGTTGTTTCCAAGAATTATCAGTATTTGAAGGTAACATTAATCTGTCTCAGCAGTGGCACCAGCTCAGAAAGGCCCTGGCCAATTCCCTGCATGATTTTAGGGCATCTTCCTTTTACTGGCACTTCTTTTTCTACAAAATTGGGTCCTTGAAACTATTAGCACTCCCACACACAACTTATTCTCCTTTCCTTATCCCAAAACAAAACAACAGGGTGATTGCCAGTACCATTTATTCTGTTCATTGTTTTAGCTATTGCACTCTGGATAGTTTGTCCCAGATTTCTGCAAAAGGTAATTTTATGCCTTTTGAGATCTTTATGGATGTGTTTGTGAAGACAAATATGGACAATGCACGATTACAGTAGGTAAGAAAATGAGACATTATTTGAGGTGCTTTACTGAGGTCGATTGAGATAGCTGACAGAACAAACTCATTGTCACTTCTAAATTAAATGAAAGTTTGAAAATTTCTATTGACATGCAATATTTATTTTAGTTTGATTTAAAGCGAGAGAAACTGGACATATGATCTAAAGCAAAAATACACAGTTTGTTTCTAACAGCCATATTGACAGTCAATGCAAATTTCCTTGGAAATGCCAAGGAGAGCTTTGAAGCAACACCACCACCAGGCAGTCTAGTTAGTATTAATAAACATAGTGTTGTGACATAAAAGCACAGTCATCCATTTCAACAGTTCTGACAGTCTCATTCAGAAAATGTTTGTGGCAATATTTAAATCAATCACCAGCCTCTCAAGAAAGCATCTGATTGAAAAGGATTTGAAATGGGCCATAAAAGCATGCCTAAATCCTAGCATAAAATGCTTTACTGATTTAAATGAAGAAGAGCAAATATAACCAAAACCTCCAAGAATCCAAAGACCCTGAAGGATGATAACAGCACAGGAACAGAATAGAAAGGAGGAGGGGGAGGATTTAGCTCTGAAGGAACAGCTAATTTATTAATTCTTCACTACTAATTCAAGATTTAAGTACCAAAAAGTAAATTACCCACAGGGGTCAATGACACTGATTAGCAGAGATACAATATTTATGAGAAATTGTTGGCTTATATTTTACCTCAGCTTGAATTTTTATATAGGACTTCTTGGTTTTTATTCCAGTAGAATAAAAAAAGTTATTGAAAGAACATATCTTCCCTCCCACATATTTGCATTTCAAATCCTGCAGCATTGTGCTAGGGCATGATCAGAAATCATTCCAGCTGAGCAGAACAATTGCTTTAATCATAGTTATTGTAGCCTACCTCCAAGTTAAATATAGTTATTAAAATTTAAAGAAAGCAGCAACCCAAACCCCTCAGGTATTCTAAGGTGCACAAGGACAATAGCTTGATGCTTGATTACACACAGGGAAGTTGTTTGGACTGATGTCAGCACCTGCATGAAACACTTCTGCTTTATGCCCAAGCTAGATAGCTGTGGAAATGGCTGGCTGAAAGAAAATGTTCTTTCCATAAGAGTAATATTTCATCTCTCCTTGTCAAAACAACATGATCCTGTTGGTCCATACAACTCATTAGCAAGTCCAGATGACTAGATAGTGTCAGTGATGTAAAGGCCCTAATCTCCCAGCCAATTGCTACAACCCTTACTTCTTTCCTGCAGTGGCAGTCTGGTCATGGGATACAGCCATCCATCACACTCAAGCAAGGTTACTAAAATTTGTTCACAGAATCTGGGGAAAAAAGAGAATAATGGAATTTTGCACTGCACAAAATTCAGGTTTGTGACTCACCAATGGCCCAAGACCAAAACAAGAACCACCACTCTCTGGAATACTGCCAGCTAAATCCCTTTGTTCTGATACTATAGTCGTCATCTGTTAAAATACAACTACCAAACTGCATCTTAATTGGCAACTCCTCCACGTCAGTGTATTTTATGACCACAAAGTTGATGAATCATATAGAACTGGAGGGAAAGTGCTCACATTTGAGAGGAGGGAGTTTTACAGCAAAACACCAGATGAAGATGCTGAGAACACCACCAGTGGAAGAACAGTTGTGTTCAAGGAAAACATATCTGGAATAAATTCATAGAGTAACTGTTTAGAAGCTGATATTTGCATCAGTGTAATGGAGAAGAAGATGGCTATAGTGCAAAAAAAGTACTTTAACTCAGATGACATCAAGAGTGCAGCTTTGAACCCCAAAAAAGGCAATTTACTAGAATGCTGAATGGCCTGAGAACCACAGCTGTATTCCTTATAAGTCCCAACACTGACTGCTGTCTCCTCTTTTCTGCTGCAATTCAAGGAAGGGTCAGAGAATATAGGGCAATAAGTGATATCTTCTGCCAGCAGTAACAGACACCATACATAGCTCTGAAAGGCCCCAGCTACCAGTGAAGATTACTTTATTTGCAGGACAAAGGTATTCCATTTTTTTTATATTCATAACAAGTCTTAACCCAACTCCTCAAAGCAGCTGGACCTGCTTCTAATAGTCTGAAAATGGGCAGAAAGGACTATTATTGAAAGAGTATTATTGCATGCCAGCACTGAAATTATTAACAGAAAATGTGTATCTGATTGGGGCAGAATTCTTTTTGAGGCAGGGGTAATGTGTTCCTGAGGCACAGGCATGGTGACATGACATGCCTTTGTTTTCCTAGCATAAAGGACTAAAGAAGTCTATGTTAAGCATTAGCCAAATAAAGGCAGCTGATTCCTATCTATTTACGTATTAAGCAAGTAGCTTGGAGTTGGAAATCTTTGTTCTGTTAGTTTATTGCAGCTGAAGATATTATACCTTCACTTTTCTTCGTCATTTAACCAAAGCATGTAAGCAGGAGACAGAGGTACACTGTAAACAAGAGCAAGCTTTGAACTCTCTTGACAGATGTAGCCCTGATATGGAGGAGCTGAGAAATGAAGATGAGGAAAAGTCATGGAAGTAGATATGGACATCAAAACTGCAGAAGCCACAGTGTCATGACTTCAACACCAGAGGCTAGATTAACACTCCCACTAAGGAGTTGTTTCAGGAAGGGGGAAAAAGGGGAGGCAGGGTGGGAAGGTTGAAATCCTCCTCCACATGCCTCCTTCTCCCTCCACTAATTCTACACTGGAGTCTTCTTTTAACATGCTTATCACTGTATCTTCAACCAATTTTGACCCTTCTCCATTGTAAATGAAGAAGTAGCATCTCAAGCTACAAGTCCAATCCTACACAGTGTTTATATACCAAGCAGATTTAACCCTATACATAAAAGATGGGGGAGGGAGTAAGCATTGCAGCCTGGAGTCTTCATATTGTAATTTGGGGGTAGAGGGTCAAATTTTGTTCTTTGGATCAATAAGCTTTCAAATACAATAATAGTACTTAAACCATGAAACAATTTTAAAGCACTGGGGCATTGTTAATGAACATTTGCATTCCCTCAAAAATGTCAAAGATCCAGCAGCATCTCTTACAGTCTTCAGATATCACAGTACAGAACACAACACAAAGCTGTACTTTTACTTGCTTAGCAATATTATGTTTATCATGATCCCATAAATATTTCATCAAGTTTATTGGTAAGATAAAGGCATGTGATCTACACCTCATATATTTTTCCTTTGTGCTCCCAAGGAAGTGAGAGAGGTACAGTTATTACCTTTATCATTATCTTCCACCTTCAGCTATTGCTTTAACACATGCTGCAAGCATATTAAAGAAGCAGTTACCTTGTCTTTGAAATAGCTATAGTTTTCACACCTCTCACCATGGCACAGCACAGTTTCATTCTCCCTCTGTGACCTTCAACAGGAACAGAATTAATCAACATGATGTACTTAATAACAATGCCAGCCCTTTACATGTCTCTTCTCAAAGAATTAGAAGCATCAAGATCAGATCAAAAGAAGCAAGTATCAGCATTAGCACTAATATTTTTTCACATTTCATTAATATTTTTACTCCAATATTTATAACTAATATTTTGTCATCCCCAAAGTAAGAGTAATTTCACCTTCCTTGTTACAGAAGTCTTATATAAAGTGTAAGGCAATGGATGGTTGAAAAGATGAAAATTAAATCTTTCTGCTCCTGTTGTAGATCTGTTGTCCCTCCTAGACATATCTACAGCATACAAAGAACCTGAATAGAGCCTTGCAATTCTGAGAACTTGCTTATTTTTTCTGAGTTGTTCTAATTAAAAATCTTATCTTGCAGATCAGTGTATTTTAGGAGTAGTGACTGATGCCATGTTCTCTAGAAACAGCAAAACACAGACTCTTCAGAGAAATTTTTGAGGTATGACAGCCAGTGGAGGCAAGAAAATATACAGAGTATGAATAGCTTTAATCAGTTGACCCAAATGTCCCCTCAGGTGGCTCCAAAAAAAAAAAAAGAAAGGAATTTTCTTTTTCAATAAATGTGGGTAACTCCCCACATTTTTCTATTTCTGAATCTCTTAAATTTGTCAGGCATAAAAGCAGAAATGAAAGTCTGACCTCTGGATGTTTCACAAAGGAATCTCTTTAGCTCTGACAGATGTGAAAGATACAACATTGTTACCTCAGGAAGGAGAATTGATCCCCCTAGACAAGTCTCTATCTAATAATCACAAGAAAAGTTTTGTTATGTGCCTTAAACTAGCTTTAGATTATATAACCTTTTTGGGTAGCAACATGATAATTTTTTTTCTGGTAATTTCTTTTAAATCCTTACAGAGAGCTTTGAGGATAAGAAACCACCCTCAATTTTAACATATTAACAGGACTTTCATTAACACATGAATGGGATTGAACATAGAACAATAACTTGCAACATCAATCCTGCCTCTTGCAATGGTATCTCCCGGCCAGATTCTTTTCTTATTTAATATATACTGGGGAAATGAGAGAAACAACTCTTAATATATGGACTCTGTAACAATGAGAGTGTTTGCAGCAAGAGAAATTTGAATATAAAAAATTTACCTAACTGTATGAAATTCTGGGGGATAGTTCTAGAAAACAGTGGCACATGCTTTGCCACTAGAGACAGAATCAATCTCCTGATGAGATTAAAAGTTCATTCATGTATTTTTAATTTTTTTGCAAGAAATTTAAGCTTATTCCTGCTCCTTTGCAACAAAACCTTCTGTTGCTTATTCCTCCTACAAACCCCAGCCAAATCCAGGGAAAATCCAGAGATTTCTATAATAGAGCACTTGTTAGAACTGCTCCTTCTAGCCTTCTAGTACAAAGCGTTCAGAGAAGACTGTGAGCATTAGGAATGCAGATGGTTTAGTAGCTCTTTTGCATACAGGAAGATATCCACAGCATTTTCATATTTGGGAAGGCTGACTGACCCATACTAAATCCTAGCTTAATTAACAGAAGGCAAGCTCTAGTTCTTTACATTCACCTGCCTTGCCAGGGCTGGGAATTGGAGAGCTCAGAGATTTCACTCTGTACTATACATGGGACACAGAAATTGAGTACAAATGCGAAATACACTTTTCATTTCATGAGTCCCCTGCAAAGCACTAACCCTAGAAGGGGAGAGAGGCAGGAGTAGACAAGTTCACAGCCCACTCTCAGACTTCACTGAGCACAACTGACTCCACCCCTCTTAGCCACATATCTACTGTATCACCACATCCAGCCAGGGACCTTGGTGTGCAAAATAGCTGAAAGCCACCCTCAGGATGAGAGCAAGGCAGCTGCTCTGTGGAATTTGGAGTCTGTGTTTCATGTTCTGTCTTTTCTGCATCTTTCTGCACCAAACAACAGCTAAAAGAAAACTGAAGTTTGTGTCCCTAGTAAGTATGGGCAAATTAAATTTGTTCAAAACCTGTCGCTTACTACTCTTCTTGTACTCTAGGGTAGGGAGGAGGGGGCACCTTTATAAATATTTAAATGTTTCCTGAATATTCAAAATTTCTTATTGCATTGTACAAAAAAAACCAAAACAAACCAACTCAATTTTAAATAAGATTTTATAAGTTTGTCTCCTTTGTGCACTCCTACATGAACTTTACTTTCTGGATGGATATAGAATGCTTAATTTATAGCACTAAGAGACAAATAACACAGGATTCTGTTTTAAAATGTAAAAGAGGATTTCAAAACTAAATACCAATTGTGCAAAAACCCTCTTTACCATGGAAGGATTTCCATTTTTCCAGTGGTTTCAATGGATTAACATGCAAAGTAAATTTCAGTATGTGAAACTCAAACAAGTGTACAGTGACACTGAACAAGCAACACAGAAACCAGCACTGTGAAACTAATGCTCTTTGCAATGATTAGGACATATATTGGTTTACAGGAAGCCTGATCACAGACACTTGTAAATAATTTATATAATTTTTGTGCTGCAGTTTTTGATTTCATTTCTCCCTTCTTGGATTAAGAAATTTAAAAAAAAAGCTGGTGTTAAAATTTTAGAATCATATGGCACATATCAACAGGATTTATGCTGCAAAGAATATGAAGCAAAGAATTCATTGTAGGAATGAAAAAATCTAATGTATCTATACAAATACATACTTTATCTGAAGTGAAATTCCAAAACAGGTTTAATGTTTTCAGAGTTTAGCCTGTATTTACATATTAAATAACACTTTATCACCTCTTGTGATGAAAAAGCCAACGTAAGACTTTTTAAGGCTAATGTCTGTCAAGAAAGAGAACTTCACAGCAGTCAGCCACACAACTGTTATCTTGAGTAATAGTTTGGGGTTTTTTCTTCTGAATTCCAACTTAGTCATACTAATGTTCAAATATTTCTGCAAAATTACTTACATGCTTCTGTTTGTTTTCTGTTTACTTAATATTATGGTCTATACCTCCTAAAATACATAAAACCTCTTTAAAATATAATAGGGTATCTTTTAGTCTATATAACTTGCAAAAATTTATTTGAGCTAATTTATTCTCATATGCCAAGAAAAAAAACCAGTTATATTTGTCTAAATAAATCAAACTGGAAATGTAGCTATCTAGACTTAAGGCAAGCACCATTAATATATTTAGTATCTGTCAGATACATGTCATTGCATGTTCCTTGTGACTACACTAATTAGCTATGATCACCACAAAACATAAAAGTAACACAAAACCAATTTAATCTATTTTATCAGGTATTTCGCCATGGCGATCATACCCCAGAGGAGTTTTTTCCCACTGATAAGCACAAAGAAATTGCAAGACAACAGGGATATGGTCAACTTACCAAGGTGAGTTTGTTTACCTGGGACAAGATACTGGAAATATTGGAAGATGGTGTGTTGATATTTGGGGGTTGGAACTTTTCTTTCACTTGGAGAAAGCCCTTATTAAGTTGTCACTTTAGGATAGCCAAGGAACTTATTAGGAAACTACAGCAACAGCACTCACTTATTTTAAATGAAACTGAGACAGCCTGTTCTGTCCAGTGTCAGCATATGTTGAGCTTTTTGATTAAAAAAATGCAAGTTTGCATACTAGGGTCTTCTGAGAGGAGCCAGACACTGGTGACCACCTCACAGAACCACAGAATCACAGAATGAACTAGCTTGGAAAAGACCTTTCAGATCATCAAGTCCAACCTATGACTTAATATAACACCTCCTCATCAACTAAACCATGGCACTGAGTGCCATGTCCAGTCTTTTTTTAAACATCTCCGGTGACAGTGACTCCATTACCTCCCTGGGCAGCCCATTCCAGTGCCTGATCACTCTTTTAGTGAAGAATTTTCTTCCTAATGTCTAACCTAAACTTCCCCAGCTTAAAACTGTGTCCTCTCATTCTGTCAGTTGTTGCCTCAGAGAAGAGACCAGCCCCCACCTGGCTACAACCACCTTTCAGGTAGTTGTAGGGTGTGATAAGTTCACCTGAGACCATGCAGAAAGCTTTAACCCTCAGGAGCATAGGGTGGTGGAAGTGCCCACAGACACACCCCTCCATCAATCTGTGCTGAACAGAAGTGCTTCCTTACTTATGTTAAGATCACTACGAGCAGAAACTTTTCTTATGCTATGCCCAGGAAAGTTGATTTAAAACTCAGCTATTTTAGTGAAGGCATTTGTGAAATCAGCTGCTTGTAGTAACCAGAAGCAGCTGAGGCAACCACAGGTATTGTATCTGACAGATGCTGTGCCTGCCTTGACTGCAACTTCTATTAGTTGCCACCTTTTAAAAATGAAGCCAAGGGTGAATTGTACTATCAGACTGTAAGGCAATTTTTGGGCACTGTGTAGTTTTAGCCCTACTTCTGCTCCCCTTCCATCAGCAGGACCCACTGTGTCTGTGTGCTTGTGCTTCATTCCTTTCTTCCCAAGATCTATTATTTGGATGGAAAAAACTGCTAGCTATTTGCCCAGCACTCAGAACCAGGCAGTCTCCCTGAAGTAATTTAGAAGTGCCAGAAGTCTGATAATTGCCCCAGATAAATGGCTACAGTGCACATGGAGGCAGACCGAGGCATGACTGTCTGTTAGGCACACATATTTTATGCCCAGTGGGGCTCTCTCCTAGGGGAACTTGCCAGGTCTCCACCAAAATCAGAATGAAACAAGCTGCCTGAAGAGTTGCTCTTCCCCACCGTTCTTAGGAGTGGGGATCCTGATCTCCAGGACAAAACTGATCTCCAAAGCAAAATCAGGCCTGTTTCTGCTTATGTCAACTCTTTTGAAGAAACAGGAGTAACAGAGCAGCTTCCCAACTCAGCTGTGACTCAGTCACTCCAAATAAACGCTATGCAAGTTCAGCAATCCATGCCAGCTCGCTCCAGGGCATGGAAGACTTCAAGACCCAGGTGTCAGGACTTAACAACACGCATATTAGGCAAGCTGGGGCAGAAGCCTAAACCACACATATACCCTAGGAAACTGAATGCACAATTCCAGCAAGAGAAAGAGGTGATCACATGCACACACAGTGGGTCCTGAGGAACTTGGTCTGACCTCATAGCTGACTTGGCTTTGAGCAGGTAGTTGGACTAGAGACTTCCTGAGGCCCCTTTCGGCCTGAATTATCCTCTGATGCCATGACTTAGAAAATTGCTTTAGGAAGCAATGAATAATCACTGTACTTGAGATCCCAGTGTACAGTAATGATTACATGAGCAAAGTGGAATATATTTAAATTTAGGCCAGGAAACACCAGGTACAAGTAAAAAGATGACAATATAGAGGCTATTACAGGGACACTGTGTGTGATTGTGGTGGAGTCACCATCCCTGGGGGTGTTTAAGAAAAGACTGGAAATGGTANGAAGCCTAAACCACACATATACCCTAGGAAACTGAATGCACAATTCCAGCAAGAGAAAGAGGTGATCACATGCACACACAGTGGGTCCTGAGGAACTTGGTCTGACCTCATAGCTGACTTGGCTTTGAGCAGGTAGTTGGACTAGAGACTTCCTGAGGCCCCTTTCGGCCTGAATTATCCTCTGATGCCATGACTTAGAAAATTGCTTTAGGAAGCAATGAATAATCACTGTACTTGAGATCCCAGTGTACAGTAATGATTACATGAGCAAAGTGGAATATATTTAAATTTAGGCCAGGAAACACCAGGTACAAGTAAAAAGATGACAATATAGAGGCTATTACAGGGACACTGTGTGTGATTGTGGTGGAGTCACCATCCCTGGGGGTGTTTAAGAAAAGACTGGAAATGGTACTTAGTGCCATGGTCTAGTTGACTTGGTGGCATTAGGTAATAGGTTGGACTCAATGGTCTCAGAGGTCTTCTTCAACCTAACTGACTCCATGATTCTGTGATTCATATGTCATATGTTCACAAAATTAGGCAGATAAGTTGAACGATGTTCAGCTAAGAGCAACTAAAATGTTGGGACTGGAAAACCCTTTTGCTGTGAGAGTAGAGAATTGTCATCAGTTTAATTTAACACAGAGATAAAGTGACTTGATTCCATATTTTCGATTATTGTTTAACTGTGAATAAGATCTGTGATGGTGAATGTTACTCGAAAGTGTAACAAGATCCAGTGACTGAAAGCTGGGAACATAGTTGGGCAAGAATAAAAATCAAATGTTTCAGACTGTTGATAATTATTAACTATTGCAGCAAAATGCCTGAAGGCTTGGAGGACTTTTACTTCAAGTCTTCTATTCTGAAAAACTAGATCTTTCCCAGGCTAAAACTGTGGCCTCTATACGGAATCACTGGTGATACTCTATGGGATTCATATCCTGGATGTGACCATGACAGGTGGCTGCTCCCAGTTAATCAGCTCTGAGACAGCAATAGAGTAGAAACTAGACAGATGGTGTTGGAACATCTCTATGCCTGCTTTTAGTCTCACTAGCTGAGATAAACATACACATAGCTTTCCATAGAGCAAAATACAAACCTGCATCCACCAGGAGCCACATCTAACAATATCCAATGTACATGCAGCAACTTTACTACTTTTTTCTCATGTCTTCTTTCCTACTTCACTTGGGAAGGGAAAAAGGTCTTTATTAAAATAATATCAAACATTACTGCTTTCTTTTTTGGTTGTAGGAATGGATGCATAGCATATTTCTTTAGCCTCTTACACTCTTGTGTTACTTCTACAGCTTGGCATACAACAACAGTATGAGCTTGGCCAGTACATGCGGAGGAGATACTCTCATTTCCTGAGTGCTGTATACAAGCAGTGTGAGGCAAGTACTGGATCTGGGCAGGAAGATGTTTTTCATGCTTGCTAATGTGACTTCCTGGATGCATGAGTCTAAAGCTGGTGCAGTTGGAGAAAATTTAATACTGATCGAATTCAATGTAATTCCAAAAGTATCCCTGAAACTGTGGTTTAGCTTTTATTCCAACTGATGGTCAACTGAAAACCATATCAAAGGCTTTTTAGGCTGCACATCAGGTTCAGCCCCCTGACTGCTGTATGGGAGAGCATCTACGTCAAATACTTCCAATGCTACATTTCCACATGGAATGCAGATACAACTCAGTTTTCATTTAGGTTCCAGCTTTTCAGTGCATACATGATGTCCCAAAGCCTAGATGGTCAAATAAAGTCAATCTCATGCTGTCTACTAGGATTCCTAAGGTAAATGTTACCATGTTGCAGCTCAGTTGTCAAAAAAAATTTTATTCCAGCTTCAGTCTTTCTCTCTCCTTCTTTCTCATAGTCCATTTTCATGTCACTCCATTTTAATAATAACTTCCCCAGCACAGTACCAGCCTCCTTTTTTCCTTCCAAGAGGAAAAGAAAGTAAACCTAATGGGAGAAATTGCCTTCCAAAGTGTTTGGTTTTGTTGTTTTTTCTTCCTTTAGATTTATGTTCAAAGCACTGACCGTGATCACACACTTATGAGTGCTCAGGCAAGTCTTGCCGGACTGTACCCACCGACACAGGGACAGATTTGGAACCCCAAAATCCTTTGGCAGCCAATTCCAGTTCACACAGTGCCACTGTCACATGATAATGTGAGTATAAACTCGGGGCATCTGCTTTCCCCCAGTCATTAGTAAAGTACATAGGATATGAGATGAAGGAGCAGCAAAATGTGCATGGCAAAGGCATGAAAAGTACATTGTGCAGAAAGGCCTAATAAGCTGAATAGAAGTATTGGCAAGTATTTTCACAGGAATGGACTTACATGCCAGAGACACAATCTTAACAGAAGAGGAAGAAAAATGGTCGTACTAGGTATACAGAAAAAGAGTTAATCATATTAACTGTCATATAGATGTGAGTAAATTACTGTAGAACTAGATTAATCCAAAATTCAACACAAACATGGCTTTCTTTGTGTGAGAAGCAGAAACATACTTAATCTCACTAGTGCTTCAATATTGCTTAGTCCACAACCAATAGAAAAGACAAAAGAATCATTCTGTGACTTACATTACAGTGAGATTGAGTTATAGGCTTGTTTCTCATGCACTTTGCAGGTCAGTGCATGCACTTTGAGGATTGGTGAAAAAAGTAAAAGGGAAAAAGGAGGACTCAGAGCTTTAAGCACAAGTTTATAGGCAATGTATTTATTCATCCCCCTTCCTGAACTCCTCACTTTGGAGTTGTAAGGAATCCTGTGCATAGCAGCTCTGTAGCTCACATATACTTGTTCTAGAGGGGAAAGCTCTGTAGCTGACTGGAGATGGAATCTCCTATGTGTGGAAAATCTATGGTAAAGGTAGGGAAGATCAGGAGTGTGCAGTATGAGTCCCAGTTTGCAAGAGCAGGTTTGCTCATGTGATGCAAGATAAATTGTGTGGGCTTTACAAGCCTAGTTAAACACAGCCTGTGATGATAAGGGAATCAGGTTAGATAGGTCATGGAGCAATGGTTCTCACCTCAGGGGGATGAGAGACATGAAGATGTCTTCCTCTTCACACATACAGCCAGGCACAGAGTCAGGAGCTGCTTCTGACACTGTCACAGGTGGGGATATCCCAGCAGACAGTCGAGAATACCTGGCCAGTATCCACACAGATGGCAAACTCAGCAAGCAGATGCTGTACCTCATTCACATCTAGGGGAGCAAGTAAGTTTATTCAAACAAATCATAAAGTCATGAACACATGCACAATTTTCATATTTTTTTCAACTATTTATGTTTTAAATTTATTTATCCTTACTACATATACAGGCTAGACCTGAGACCATATGTATCCTACAAGAGAAAACAACATCATTTATTAGTAAAGTCTTGCCTGTTCATGAACCTATGGCTATAATTCACAAACACTTTCCTATCTTGTGGAATAGATAGATTGTATTTCTAAAAAGACTGAGGAACTGCTGTGAAGCATTCCAAGCTAATTATCCCTTCAAAACTCTCATGTTCTTTTAAAAGTTCTTTTAACATTGGGACTATATAGATGGAGCTCTATTACTGGAAAAAGGACAATTAGAGATACCACTAATAATATCTCTGTCAAATTTTAACTTTTTTTTTTTAATTTAACACAGAAAAGAAGAATAAACTCAATTTAGCTTATAGAAATGAAATAACAAGTTATTCCAGTCACATGTAACCTTTAACTTTCATATGTCTTAGATTAACAAAAGACAAAACTGAGTTTCAGAAAGTTCACAAGTTTCAACAATTTAGCTGAACTAAATGAATCTGTGTTAAATAGACTCAATACAGCTGAGTACACACAAAAATGCCTATTTCAGTCTAGCTTCTGCTTGGTAATTTGTTGTAAAAATGTGGTGGTGTGTTTAAAGAAAAACTGAACACCATGAATTAAATCATCCCTGGAGAAGCTAAGAACAAAGGAGTTCATGAGGGCTTGTCTTAGACTTCTGTCAAAGGACAAACTTCATCTTATGTAAACGAATCCTGTAACTTTGAACTACTGCAGCTATTACTCCTCTGAACATTTAAAGATTATTTTGTATGTAGTCATCAGTATGACTCCTAGAGTCTTGAAGATGAATATCCTTGAAACTAATTCCTAAATTATTTTTCAGCTTGCCCTAACTAGTGCAGTCAAACAGACCAGCAATTCTGCAAAGGTATGTTGAATTGCAGAACAAGATACACCTTGCCTAACTAGGGTTTTGCAATTTTCTTTCCAGTTGCTATACCTACCTTTCTCACACTGCCCAAAATACAAGGAGCTTCTGAGACAAACCTTTGCAACAAGGGATTTCCAAAGGCAATTCAAGCACTACAAGGTAAAGTATTTTCAGTTCTGGAAATCCAGTTAAAGTGTACCACATCTTCAACATCATCTAACACGTAGGTTTAAAAAGTGGGAGCTAATATGCTCCTTTCAGATCTCAGACCTTCACAGTGGGTGTAGACAACATACCCAAAAAACAATTAGTACATTACAGATCTGGCTGGACTGGGCTATTCACAACAATTGAAAATGGCAAGTCATAGAAACGATAGATTATTGATCTACTTCCAAAACAACTTCGTTTCTAGGAAACCAGACAAAACAAAAACTCAGATAAAATCAGTGCCAATGCCTCTCAAATTATTCCAGTACCTCTCTCTGCTTACTCCCATGTAAAGCAACTCCTCTGACATCTCTGCCTGTATAAGTGTGTGAGTTCAGATTTGTTTTCTCAGGTCAATTGCCTAGAATTTCTATAACAGTCTCAGTGTTTTCCTCAACTACCTATTCATAATTCCCACCCAAAATCTTAATTTAGGTATTCTCTTCTATTTTGTGCTTGTTTTCATATGGTATATTTTCACTTCTTTCTCCACCATCAAAATCCTTGCATGAGTATATAATCATGTTTATTCTGCTGCAATCTTCTTCTTCCCACATGTATTCAAAAGGACACCATGAAACTGTTTTTCTATTATCTTTCACCACTGTCCTCAATCATCCATCTGTGGCTCTACATCTGGGTACTGTATGCAAGTAAATCACAGTTCCCATTTTATCGAATTTACATCATACCTCTCCTTCTCCTGACTACCAATATCAGAATAATTCTGTTTATCACATTTCCTTTAAGCTTTTTTTGGATTTCTGCCAGACTTCTTCATGTATATGTGTTCCCTCTACTTCCTTCTAAACATTTCCACCAAGCATAAACAATCACCATATTTCAAATCTGAACTAAAGTCACCAACCTTGTCTAGATGAACAGGCCAAATTCTCTTACATCAAAGCAATGGTTCATTGCTTAAGTGTGAAGTTCAAAGACTGTCTTCTGTCTAAAAATTCCTATGTACTAGTATGGCAGTGTGTAGAAATCATGTAAAAAGGCTCTCAATACTACAAGCTTGTTGTTTTTTTTTTTTTGTATTCCAGCCATTTCTGAGGTTTTTAGCCACTCATACAGGATACTCATTGAAGAAGTTGACTACTGAAAAGATTTGGAAGCTCTCTGACACTTTACAGTATGAGGTAAATAGAATCATAGAATCATTTAGGTTAGAAATGACCCTTAACATCTTTGAGTCCAATAGAAATTCCTAGACTTCCTTCAACCTGGTATTTTATTTGGTATATTTTTTATTGTAAGGCATAAAAAGATCGTACATCTATGCTTCAAATTTTTTTAAACACAGACTATTTTCAGCTCCTTCCCCAGAAACTCTCACCTAATATCAAACCTACAACTGAAAATCCTTTAAACACACTATATGTGAGGCTGCTGTCATCCACCACTATGAGGAACACAAACTAATGACCTTCCATATTCAAGATCCAGTCAGTGACTGCATATGGAGAATTAGAAAAAAGCGTATCTTTGGATAAAATTGTATTGTAACTCTTCCAGACCCCACTAGGAGATACACAGGGATAAAATATGTTGCTGGCAAAGAAACATAAGCATCTTTCCATGAAGATTTTATGCAAATTGGATAAGCAAGAAAAGTCATTATTTGTACATGGACAGTAGTGGACAGGGTATTTTCAGGAATTAAGCAGCCATTGGAATGACACAAATGGCTATTTGTGCAAGTTTGGGAGCTTGTTCTAAGCAAAGGTACTGGGCATATGACAAAACCCATGGATTTTATAACAAAATGGGTATTGTGGTGCCAAACTGGCATGGGTTTCTAGGTCCCACAGTCTGGAAGCATCATGATTTCAAAAAATCCTGACTGTCCTTAATTTAGCAAGAAGTCCTGCTTCAAAGTCTAGACTTTCCTCAGCTGATGCAACTGAAAATTGCAGAGTCTTGTGTTAAAAAGTTATTTTTGAAGGCAGCTTTGCTACACTTTCATGCATAACTATTTATAAACTTAGATATTAATGATAAATTGGTAATCAGTACTGGAATATTAGTGAGGCAGTTTTAAGGTGGATTTTGGGAGCAACTTGTAGTAATTGGGTGTGATGCTAATGAGTTTACCTTCATTCCTGCAGTTTTTGCAAAAGTCTAGCTTTGGTAAAAGCTGACTTGAACAGAATGTTATCCAGGACCTTAAGTTAAATGAAATGTTGACATGTTGGGACATCTCACTGTAATTTCAGTGAGGTCACCCTTCTATGTTTTCCAAATGCAGGATGACAACTTTCTATTTCAATATTTAAATCATACTGAGAACCTGTGTCACCAGACAAGTATGCAAAACTCACAGCTCTCATCAAGAATCTAGCTAACACTGGAATTTAAAAAAGAAATTGTGTTTTTCCTTCTAGTGTTAAATTTGAGGAGCCTTGGTCTTTGATACTACTGACTAAGGATTCTGGGGGTTAAGACATCTTCCATAAAAACCGCTCCCACTTTTCAAGCATACAGAGAGAGTGTCCTTACATAGTTTTTTAATACAATTCATGAAGCTACAGCAGCACACATCTCTCTGTATTTGTTACTTTCAGCTAAGTGTCATCTGACTTCCAGGTAACTTGGAGACTGAAGTGTTTGATTGCCTACACACTGTCTTAAATAGCATGCAACCAGCCAATTCTTTCCTCAAGACATAAATCACATTTGTTAAAAGAGAAATGGATAACATTGTGATCTGAGCTACTTTAATCTAGCACATTCTATTGTTTTCTTGTTTAAACAATCCCTTAGAGTAGTTGACATTTTCCTTTGAACTCACTTGTTACAAGAACACTTCTTTTGGTGAGCTCAGTCTGAAGGTTACATTGCTCTAAAGGAAAGTTACTGACCTTGTTTAAACAGGAATTCAGGGTAGTGCAAGCCAGGAGTACTGTGCATATCTTTCCTTATCACAGCTGTGACCATTAATACAACTTGGACTGCATCCCCAAGGAAAGACTAATCCATTCCACTTTACCTTTAGGATTGTGGCAGTATCCAATAGACCATAGTATGTATGATTTTCATTTTTATCTCATTTTTATACATCTACCCCATACTTGGGTACATCCTTACTACAGCTATACATATTCCTACTTGATCTCTGTATTCCACTTACAACTGAGAGCTATCAGCCCTTAAAATCCTGATGTTTACATAGGATTTGTTTCAGTATGTGACTGGTGATTTTTTTTTCACCTGACAACATAAATAATGCCAGTTGCTTTTTGCATAATTTTTAGTATCATATTTCCTCTTCTTGTTGAACACTGCCCTTCAAATTTCTTTTAAGCACTAGGAATGCTACAAATGTCTAAAGTCATAATTTCATTACAATGAGAAAATGTTACTGAAGTGAAATATTCAGAATTTGTTCTGAGAAGCATTTTGTGCCAGAATA
Source organism: Notiomystis cincta (assembly GCA_013398075.1). Classification (NCBI taxonomy): domain Eukaryota; kingdom Metazoa; phylum Chordata; class Aves; order Passeriformes; family Notiomystidae; genus Notiomystis; species Notiomystis cincta. Next base: position 192,082 of record VZRX01004178.1, on the reverse strand, counting down.
AGTAACAGTTAGCAGTCAGAATCAGTAAGAAAATCACTATGTTTTCTTTCTCCACTGTAGGACGTTAACAATTACACTTTACCTGTTTGGGCTACCCATGGTGTGAGGACCAAGCTGATAAAACTCTCAGAATTGTTATTGCAGGCGGAATTCGGGTTCCACAAACAAATACAAAAATCACGTATGCAGGGAGGTAAGCTGAATTCCTACCCCATTTAAAACCAAAAGTAGGATGGGAAAGAAGAAAGGGTATATGACAAACATTGCTGCTGATTCCATAGCAAAAGGGTGAAAGATGCCATTATGGGGATATTGGTGGGCAGCACTGAAAGATTTTGGTTAATGGGGAGGGAGATGGTGAGCATATGAATCATGAATATCCTAATCTAAAATTATAACTGAGTTATCATTTAGATTACACTGTATGAGAAATTCAAAGTAACATACAGATTCTTGTTGAACTGAATCAAGTCCAAACTTAGCATAAGCCTCCGCATGTAACTTGCTTTTAAAAAAAATTATTTGTAGTAATGTCTAGAATGGTGACTTTGTTGCCTAACAGTCTTCATATTGCACTGCTGAAAATCCTAAAATGAGATTACTAAACTTCTTCTAAACCTTACTCTGTTCAGAAAACAGTAGCTGAAATTTGAGAATATTTTATGATTTTCAATCACTTTTTCTCCTCCATTCATTCACTGTCATCTTTTGAGCCTCCTTTTCATTTTATATGGACAGTGTACCGTAAGGATCTGTGAGCTATGAAGACAAATAAACAGACAAATAAGCATGAATCAGTTTGTTGCATTTTTCAAAGCTCCAACTTGCAAAACTTTGCACAAAGTTCAAACCTCTGCTCTTGTTTTTTAATTGCTATTAAAAATGTGCCAGCAGCCAAAGATTAATTCTGTCTAATTTGCTAGCTAGTACAGTTCTACTTTCAGGATTTTAATTTGTCGAGATGCCAACCTTATATTAAGATACTAGCACAGCCATTGATTTAAATCAAGTAGTTTGTCTTACAACTTTTCAGCAGTTAACATTAACAAAGTACAGACAACCACACAATTTATAAAATCCCAGAGACCAGAGGATATGCTCTTTCTTTTTCCTCTGGAAAGCAGGAAATCAATCAAGCTACACACACAAAGGGGTAGTATTCATTACTGTGCTCTTCTTGCACTGTTCTGCTGGCACAAAGTAGCTGTGAATGCACTGTTTGAAGCTGTTGAGGCTATTAGGGATCCCCAAAACATTTTACACAGAAGTAAAATAGGCCCACTCTTCATTTGAAAGATACTGTCAGTATTAAACAAGGCACTCTGCACAGATCACCGATTAAGTCAATTGAATAAATCTGGTGCATTTAGTGACAGATTGCTAAAATGGCAACAATTGATACAGATGTTAACACAAGCATCTCTTTCATTGCCACTGCTTCCCCATTTTCTTTCAGGTATTCTTTTAAAAACTATTCTAAAGCATATCTCAGATGCTAGAAAGCCTTCACACTGTCAAAAAATGGTTATGTATTCCACGGTGAGTGCTTTCTGCTCTTGTGTTTCCTTTCTGCAGTTATTAAATGCAGTGAAAGCTATGAAATTTTATTTCCTTCGTGAAATACAGCTACAAGCATTTTTTATTTGGTTAACCTTAAACAACTTTGGGTTTTTAAAAATTTTTAACGAACAGATACTACTTTGAAACCTGAAGAATTTTCCACCTCATGTCATGGTTTTTTCATTGTAATAATGTTTTGATTGACCAGAGAAGTGGAAAAACCATGCTTCATGTTTTATTAAACCTGGATCACAAAGTTAATTTAAAGCAAAATCTCCTTCTTCCTGTATTTTTTCTAGTGCAAATGGAAAAAAAGAGAAGAAAATAATTAGGTTACAGTTATTTTAGAAGGCCTTATGAAGGCAGTTACTCAATCATGATATCATATTTTTGTTTAGAATGTGCAAACACTGTCATTTGGAGCATGGAGGAGGGAATTTTTGGATTGCACTCAGTAAAAAGCTCCTGTTTCTAAACTGCAGTTATATGAAGACCTATTGGGTATATATCAGCTAAAGAGCTTACTGATCTGATCTCAAATACTGTTTACTTAATAGGCAAAACCACTAGTTCTTTTCAAAAGAAGTTTTAACAGCTCCTATTAACTTCGGTAAGAGCTGCAGGTGACTAAGGCTTCTTAAATATTTACATACATGTATAGTTTATACATGCAGCACTTCAGTTTATATAGCCATAAAGGGACAATATTTGCTCAAGAGTGTAGACAGCAAGTATTAATGAGGCCACACAAGTAATGTCAATGTTGAGTGGACAGATGAAGTGCTGGAAATACTGTTAAATAATAAGTTCCTGCAATCATTTTCAATAGACCTTTAATTAAAGGTTTCTTCTTTTCACAGCATGCAGCCACCATTGCTGCCTTACAGATGGCACTCAATGTCTTCAATGGGAAATTGCCTCCTTACAGTGCCTGCCATTTTTTTGAACTTTACCAGGAAAAAAATGGGCAAGTATCTCCAAGCTATACTGCTAATAGGTGCTTTTCTAAAAGGGAATTTTCTGATACCCCAAGCTAATTAAACTGGAAACGCAAGGTTCACTTTTCAGGAAAATATTATATATTGATTTTAATTACTGTAATTGGATTCAGTTTAGTAGTCAGTAGATGAATGAGCCTGAAAACCATGTATATATATATATATGTATATATTACAGTTATGAAAGGTTTTACTCCATCCTTTTTATCTATTTAACTTCTTAATAAAGACAGCAAACTACATGCAAATTGGTGCTGACCCCCCAGTGTTTAAAACATTCTCTTTGGAGTACTAATTATATTAGTAAATCACAAACTTATTAGCAACTAGACAAATAAGCTGGCTAAAACTTTTTACCCAAGTATGATAACTGCACCATGGAAAGGCTGTGTGGATTTGCAAACCTAACTTTATTTTGACCCTTCTGTATTTTGAACCAGGCAATACACCATAGAAATGTACTATCGGAATAATTCTTTGAGGGAGCCTCACCCCATCACTCTCCCTGGCTGCAAATTCCCCTGTCCCCTGGAGAGATTTACTCATCTGGTCTCTCCCATCCTCGTACACTACTGGACAAGGGAATGTAGAATGTAGGACATCAAAAGAGGTAAGGAAAATGTTTTGAGCACATGTACCCAAAAGTAAAGTGAGGATTACATCTTGAGCCAACGTCTCATTTGTAATGACAATCATTTTCTTAAGGGTCTGGTCTGAAATGAAAAATATGCAAAAGAGAATTGTACCCATGGCTGTCATTTCTACTCCAGTAATACATTTATCTATTTTGGCCCACATTTCTGGTGATATGAAATCAAGGCTGATCTGACTTTAGGGTATGGTTTTTCATATGGGGTTTTTTGTTTTCTTTACTTTTGTTTTAATACAGTCAAAAAGACCTTCAGTTACTGAAGAAGTACATGTAAATGCAGAGTATTTGTCCAAGCTGATTAACAATAATTTAACAATTATGCATTTTCTTGATTTTAGCAGGCTAGAGATGAAAACAGATGAATATTGAATAGCATACCAGATTGATACTTACCAGAATGTCAAACATATACAGACACACATTGGCAAACTAACACATTCCCTCATAGGTTGTCTGTATCACCACAATAGGGTGTTTAAATTTCCATTTTGACCACTGGTGATATTTAGTTTTACAGAATGAGGGAACAGGAAGGCAGAAAATGACATTGTCTGTCTTTTATCTAGCTCTATATTATTTAAGGGAAATGAAAAGCTAAGAAACCTCACTTTTTAAATGATCAAATACTGTATCCAACATTAAAAAATCCTATATGGTTTTCTGAATCACTGATCTCAAGAAGAATTTGAATTGTCAGAGATTATAAGAATGCAGAGCAGCCAACTCATCTGGTTTGAAATAATTTCTGGTTAAATATCTTGAATCCATTAAGAGAGTAGAGATAGTCTGGCCAGAATAAATGAAAAATTAGCAAGTAATTATTCATTAAACAAATTTCTTCACTATTGTCATTGCTCACAAATTCTCAGGAAACATATCAGGAAACTACCACATTTAATTGCAAAAGGTAATTTGGCAGAGGAAGGGGGAGGTTGTTTCTGATGAGGTTTTTTTTTGGCCACACTACTAATGCAGTCATGGAAGATAATGATAAATACTTCATGTTTATACTGTGGTGCTAGTAATCTAACCTTTGTGGAAATTAATCCCCCTCCTTCACAAAGCAAACTGTGTAACTGACCAGGTAAATAAATGAAAAAAATATCATATAATCAAAATTTGACAATAATAAAGACACAAGTACTTAACCTTTAAGTTTAACACAAAGGCTGTAGTTTGTTTCAATCCTCAAATTTTGCTGAAGCAGAAGTTAGATGGTGTTCAGGCATTTTTCACCAAATCCAGCATCACTGCTTTCATTAGCAATCCTGAGTGCTGAAAACACATATGGACCACAAAAGAGGCTACAACCAAACCTGATATGCCAATAAAAATATTTTCCATATTGTTGTATCAAAATCTGACACTTTCCACTATTTTATCCTAGTTCAGAATGGACCTATTTGGGTCAGATTCTAATTTTTCTGACTAATTGAAGAAACATTAATTTCACTTTCCCCACAGGCAGTTTTAAACTCTCTGCTGTACGTGAGTGGCACCTGGGAAAAGGCCAAGGCACACTGATCCACAGGCTGCACAATGCAGCATGCTGACAGACTGCCCAGTGCTAAACCACTGTGCACTACCAATTCTTAAGGAATGCAGACAGCCTAAAACAGCTGACTTTTAACATCAGGAAGCTAAGTTAAGAGTGAAGCAAAGATTTTGCAGGTCACAATTACACTTGACACAGACAGATGCAAAACCCTGATTTTAGCTGTTTCCAACTTTGTCAAAAAGTTGTTGTTTGTTCTTTGCTAATGCATATGTTATTAATTTGATTATACATGCATGAGAGCATTTTATGAAGACCATAAATGTGATTTAAAAATAAAAATCCAGGCGTGTGACTGAGCTCAAAAGTGTAATTTACATAGTTATTCTACAGGGAGACATCAGTTTGCAAACATACAGAGACTTCTTTAAAAAGCTTAATTGAAATTTTATGGAGAGGATTTATCCCCACTGCAAATAAATAAAGGGGTTAGGCAAGTATTGTTATTACAGGTCACACAATACAACAGCAGTATTTAAGTGTGGTTTAAATCAAAGTTCCTCCACATCTCGATGACCATAGGCTGGAACACAGGAAATGAAAAAAGCTCAGCATATTTGGGAAAGAATAAAACTGTGAAGTCTCCCTGTGCTCTTTTTGCTGCTCAGGAAGATATGAGCATGGGTTGACTCAATGTTTTAACAGAATTTTCCTAATCCCATCAAAATGAGAGCAAATGTGTTAACTCCTCTACAATTACTCTGAACTGCTTATTTGTTGAGGTACTATTAACAGGTTTGCCATGTTTGGGGGGAATGCCATATGCTAAGAATGTATCTCTCTTTTTTCTTACCTCTAGGTGCTCCCTCCATTATTTTCACTTCATGAAAGAGCTCTTCCCACACTGTGATGTGACTGTGGTCCAACATTTCTCATTAAATTCCATCAGCATGACCAACCAACTCTCCTGATCTCTATCAAAAGAAAATACTCCTGAGTATTAGAAATAAAAATTACAGAAATCAGGGACTTATTATTCATTAATATTTGTTTTACTTTATTGCCTGGTAAAACCCAAGTGAAATATGAAACCAGAGGAATTTTCAAGACCTATTCTTTGCAAAGGGACTTTGTCAGAACTAATTCAACTATGTAATTATATTTAGAGTGTTTTGGAGGGCTATAGCCTTGATTTACAGCAAAATTGGAAAATACCTCTGAAGGAGTGTTGCCCTCTTTTGAAGGATGAGACAAGAACTTCCACAACTGGTGACAGAAACAATGCTTCAAATGGACACCCTAAAAGAAGGCATCATTCCACTTTCCTTAGGCTTTATTTTATTTAAGAAGTAATGAATCATTTTAGACAAGTAGATCTCAGAAGCCACAAGGATTAGGATAATGTCTGCTTACTTACCTAAGACATGTCTTTCTTCTTCTTTTCTCTGCCTTTTATATGCACAAATATCCCAACTCCTATATAGAAGGAGGATGAGACTTACAAAAAATTTGGACTGTGAATCTAGACCTAAAGTGAGCCTAAAAAGAGCCAGGCTAGCTACCATGAAGACCTAGCAACAACTGGTTGAGCCAACAAGGCTTTCAGATATGCTTTCCAAAAGGACAGCAAGGCCAAGTGTTAATTTTGGAAGAAAAATAATTTTTAGTTTCAAATAGCTGATCTGACACATTCCTTTTGTTATGTAACCTTGATTATATACTCTGATCTGATCATATAAAGTCTGTTCTCCTGGGAAATCTGTAAGTAGACAAGTAGACATTGCTCTTGACATGAACAACAAAATGGCAATAAAAAATAAAAAAATTTAGAGCTGCATGCGCATTGAAACACGCAGAACATGTTGGGCAATTCTTCACTAGTTACATTTTCTAATATTGCTGTTGCAAAAGCAGCTCAAGTTCTTACTGCAAAAGCTGGATCAGAACAATCAGATGAAAATAACTTCTGGAAACAGTGGACAGGTCTTTGCTTGAAGAAATAGGATTTCTTATTTTTTGTTTTCTCACAGTGGGTAGGACCTTTTGTCAACAGTCTTATTACCCACAGGTCATTTCTAAGAGAACCAGAGTAACAGCTGAGATGCAGATCAGGCTTTGAAAATGGACACTAAATGCTAAACTTATGAAAAGTAGATTCCTTACAGCATAAGCAGACAAGCTACTCCACAAGCTAAAAATGAATCAAAATAATAAAAAGATCCCTTTTCCTTCCAATAAGAATCTAGGTTTCAGAATTCTCGCTATAATAGCCTATTGTCTTCTCAGGAGGTCCCAAGCAACAATTTCTGGGCTTTTAAAACCACCATAGAAAATATGGTTCATTGGGAAAGCTGCAGTTAGATTTCCAGTCAAAAAATGCAGCCCCTTTTACCATAGCATCCAAACAATGGTAAAAATGTTTTCTGACAACACGAGACAACCAGTTCTACCTGCTTCTTAAAGCAAAGAAGAGCAAGCTTGTTTATTCTGTATTACCTTAATGTCCCGTAATGGACGCCAGAAGAGAGTCTTCCCATGTCTGGCAGCCCTCACAGGAAAGTTAGTGCAAGCTCTTTAAATTATTCATCTCAAAACCATGCTGATCATCACACCTCCCTTCCTAAGAAGTAATTTAAAAAAACCTGCTAGACGAAGCAAATAGAAAGGAAAAGCCAAGACTCCATCTTTATCACTGTTAGACTTCTAACAGATTGTAGCCTTGGCTGTCAACCCCAAATTTCTAGGCACTTTCTCTTCTCAGCCTGTTCCTGCTTCTTCTTTTTCTGAACTTGTGCCAACTTATGGTGCTTGAGATGCTTCTAAGGTTTTGTTTGCCAGATGTTTACAAGTGAAAATTCAAGAGCTGTAAAGGGTAAGTTTCATGCTTCTCCCATCAAAGGGTAACTTTTCGGTTGATTTCCTAGACTGGACAAGTCTCACAGAAAAAACGTGACAAACTCCTGAGACATTCTTCATTATTCTCTATAGTCTCCAGTTCCCAGTTCTCCTCCTCCCTTCTAACCCAAATCCATGTCACAAAAACTTTCAGAACGGTATGAAGACCATTTGTCCCAGAGATTTTTCTGGTATGGGGGACCACGGACCTAGATGGACCCTGGCCTCAGTACTTCAGTTCAGTTATGGAAGTACATCCAATGTGAGGTCACTGCTCACAGTACAACAATGTAAGGTCCCCCTTTTCCAAAACATGTTCAGATAATGTTTTCTTCCATGCTACATGCCACAGCATATATACCTTGAATAATCGGATTTCTGCTGAGCAAAAAAAAATTTTTAATTTAATTTAAAAATTAAGACATTTCTAAATTATTTTATTCCCCCTATCCCTGTTGAACAGAAACCCTGTCACACATTCTTTGTAATGTTTTTTGTTCTTAGGACTATCACTGCAGAAACACAGAAAGGAAGATTTTCTTTATACATTGCTAACTCAGAGGGAAAATAAGCATCAGTGTTTCTAAAGGCTGAAACATAAAGCCCAGATCCTATTGAATGAATAAAAATTGGGATGTCAGTGAATGAATAACAAACTGCTCTAAATGACGTTTTTCTACAACTTCACCAGCTGACTTCATTTGAAAAATTTGTCCTACAGTCTTTTGCAGGCATGAAGTCATAAACACGGGCATTTCTCTTAAAGAAGAAGTGGGTAAAAATGAGTAAAAATCCCACACAGTTTGTCTTTGGAATTATTTAGATAATTTATTTTTTAAACATATAGCAAAAGCAGGATTACCTGGATATGCAACTCCCTCTCTTCTTTCAGAAACAATGCCTAGACAGACCAGTCATATTTTAAAGAAGACTTGCTAATGATACAATAACCTGAATCTAGGTAATATATAATATTATGGTAATATAGGTGGATACAACTTGTGATCACTATTTTTCCTTTTGTATGCTGAAGCAGTGCCTGCAAAGTGCGGAATGAACAACAGAAAAGCAACAGTAATTTTGTGCTGACTGGGAAAGGTAGCACTGGACAGCCTGAACTATTATTTTCATCAATTTCATCACCTCCTTTTCTCTTTGGGTTATTTACTGAGCTGACTGACTATCAGTTGCAGAGGGGAAAGAGAAGAGGAACAGTGCTTTCTGTCTCTTTCTTAACTGCAAACTTTGGTTTTTTTCCACAAATCTGCAAATTAGGTTTCCCATGTCTCAGGCAAGCATCTTAATCTCATAAAACCAAAGAGAAATTCTCTGAGTGCCCTGTAACCTGGTGCATATTACAAACTTGGGACAACTAAGAAATTATTAGAAGACAGGGAATAGTGACTTTTTCCCCCCACCTGCCTTAGATTAGTAACTTTGGACTTAGAGCATTTTTTCCTGTAGTGTAAAATACAGGTTTATGTTCTGTCAACAGTGTAAGTAAGTGAAATCTTGCAGTGTCACAAATTAACTCCTTTGTCCCTTCTCACTCCCCACAGTGAAAACATCCCAACACAGGACTGCAAGACAGTCTTGTTTTTCTCATGTTTCAAAATGTTGCTTGCGAAATCTGTCACTGTCTTTACTGAAACCAGATTTTTTTCTTTTCTTTCCCTTTTTCAGCTCAAAAAAAAAGCTTGGAAAAAAAAGCCTGGAGATAAATCCAAACTGTGCTGAGTGCTAATCTGCACATGCAGTCAGTAACAGTTTCCCTGTGTGAGCAGCCTGGTCCATGAGTGCTGACAGCAGTTTCACACCTGGTGCCTTGACTGTAGTGACTTCCACCCTTTCAGGTTGTGCTCCACCAGCAGCGGTTACCTCAGGTAACCCTTGTACACAGCTAAACACATGTTCTTCTGCAACCAGGCCACTTCAAAGCACATCAAGGCTTCAGCAAGCCTTCAAGATAGGTACATGCACTTAAAATGGATAATTGTGTTTAAGTTAATTCTCCTTAATGCCATAATGTCATAATTAGAACTTATGACTATGAGCCAAATTAACATAAACGTGATTTAAATTGTTTAGGTTCACTTGCATTATAATGCTTCGACACCCATACATAGATTAAGAAGGATATTTTTTACTATTATTTTGAATCAACTTTTCCTGAAAAGTGCCAGGATTTAGTTGCTGCAGAATATGATGAGTTTATAGCTGCCAAATACCCAGTAGAAATGGAGATAATTCCAGACAGGAAGGAAATTTACAAATTAAATACATGCTACCAACATACTTACAGTTTGCATACAGGATTTCTACACAGCCCTATCTTAACCAGAATGGCACACAAATGAGGATATTTTTCCATTTTGGAATATGTAGACATTTACTTAAATTGCTGTGGTACCTATTCTTTTAAGCATAAAATACTCTCCCTGACAAAGTATACATGCCAAAGGGAAGAGTGAAGCCATAGAAATCACTACTACTTACCATATGCTTGGTCTTGTGTTGAAGTATAATTTTTTAATATTATCAAATATTAATATTTTCTATAACATGTTGTTGGTTATATATTTTCAAACATTCTTGAATGATGCCATCCAGAATCCACCCCCCAAAAAAAAAAAAAAAATTGAGTTCATGTCCTAAAGTGATTATAATGGTTTCATAATTGTGAGAATTCAATGGTCATAGTCACTCAGCAACAAAACACAAAAAATCAGGAAATCTTATAGAAACTAGTCAGTTATGAACTTCATGGAAAGGTCATAAGAAAGAAAAGATTCTGAGAGCCAACAGTGATCCTTGATCAAACAGGAACCACCATTATATAGATTAAAAAAGTAAGACATCCATTCTTGATTTTTGAGACATACTGAAGTCTTCTAAAGAAAGTATATTTTATGACCTACACTCTTAAATAATGGAGGAAGATGATCAGTTTATGTTTGTTTTCAGAAGGAAAACATATTATATATTTATGAAGTATAGATTACTCTCATACACCTTCTGCATAGGCAAAAATCACACCAGGAGAGATCAAAAAGGAGGGTGGGGACGTAACAGTGGAGGAAGAAAGAAGTGCAACTGCTGAAAACCTGGAATGGACTGATAAGACAGACAGGAAAGTTTGGGAGCTGTGGTACTCCTCCCATCCAGACCCATCCATCAGGTAAAGTGGATACATAAGGAGATTCACCCAGGTCAGAGGAGAGAACACCTGAGACTTAGTGGGCTTTAGGGCCCTAAAGATGGAATTTCTGGTAAATGGTAAAACATTTGTTGTAGAAAATAACTGCTACAGAGAGCTCAGCAGAAGACTCTGAGACAAGTTTGGCTATGACAGGAATGGAATGACAATACATAACGGGCCTAAAGTTTTAGCATTTAAAGAACTCTACTTATCGATCTCTGCAAACTAATTCATTACTCAAAAAATGCTTATGAAATCAAGTCTACAAGTATCATTATTATTTTCTAGAGAGGAAGTCAGTAGAGACAAGCTAAGCAATCTTCTCAAAGCCACTGAACTACTGCCAGAAAGAGTACTTTTAATCAGTAACAATAAAAATGTAAGATCCAGGACTTGTTCACAAGAAACTTCTAAAATATTTGAGGCCAAAAAAGATCTCAATATAAGCAGTTCCAAGGGTGAAGTATAAGAATACTCCAATGGAAAAGAAAAACAACATACACAAATTGAAGAACAAAGAACTGCCCAGCAAGGATCTTAAAGAACGTACTTGTGAGATTCATTTGAGTATTTTATCTGAGGGACTGGCAATTTTAACCTACATGAAATGTTGTTTTAAATAGTTATTCTGATTTCACAGTGATAATGCAGAAGAGGGGAATAAAAAAAGGGAGAGGAAGGAAGCTGAAAAGTGGACTGGCTGAGCAGGAAAGAGAAACAGTATTGCCTGGCTCTTGGTTCTGAGCTCATCCTCATGGCCATGCTATAGTTTGGAAAAATTCCAAGCACTGAGAAGCTGAAACAGAACAGGTAGGTTTAAACATTAGGAGTGTTTAGCGATTCCTTTGTATTTTAACTTCATCCTCAGATTCCAAAAGAGAAAAAAAATATTGCAGGAAAAAAAAAGGAACTGAATTATGATTTGATTAAAAAGAATGTAAACAGTAATTTGAAAACAAAGGGCGATGCAATTTGTTGCGTAGTCACACAACATTCCTCTTGGATTTGAAATGCACCGGCGGCGGTTCCACCCCTTCTGAAAGTACAGCCTGACGTCTCGCAGTTCAGCCTGAGCAGCTGCTCGAGCTACAAAACCTTTTCTCCTCTTCTGTCAGGATGGGTATGATATGGCTTCTCAACTCGTCTAGGATCCTGTGGCTTTCTTTTCATTTTATTCTCATTCTGCTTCAACAGCCTACTGCAGCACGAGAACTGAAGTTTGTGGTTGTAGTAAGTAGATTTGTTCTCTGTTTTGTTGTGGGGAATACAGGGACAGAATTACGTGTCTGTTGAATCAGACGAGGTGTGCAGCTTCTTTGCCTGTCTTCAAACTTAGAAATAACTACTGCTGCCCTTTTGCTTGCAGAGTTTAAAGTTTCTTACTTTAAGAAAGATAAAAGTGTCTCTAGTTACTAGAATTTTCATCTCCTATCCTCCAGTTATTATTTCAAGATTTTGTGGTAGATGCATAGTGCAGGGGAGTTGAGATGAAGTCTACATTTACCTATTCTTCCTTAGTTTAAGCTGATACTCCAATGCACAGTGTGAGAGCTGGTGATTATGGACTACCTCTTCTATGCTTGGAAGCTGAAGCTTATGATGTAACAGAAGTTACCACACAAAAATACACACACAAAAATATTTTCCATTTCACAATAACTGAATTTGCACAGCAGTACACTGAGAAGCAGAAATAGACAGGCATTTCTATGTAGAGGTTTGAGACACATGTTGCATTAACTTCAGTTAGACTGAAAACAGACTGTAATAAGTTTTTTGCAGGACCATTTCTTATTTTAAAGTAGCTAAACACTACTTCAATGTCACTATCCCAAATACCTCTAGAAAAAGAGAGATTAATTCAATGTAATACTTTGGATTACGAAAGTTGAACCATAGTCGTTTTCATTCTTTTTTTAATAAAAGGTATAATGATAAAGAACAGTTAGGCCAAAGGAATATTTTCTATACAAAGCTGCGGAGATTGGAATGAACTTTTTAAAATAGGCAATTGAAGATCTTCTCCTTCAGCCTTTCTCTACTTGAGACATTTTGTGTGCATACAGGTAAGAGCAGAAGTACTGTGTCCAAAACATATCATCTGACTCCAGATAAAGTATTTCATGTATAGTTATCTATTGGCTGCATTGTACATGCACAGCTTGGAGGGAGGCCAGAGTGCACAGGAAAAACCAGTTTCTACTCCTGCTGAGACATAACACATAGCAGGGACCCAATGCTAATTCCTGTAACATTCTCTATATAGCAATATACTTAAATGTTGTTTCAATGATAAGAGGGAGAGATGGATACACAGATGAAGACAGGTAGAGAGCAAGCTTTGGAGAATTAAATCCTTGAACGAAATAAGATTTTCATTGAATTGTAGCTGTTACTGCTTGTTTTGACAAGTAACGATTTTGCAGAGAGTTACTGGAAATGTTTACCATTATGGAGATAGAGGGTTCTTATCCAAAATCATCTGCTTACCACAACTGTGCAGCCACCTAACAAAAAAAACCCCACAATTTTGACCTTGTCACAACATTAAAATAATAGGTAAATTTCATTTAACCTTCTTTTTAATCCTGTTACTTTTGCTTAGGCTGTCCAATCACCAAAAAAGTTAAAATAGCCTTAATCTTATCACAATATACATCTTCTTTTCTCAAGGCATGGTTTATATATGCTCTATTGAATTTTGCCTTCTGAACTCCCTGACTGAATTTTCATAGGAACAGAACTGCCAGTATGAATAAATAGCACAAATAGCATCACTGATATAATGATATATAATAAGGGCATGGCTACAGTCGAGGTAAGTCTAAAAGGTATCTTTCTGACATACTTCAACAGTCATTCTCCAGCTGTACTCTGTAAGTTACTATGTTTTCACTTAGGAGTATTAATGCATTGTGAAAATTGTCACAATGATTTTTTAAAACTTTCTTAGCAGAACTGCACAATAGGAGTGAAAAAACACAGATAAATGTTCACTTTTGCTCACTTCTAGAACTGTGCTAGGCCTGGGAAGGTGTCTCACTCTCTCCTCACAACTTCCAACTTTGTGCTGATTCTCTGTGTTTTGATTATTGGCCACAAGTCCTTTTCTCTGAAAAGTTCTAATTCAAGCCAATTTGTCAAAATGCTTTTTAAATTTCCTTGCTTACATGTAAACACTAGCTTTTACCACAACTCTTGTGCACTGAATTTAAGATTAAAGGCAGAATTTAAATTTAAAGAACTTGAACTTTAAAGAAAGAAGAAAATAGGAAATATGTCAGACAATCAGGCACCCAAGTAGAAATGAAATATTGATTTATTGCCTCTGTTTAAAGAAGTTCTGGCCTGGACCTTCTGCCTGTACACACACACACACACACACGTTTCACATGTCATATATACAGAGGTGTGGTTTCTGAGGTACTGTGATTTCATCATGTCTTTCTTCTCAGGACAGGAAGTGTTGGCTGAGCATGTTATCTCTGAGCGTGATTTGTCTGATCAAGCCAAGCCATCTGAAACCTTGACTAAACATGCTCAGTATTTCTGTATCTCCAGTTTCCCTGAACTGACTGGTTCCACTTCACTTTTGTTTCTTCATTCCTATTGCTGCTTTTGAAGCAAAAATCCTTTTGTTTGAAGTTAAGCCTGTCAATAAAAATGTCTGCAAGAGGCTCACTGTTACTCAGAGACAGATACTTCACTGTAATTCATGGCATTTCTAAATGAAGATGTTATGTATACATGTGTATGCTACACATGCCATATTCTCAGTTTACCCTCTCCCTTGCACCAGTTTGTCCCCAGTATGATTTTTCATTAGACAACAATGAAAGCAAATGCTGGCCAAAGTCTGAGTCATGTCACCATTTTCATATGAAGTGGTCACACTCACAAAGTCAGCAAAAGCAAATGGATGAACCCAGACACCAAATCAGGTTCAAGCTGGAACAGAGTGGAAGGAGAGGGTAATGGATTTGGTGATTATCCACCTATTGCTTTTGAGAACTGAAGTGAAGCACTTCAAAAAGGAATGCTGAAATTAATATACCAAACAGATCTGCTTTGCTCTTCCTGTGTACACTCCCCTTACCCTCCCCTTCCTTCTTGATTTCTGTTGTCTTTTCATTTTTTATGATGCATCGTTGCTCTTTTTCTCTCATTCTACCATGTTCTATGTCTTCTGAACGGTCAGAAAGGCAACCTGTAGGCCAGGAGTAATAAATGCTGCATCATACATATTTTTAAATTAATTTGAAGAATCAACTCATTTTTAATAAACTTGAAATTATGTCTGTTGAAAAACACATATTGATGAGTAAGGCAAGATCTGTAGGGATACACTTTCTTTTCTTATCAGGTGTTCTACTGAAAAACATAGTTTCAGATTTTAGAAAAAGTCTCCTAAGATGTAGCTGTGAGTGAACAAGTTAGGTTCCCTTTCAGGTTAAGTGGTTGTTCATATGGTCATTACTTCATTTGCAGCTGAAGCAAGGTCATTTTCAGGACAAAGGAGGTTTGAGCACACACAAAAATCAGTTAGCTAAGAAGTTTTGCCCTTCAATTCATAAAAACAGGGTTCTGCTTTTAAGAGTTTGTTCCCTTCTTGCTGCTCCAGCTTAGTGTTCATATTGTATTTATGTATCACTATGCAATGAAGATGCAGAAATATGAACAAGGAGCTGAACTTCTTCCTATTTTGTGTGGACTTAAAGAAACTGTCCTTTTTAGATGAGCACACCCTCCACTCCTTCAATTTCTTTAGCTTACAAAGAAAGAAAATTTTATTCTTTATACCCCCTGCTCATATATTCAACGTATCTTTTGATTTTGATCTTTTTGCACATTAACCTCTATTCAGGTAAAATTCTACCCTGTTCTGGCTTATTAAAAACGTTTAGGGGTTAGCTGTTGTGACTGCTGTGACAGTGATTGTTGTGACATGCTCAGAGTAATGGTGTACATTAAACATAAACCATCACAAACTGGTATTTAAAATCTAACTTATTGTCAGTAATTTTTCACTAATAGAAAGGGCATATTTATTGGCCAAGTGTTGATTTATCGTTAAGTATTGTCTAAAATATACATAAAAATAGTAATTTAAGCATGTCAGTTAGTTTGAACAATTGTCAGTTACCCATAAAAATGCTTTTCTGTGAAGTTGAATAATTTAGCAAGAGAGGATGAAGCTATATTGTAATTGGGAATTTAACCTTCATTCTTTACACAGGTACCAGCTTGTCCAGAAAAACTAATGAATCCTACCTGACACCTATGTATGTCAGCATAAGGAAATGAGCAGCAGTACAAAAGTCCTTCTCACTCATTTTTCTTGCACTCAACTGAATCAGCCACCAGACAATGTAGCTCTTTAATTATTCTCCTATTCACTACAGGTGCACTGAGAAATTGTTAGAAAGAACCAATTGAGATTCCAAATTAGTAAGAAAAGAGATTTAAAGAGAATTAAAAATTGCATAGAGAAGGAAAAAGAGAAACCAAACAACAAACTTGATGATGAGAGTGAAAAACCCTCCTTGATCTGTTGCAAAATATTTACTTCTGGTCAGCCACATAGTAAAATTCAACTAGCAAAACAAAAAACATAATAAGCAGTCTTCTACATGGTTCTAATGGTAACTTATACTCTAGCAAACTTTGTTGTCTATTGTAGAAAACAAACAGAGGGAGAAATCCAATTACATTTGCCTTTAATGGACAGTGTTTTCCATCTCTGAAGTACCTGCTCTAGCACAGGTTTGTGTGCATTAGTAGACAAGGCTGATGGAAAGGGTGTGTGTTGTAATTAGAACATTAAGTCACACTGCTGGTGTTTACTTTGAAAAATATAAACATGAAACACCTCCCAGTGGGAGTGGCAAATTAACTGGTGTGTGCAACCCTCTCTGATGTCGGGGCAAGAATGATGCAGCTTAATGAAGCAACGGAGAGTATTAATTATAAACAAGTTGTATACCACTGAGGTATTAGGGAAGAAATGCCATTTTATTAACAAATATACCATGCTGCTACATTGTCATTTTATTATGCTAAGTCAGGAATGAGGTTGGTGATGGGAACACTGATAAGCAAAGGTAACTTTTCCAACAGTTTGAGTCAGCATCCTGGAAGGTTGTCTGGAGCCCTGTGAATTTGAATTCCAGCATTTCCTTTCATGTGAAACTTTTGTGGATTTAATTTTTCTAAGGCCACCCAGCATATATTTAGGGGGGATAATTCGGTTTTTAAGAACCATTTAATCTAGGGTTGTCATTTTTTTTGTATGCTGGAATAAAAATGCAAAAAGGCTCATTTAATTTTTCTGCTTAAAAATCCTATGACTGAATGTGTCACACTAATACTCACCATGCTGGAGTATCCGGGATAGTAAAGCAATCAAAGTCTTTGCTCTCGCTGAATTTGAGAGAAATAAAATCCTACAGATTTTAAAAAATATTTTTATACATATGTGTAAAATTATTAATAAAGTTAGTATTAGTTAAGTAAGCTAACAATCTAAATGTTTATACTCTTTCATCGTTATATTTTAAGATGATTGAGAAATTAAGCATAAGATTAATGTGTACATAGAATTACTTTTAAAGATACTGCTATGAAAAAAACAGAAAAAAAATTTCAAGTGTCTATGACAAAGTAATTAAATACTAATCTAAGCACATCAGTATATGGTTTAATATTCAAAAGTGCTGAGTTTCCAAAATTCAGTCAGATTTCCTGTCTAGATGCCTAGCTGTGAATGCAATCCCAACATTAATATCTTGGGTGATTAATTTTGTATTCTAGGAGGAAGAATCATCAGGCTTATGCCCACTTAATTCCTATATAATTATACATATTCTTGAATGTAAAGAATGTATTCACATCCTACTTGACCAGGTTTCTGCAGACTCTCCAATATTTTCATTTGAAAAATGACACTGGAAGTATAATATATGCTTGACTTCTAGTAAGATAAGATAGGAGTGTTATCAGTAATGAACTCAAGGGTTTTTACTGGTTACATTGACAGGTTTTCCGACATGGTGACCGAACACCAATTGTAAACTTTCCCACTGATATACACAAAGAAAACGAATGGCCCCAAGGATTTGGACAACTCACCAAGGTATGTTGACTTTCTTAGAAGAACTTACAAATGCTACTAAAAGAGGAAGTGGGAAGATGTTTTTTGTATGTGTCTCAAAAGCATTAGCAAATCCCAAGTTCTGATAGTTGCCATTAGCAAATACCAATTCCAGTTTTTCATAAGCATTTTTGCAATGTTATTCATTCAGCTATCGTTAAATTGAAATCTTGTTCATCGTAGCTTTATAATTACCTTCCTAAAAGTGTGTCTGCATTCAAATAAATGGCAAGTTTAAACACTGTACTGTTAACACTCTTGAAGTGTTAACACTAACTTGAAATTCTAATGGCCTTCAAGTACTGAGCTCTGTGACAGGGCAAAGGCATGAAACCTGCCCACCAAGTCAAGTGAAGAATCCACACCTCATCATTGGAGTGACAACCACCAATGCACAAAACAAGAGAAGACTTGCAGGAGAAGACTGCTTCTGGGGACAATGTGTCTTCTAACAAGGCCACTTGCAGTCCAGAGTTTCACTAGGATGCACTGAACCTACTTGTTGCTCTGGCATTTTAACATCAAGTCGTAGCTCTTTGACTGTATTTGATATATGAAGCTCTGGAGCAAAAAGAAGCCAATGCATTTCCTAATAACACTTTGTCATCATGGTGCAGAAGTATGAAACAGAGACAGTTCAGTGTTTAATGTTTGAAGGGAGGGCTTGAAAGATCTGTAAAATTCAGACACTGAAACAATGCATTAGTATCTTATTACTAGCTTATGTAGTAAGGAGAAGTTCCTGCTTTGGCATTGACTTTTTTGAGAGCTTTTTGCTATTTTGCTATCTTTTTAGCAATAGTAGTAGGAATGTACTTCTCAGACAGGTAGAAGTTAAAAAGTTCAGGTCAAGCTTTAGAAATTAATAACAGAAAAGACAGTGTGCAACCTAAGAGAACTGCAGGCACACCAACGAAAAGATGGAAGAATACTACTTAAAGCATGAAATATAAGGCACAAATTTATATGGTTGAAAAAATAACAGAGCAGTGACAATGATAAATACTAGGTTGTCAGTCATCCTCAGCTGTCACTAAATGACATACATTGTAAAGGACAACGGTGATCAGTGTCTACAGCACCGTGGAAATAGTATTTGTATAGAATCAGGGGCATTGCTTTTCTGTAGCAGATGTTACAATCTTAGCATTTCAGAACATATAATTTTTTCATAGATATACATGAATATTTCTATAAAAATTCTAGATCACCTGCAACATATACAGCTGTTCTAGTTTTGTCTGAGAGAGAGTTGGATTTGTGCTGAAAATGGTGCTGATAACACAGGGATGTTTTTGTTACTGCTGAGCAGGGCTTACACAGATTCAAGGGCTTTTCTGCTCCTTGCACCACCCTGAGTTTGTCTGGGGGTGCACAAGAAGTAGGGAGGGGATACAGCTGGGACAGCTAATCTCCACTGACTAAAGAGATTTACATATGGTGCCATGCTCAGCATAAAACTGGGTGGAAAAGGAGGAAGGGGCAGACATTCAGCTTGATGTCATTTGTTTTCCCAAGTAACTATGATGGAGCCTTGCTTTCCTGGAGGCTTAACACCTGCCTGTCCATGGGAAGTGGCGAATAAATTCCTTGTTCTGCTTTGCTTGCATGTGTGGCTTTTGCTTTGCATATCAAACTGTCTTTAAACCCTTGAGTTTTCCCACTTTTACTCTTCTGATCTGCTCCCCAATTTCACCAGGGGGGAGTGAGTGAGCAGTTGTGTGGTGTTCAGTTGCCAGCTGGGGTTAAACCACAATAACAGTATGTTATTCAAACAGTTAATGATCACTTAAAAGCTCATTGCTTAAGACACAAAAAAAAAAAAAAAAGGAAAATTGAAAAGACATTTTTACATTAAAAGTCTCCAGTTACCTTAAATCTAGTAGTTATCCATATGCTTGCCTTACAGACTGGGATGCAGCAGCTCTTTGAACTTGGGCAGTACATGAGGAAACGATATTCCAACTTCTTGAACAGCACATACAACCGGCAAGAGGTATAGAGCAGATCTGGCTAGAGCACATTTCTCTGGCATAGCAGGACTATGGATTTATAAAAGCAAATTATCTTACTCATTTCATTAATGGAGAAATTAAGGTAATAGAAGAACATTATGTCAAGGTAAAAAACACAGAATAAAGTCAGCTCTTAAGTTCTGTTTGGGTCTTTCACAACCTAATTTTCCCAAACTGAACAGCTCCAGGATGAATGAGTTGGGAATTTGTACAGTGACCCATTATTGTTTTACCCTGTTGAAAGATAAATACCTATCTAGTCCTGCAATGGGCCATGCTTACATACTTCATCCTGTAAAAGAGAGGTCGAACGGCTGCTTGGATGGGATTAGCATACAGTACAGATCCATTGTGGGGAAGATACCACTAACATTTTGGTCTATATAGGAGGAATGCATTATGGGAAGGTATGAAAGACCTTTGCTATGCTTCCAAGAGAAGTTTATGTTTTTAAGTGCCTTAACATTCCTGAGGTATCACTGATAGATGATAAAATCATTTAGGTGGAGAAAGACCTTTATGAATTTCAAGTCCAATTGTTAACCTGTTCACCACTAAATCATGTCCCCATGTATACATGTATCAATGTTTCTCTGAAACTCAAAAGACAGAGAACTTCCTTCTTTGAAATCATGCTTTCTTATTCTCTCAGTTCAGTCTGAGGGTCAGATTCCAAATTAAAAGATGCCTTGGCAATTCCATTTATGAAACTGAAGTAGAGCCCTGGAAAGCTGAATTATGGTTTCACTGTTTTGACTTTATGCAAAAACATAATACTGAAAACAAGAAGCCAGTATTAACAATTCAGTTAAAATTTCTCTATTATATCTCTATAATAGTCTCCATTTTATCTTTAATTCTTTGCTATTCCATTTCCAGTTTTACATCCAAAGTACAGATTATGATCGCACCATTATGAGTGCCCAGTCATATCTTTCTGGCCTCTTTCCACCAACTAGCAGCCAAATTTGGAACCCTGAGCTCCTCTGGCAACCCATTCCAGTTCATATTTTTCAAAAATCAACAGAGCAGGTACGTACTGGCTAGATGCATTCTATAAAGTCTAAATCTTTCACAGAAGCAAAAGAACTGAAAAAATGAAAATAGCTAAAAAAATATGTTTTCTGTGCTTTTTGAATTCAATATAATAGAAATATCAGATGTAGCTACTGGCTGACAAGGATGTCATAGGTCAACTGTAATAGCTACATGAAAATCCTCCTTCTTCCATAGTTGCAGAATACCTGAATTGTCACACACATTACCATTTTCTTCAAGGTAATATCTTCTGAACAGAACACTTTTGGACAGTATTCTAGGGAAGTTGCCCTAAATCTTTACAGGACACAAGTGCTTTTTTAAATACCACTCAACTAGGCAGACCTTGTCTCTTTGGCAAGTTTGTTCCATAGTTTATTCAAGGAATTGAATTTTCACCAGCCACTGTAATGACCTCAAAATTATTACCTTCCTATTCGGGTAGCACTTAGGCATTCTAATTACAGACAAGGGCTCTTTTATGTTCAGTCCTATAGAAACATTTAATGAAACCCTAGCACTTCTCTTGCAGATCATAAAAGTAGACCTACCTGAATAATAAGTCCTGCAGAGGAAGTTTTACTTCACGTAGCTCTCTCTGGCTGACTCAGGTTTAGATTTTAATTTCACTTGCTCTCATGACAAGGACTGTGTAAGGAACAGTGTGGCCAACAAGGATAAAAAGCTGTTGAGTGTAATAACAGAAAGCCTCACTTACTTCTGGCTTTGAGGACAGAAGCCGACATTAAGGAAATTTGTACAAACCCCCTATTACGTAACTGCCTGTCACCAACATCAGAGGATGGACTCACTCATTAGGGGGCTGCCACACCTCTCTCCCTTTCATATTCCCCCATTCTTGGAGACCATGCTTGAAAGCAGGTACAGAGTGAAAGGGTTTCCACAAACTGGATTAGGCATTATGTGATTCAGCCAGAGACTTAACCCTGTTCCTAAACAGAAAAGCTCATTTCAGGAGTTTCTAGTACCTCATCACTTCTGTGCCTGCTTCAGGAGTAGCTATTGACTCTTCTCTCAAACACACCTCTGCAGCAACTCAAAATGCCTTTTATATATGCAAATCACCTGAGAAAACATTGTCCTCTTGTTAAACCAAGCAGATGTTTGAAGGTATTTTCCAGCCCCAAGCAACACAAAGTGGGAAACTGAAGCCAGGTACAGTCCTGTAAAAAACCATAATCACAGTTTATTTTTAAGCCACTGAGATCTATCAAGACTTGCCAGGCAGCAGTATTGAGTACTGCTTAATGAAGCCAAAGGGAGTGGCTTAATTAATAACACCTAGAGAGGGAAATTAAGACATATAGCAAGAGAAACTATTGTTATTGTGTAATTAAACAACATTTCCCAGTTTCATATTGCAACTTTGAGCCTTCATCCTCCAGTGTGCTGCTGTTACACAAAAATTGCACCCTTGAATATCTGTCCAAGTGAAAGTGGGTAGGGTCAATTGGTGGTTGCTGCCAACTTCCCATTGGAGACATGCTGGAAGTGCAGTCTGTTAATGTTATAGGATAATACTAGTGCTGGGTCAAAAATGGTCTAGTGATGTGACATAAAGTGCTGAACCAGTACAAGCTTGTTTTGTTCATCATTGCTTTTCACTGACACTTTATGCTGTATCAGGTATCATTTGTCTTTCTGCAATTCATATAAACCATATTTGCCAGGGCTCAGAGTTTGAAGGATGCATGTATTTACATGTTGTTCAGATCAAATGTGTACTATCATATGACCTTGTAATGCACAGTCTAGGAGTAATTAAAAGTGAACCATATCCCTAAAGAACAGAGCCCTTAGGCTCATAGCTTTTTGATATTTCAGGAGCACAATTTATTTGTCACTCTTGTTTCAAGTTCTGTCTATTGAGTGGTACTTAAAATGGTACTCAAAAGGCTTACCATAATCCACTGGTTATCTCCAAAGAGATGAGACCTGGATGCGTAGATGCAGAAGCAATTCAGGTTCCAGCACCAGGTGGAGTTAAACTACATCTGGGGGGGATGCAGAAAATGAGAGGGAAATGTTAGCTTTTTAAAATTTCTGATCATGGACCCTGATCCATTTCTCAAAGCAATCCCCTGACTGACATGTGCAATTTCTTTTTACCAAAATCAGTTAAATTGAGGGAAATCAAGCTATCACAGACACAAGTAGCCATTGAAAAGTCAAGCTTCCACAGTCTATCACCTATGTTTACTTAATTCATGATTAAGGTACTCAAACATACAATTATTGAGTAGGTCTAGCACAGCCATGAATCTGTCTAAAAAATATTACACCATTAATTCTACACACAGAAAAAATAGAGGGATGTTGATAATTTTAGAACTACTCTAAGTTTTGCTTTTCATGTTTCAGAGGCTGAATTTTCCTCTGCCCAACTGTCCCCGTTTTGATGAACTTCAGCATGAAACACAAACATCTAAAGAATTTCAAAATAGAATACAACCATACATGGTAAGAGAAAAAAAAAAAAACAAACCCAAGATGTGAGAAAAAATAAGGGAACTAAGTTGTAGAAGTTATAGAATTGCATTTTTTCCTTTTGTTAAAATGCAAAACTTAATTGAAAAAATTAAACCCCTGTTTCAGTTAAATATTAGAGGAAGGTTCTTCAGCGAGTGATCAGGCACTGAACAGGCTCCCCAGGGAAGTGGGCACATCACCAAGTCTGATGGAACTGATGGAGTTCAAGAAGCATTTGGACAATGATCTCAGGCACATGGTGTGATTCCTAGGGATGTCATGTGCAGGGCCAGGAGTTGGATTCAATAATCCTTATAGGTCACTTCCAACTCAGCTTATTCTGTGATTCTGTGAAAATTCTGTGGAATGGTTGGGTGTAAGTGAATCTGTCTGCATGTATGTTCCATATGTATTGAGTATTTGTGGTATACTCTTCACTTTTTTCCCACAGGAATTTTTACAAACAGTGGCAGTTAACACAGGGCTGGAACTAAATCACCTTAAAATACTGGACAATTTCCAGCTCTGGAATACATATGATACTCTACACTGTGAGGTAATAATAAATCAATTCATGCTGGGGAAAAATGTAACTCCATACTCCATCTTTGGGTTTCAATTAAACCACGGCAATGGGTTTTCACAGGAATGAATTGTCTTCCCTCCTACATTTTCTTTTTCTCTCTTTTTTTTTTTTTTAATAATTTGAATCTAAGTTATATTTTAGTGCTTTGATAAAAGACAATTGAAAAACATGCTCTGCAGCTTGGGAGACTGTTGTTTCCATTTAATGTTTTAAGTACTGTTACTATTCCCATCATTCCCTTTTCCCCCTTCCCAATATGCTGCTATAGAATTATTCAGCATGGTAGCTATTATATATTTGTGATTTTTAACAGAAAAATGAAATTATTAGCTTTAAACTATCAACAAGTAAACATGAAAATACTTAAGATTTTGAACACAAGAGATCATGAAAGATCATGATTTATCAGTTAAAAAAATTTTGAGACAGTCATTGCTACCAGTTAAAAAAAGCCCAAACTGACCCCAAGCATGGGAGAATTCCTTTTGGCCCCTGTCATTACCAGCAGTGCATGAAAGACTTTGAACATATCCTCTACAAACTGAGGTAATTAAACATGATAAGACACTGTCGCTGTTACATGACTGGAGAGTGACACTTGTCTCTAGTTCCCCAGTGATAGAACTGGTATGGAAAGGCAGAAAAAATTAGGTATTTATAACCTGAAGACCCAGAGAAAGAAAGAGAAGAAGACATATGTCTGCAATATTTCCCACCAAAACCGTGTATCTCTAGAGCAAGAACACATTACACCTACAAGGAATCTCCTTTACACAAGTGCTTCTGCTCTGCCCACTCACCCACTTCAGGCTGATCCCCATTCCCACAAAATGTGTTTCAGGGCATGCTCTGGAGTAAAACCACACTGAGCAAAGAATTGCAGGACACCCTCAGAAAGTCTAAAGTTAGTAGTGTGAGGGTAGATGATAGGATGATGTAAACCAGTGAATTAAAAACCTTCTTTCGTTTTCCTTTATCACTAGGGTATTCACAACTACACACTCCCTGTATGGGCAACTGAAGATGTAATCAAGAAGATGGAAGAACTGACAGAATTGTCCTTACTCTCTTTATTTGGGGTTTATAAAACAGAAGAGAAATCACGACTACAAGGAGGTAAATAAAAAAATGCATAGCTCTAGGAAGGGAGGAGATAATGCCCATGATAAAATGCAACATCCTGTCACTTTACTAGCACAAAATTATTCAAACAAACCCTTGATTTGAAACTATGGACATTGGATGCCATATTGAGTACTTAAATATGTGCTGAACATTGGCATTTGCATGGATAAGATACTGCAACAAGGTGTAAAAATTATTATCTTCAGTTTTCTCAGATTTTTTAAGGGATTAGAACTTTTAGAAATATTATACAAATGTGAGGGAATAAATCAGGCCCTTATGGTTATAATCATTACTTATCTTATAGTGGGTTAGATTAAGTTGTTTCTCCAACATTTTTTGTAATTGTTTCCTGTTCTTTGTTTTTCCCTTTGATGTACTGTTTGTATATTGTGTCAAAACACTGGCAACATGTTGGTAGCACTCTGAGTGAAATAAAGCTGCTCTAAAACAGTCTGATCAGAATAGAAGCTGAGAGATTCCAGTTATGTCTATACTGCAAGAACTACAAGAACTGGGAACTACTGCTCAGCTCCAAAACTGGAGCACATAGACTGTGCTGCACATTCTGACATTACTTCAGGACACAACCCTGGAGTTTATCATATGATCCCCAGGTATCCACAAGCAGGAAATCCAAACAATTGAGCTTGAATATTTGCAGGCTGGAACGTTTGAGGCTAGGCTTTCTAATGCACCTACTGTGCAGCCTAGATCTAGGTAATGGATTATTAGTAGATCCATCACCTAGGCATACACCTCACTGGATCAGGACATAAAGTAATTAGAGGCTCCAGTCTGCAATAAAGCCCACTAGCTGGCAGATGACCATATGACATAGTCAGGACTATTTATCTAATGTTTACTGGCATACCAGTTACATCCTCTTTGCTTAGAATGATATAATCTGTGCTTCAGAGAATTTCTACTGCCCTTAGCCATTGGCTTTAGAATACCTTTGGGCTGGAGAAGTACAAAAGAACTTTGGAAAAAATGAAGAATCAACAATGTGTAACTAGTTGGAAGGAAAGAGTTAAAATATTTATTCGGCATGTGGAGAGGAAGAGACCAGCACAGTTGTCATTATTCCAACACTACAAACAAACAAAAAAAGGATGGAGAGGAGATAGAACTGGAAGTGTAATTATCCCCACTTCTCAGGATGGTTCTAGATGATTTCCTGTGAATCCTGCTTCTTCACTTGACCTGGATGATGAATCATGTATTTCTCCTCTGTAATATCTTCTCTGTAGTTACAAAATTGTAGTAAACTAAAAAATGAGTATGAGAACTGCATAGATGTCTTATATTTGATACTCACAATATTTTGGGTTTTTTGTTTCCATCCATACATTATACCTTCATTTTCCACTTCCTTTTTTTCCATCTTTTTAAGGTGTCCTTGTGAATATTATTTTAAACAGTATTAAACAAGCTGTCAATTCTTCAAAACCAAGAAAAATGGAGGTCTACTCTGCAGTGAGTATTTTCATCTTTCATAAACCTTGCTTTGATTTTACCAGTAAAGTAAGTTAAATAGAAGAATAACATAATCCAGTTTTAATTCAGCTAACAAGCTGAACACCAATCACTACAAGAACACAGTATAGGCATGGATCTCATCTCAGTTTTAGTTAAACTATATTTGGCAAAGAAAACTATGTATTTTATCATTCATTATTCCTACCACTTAATAGTGCAGTTTTATTCAATGCATCTTTCCTGAAGTGCTCCAAAGATACTGGCACATAGCAGAACTTGAGCTGTGCCTCCAAACCTCTCCTCTGTGGGCTCTTTTTTATTACTACTATTTTTATTTTATTTATTTTAGAGGGTGAAGAGGGCCACTTTCATCAGGCCAACATCTGCTTAGCACATTCATTGTTCTGTCCCAAGGGCCAAAGGCAGGGATGAATGTGAGAATAATGCCAGCAGACAGTGATAAAATCTTCCAGCAATCTGTGTCTTAGGGACTTCCTGAGACAGAATCTGTCCCTGTGTTTAGTATCTCTTGACAGACAGTCTTCCATCGAGTTGCCTAATCACTTTTTTAATGCATTTATACTTTCGGACTCTGCAACATCCTGTGACAATGACTTGTGTGTTAAAGAAAAAAAGTACTCCCTCTTTTATTGGCTTTTTCTGGGTCACTCATGAATTTACTATTTTCTGTCACTCCCATATTTCCTGTTCCAAGACAAAGTCATGCCCTATTTAATCTTTTCTCATAAAGAAACTACTTGATACCTCGAATCTTCCTCCATGTCCCTTCTACATGATTCTAGCGCTACCATGTTCTTATTGAAAAGGAAAAAGAAGTGTATCCAGATTTTTCACTTCTGCTTTGATACCTTGAGTTCAAGTATACTGCTATTTTTGAAACTGATCAGCCTAAGAAGTTCCAGAACCTGAATAATAATTAAACCATAGCTGCTAGACTATAACATAAATAGGTCTAGCAGATATATATATAAAGATGCTTACAAAATATATGCATCAAAGTGTTAGGACTTCCTGCCTTCAGCTCTTGTTCCTATGATCCCTGCAAGATGGGGTAATGGGTAGATGAAGAAACTGCAAGTGGGTGGAAAACTGATCCTGTAAAAATAGAAGCAAAAATGATATTTTGTTGTATGAGTCCAAACAGAAGGAACAATTGGAAAAATTCTGAAGTGGAAGTGAGGAGAATATTCTTTGCACACAGCTATTTGTCTGGTATACTACCTGAAAAAAAGTACTTGTACCTTCACTTGAAATGCCCTAGAACATACTACCTTACACTGCCTTAATCTGACCTTGGAGCAAAAAACACTACTGAAGGAAGGAAAAGAGAAAACACTCTGAAAAACTAGATTTATTACTCAGACCACATCCTGCTTTCCCTCAGTATCTGTCTCCAAAATCCTGCCAGATGGTGTAAGACACATACTGCAGTAACTCTTTGGAAATGCCTCCTGCTCCTTGTAGTAATCAGTTAACATGTTTTTCCTAATGGTAAATATACTGAACATATTTTTATGGTCAAACTTACACAGGTTTTCTTTTATCTTGATTTCCACTCCCTCTCTACTCTTGTCTCATTACTCTGGATGAATGCTAGTTGACCTAATTGACTGTAAAGGATGGAATTTTTTTTCTCCAATAGCATGACACCACAGTTGCGGCCCTCCAGATTGCTCTCAATATTTTCAATGGAAAACTGCCACCATATGCTGCTTGCCAGTTTTTTGAACTCTACCAAGAAAGCAATGGGCAAGTATCTTCTCATCTATGCAAGAAAGATTGTTTAGAATTTGCTACCCTCTTTCCCAAAATCATCTTTCTCTCAAATATTGTGAGGAGAAACAATTTTGATCGATTTTCAAATGATATTTCACTGAGCAGCCCATAGGCACAAAGTCATATTAAAACTAGAGAAAATTTTATTTTCTGGATGTGCATGTATACTTTGAAAGACAGGAAGAAGAGGTAAAACAAGCCTTACGAGAGGGCAGTAAATGGTAAAATTAATTTTTCTGATTCTTCAAAGGATAGAATATTTCCAAGACATCTCACAACTCTCACAGGAAGCCAGTTGGTTTAGAACCCAGTGCTGGTGCCATTAAAGGAGCATTCAGAAGGACCTTCTCAGCTGACTGGTGATCTGTGCAGTTAAATAATGAGCTTTGGCAAAGTGGGCTTTGCAGATGTCCTTCACAAAAGCCGCCTTTCTTGGAGAACAGGTTCTAGAGTAGGATGTTAGAACCTATTTCCAACATGCTCTCAAAGAAAGAAACCTTCTATTTAAGAACCTTTCTTAAATAACTTTTCAATGTTGTTAATCAGGCGATACAGCATCGAAATGCATTATCGGAACGACACTTCAAAGGATCCTTATCTCCTCACTTTGCCAGGGTGCACCTCTTCTTGTCCACTTGAGAAGTTTGCTGAACTAGTTTCTCCTGTGATTACAGAAAACTGGTCAAAAGAGTGCGGGAAGAAAGACAAAATGAAAGGTAGTGTAACAGTTCTGTATTTTCCACATAAGACATGGAGGCAGATTTTTACCGGTGGCTCTGAACTTTGTACCTTTCACACAATCAATAGATTTGCCTTTGAGTGTGGGCCAGATTTACTATGGACAAGGAATGTCAGTAGAAATTAAATTAGTATATTTGCAAAAGGAGCTGCCTAAAGGTCATGATCAAAACTTGATCTTCACTTGCTGAAAATGTTTAAGGGAAGTATGGATGTGGGTGCTATAGGAGGACCCTGTGCATGTTGGATACATCAGACCTTCTGCAGAAGCAAAGCAAAAATGGCTTGCAAATGCATGGTGAGATCTGTGCATCTGTATTTTTGCCACATGCACTATGCACTGAGGATACCACTGCACTCAGAATAACTAAGTGCAGCTGATCCATGATCTTCCAGCAGCTGAGAACTGATAACATCTTCCTGCCTGAATATTATTTCTGGGAGGGAGGAGAAAAGCAAGGCAATACATGTTACTTTTCAATAGTCCTGTTATTTCCCCTGTCCTGCATACAGTCACCATTTTGCTGATCCCTGATGAAACTATTTTTTCATTTTTTCATTAACTACACATAGTCCTCCCTGCCCTATGGAAACCTTGGAGTAAGATTTAACCTATGCACAGGAAGCAATCTATAAATTTTCAGGACTGAAGTATAGGTTAAGTTGATATGTCAGTAAATGTCATCTTGCCAGAAATATTTCCATTGTACATATATGTATTTAGACTGTTACCTTTGCATCTAAAATGGTATACATAAATGTCTTTCATTAACTCCTTTTTCATTTATTTTTTGTTCTTCACAGATATTTTAATCGGATTTAATGTTGCTGTTGGCTTGTTGTCCATTTTTAACCTTGTACTGCTCTACCTCCTTTATCATTATGGACGCTGCAGGAGCAGAAACAATTACCAAGACATTTAAAGTGGAGGTACAAAAATGAAAGAGAGAGCAGCTAGACATCAAGAAATACTTGAAGTTGCTGATATCCATCAGTTTGCTCTGGTCAAAATAATCTCCAAAGCAGATTCAATAAACCTGAACAGCTGAGGTATCTGTGGCCTAGCTCCTAAAATTCTAAAAATCTGCAGTGAGAAATACTGTACAAATACGTTATTTTAGGAATTGCTGGATGGATGGAATTACTCTAATTTATATCTTTATTCTACTATTCCTACTACTATTAATCAATCTTACATTGACCAGTGGGGTGAAGCAATGCTATTGCTTAAGCTTTTTTTTATTGCCTATTACCATTTAGCCCTCTGCTGCTTTAAATGTCTTTCTTCAAAACTGTAGTCTGTAATATTTACCTTACTTCCTATAAATTGCTATTTTGTTGATGCACAGAAAAATGTTTCTGGTGAGCAGAAGCTGCAATTACTGTATGAAAAAGACACATACCAGCATTTGGACATACTGTTTCTGCATTTATTCATGCAAATTTATGCATGAGTTTTGACCTTGGCCTTCAGCTAATAAAAGTCTTCAGCCTGCTCTTTAAAGGAGTTACACCTCTATAGCTCTAACTAAAATTAGTAGAACTGGGATAATCTCTGTCACATACCCAGGTATCAAGCAAGAAGCTTAGTGCAACAGCATCTTGGTCAGTGTCTGTAACTTCAATACTATGGATAAGTAAATATATTAAAATCTATTTTCTGTTGCTATGCTGTTTTCCTCTTTTTCTGAGCCCCCAGTCATGAATGATGCTTTGCTCTGTATCTTTTCTACAATGCCTCTGTTCTTTGTCCTGCTACAGGTCCCTTCTATAATTTTATTTCTTTGAGCCACTCTTAGAATAATTCCTCAAGCTATCACTCTCTTCATATCTTTAATTTTAAATCCTTTAACTCCTTTAACTCCTTGCTCTGTTCACAATCCTGTATGTTAGCAAGACATACACTAAAATAAGAAAACAATGATTCTGCTTTTTGTATGTTGATCTCTTCTGTGCAATATATTTAGATTGTAAACTTCTAATGTCAGGGAATGTGTTTCTGTAACTGCTCTTGAGTGTCACAAATTATATGCATAATAAGCACTAATATTTATGTATAAAATCCTCCTTATTGTCATATGTTTCAAGTCCAAATTAAGACTTTTTCATCCTGTAGTCCTGCAGAAGATACTGTGAATTACAACACCACGGAGAAGTCTCTTTAAAAATCAAGACAACCACACAAATAGGTGACAGCAGCAGGGTCAGCCCAACAGATAAAATGAGTTCAAGCTAATGTGCTCAAGATAATGTATAATCTGTGAGATTCAGAGAGAAAGCTGAGAGATGGAGCTGCTTAGCTCAGAAATAGCATCACAGCAATGTGAACACGTTGCTTCTGGACTGATTTTCACCCACATTCTGCAGGTTGCAGTGTGGAGCCCAGGAGCCTCAGCAAGCTATCACTGAGACAGTGATCTAGAGATCAGCCCTCAATATTATAGCTGAAATGTGATATAGTTATATATAGTGATATTAAATATCATATATTAAATAGCATAAATCAGAGTAACAAATGCTTGTGGGAATGTAGCACTTCTACATTTCTTGTAGTAACTTCAGCTATTGAAGTGTCCACCTTTTGAAATATTATTTCTCACTCAGTAAAAAGCTTTTGGTAGTATCCATGACATTTCCATTTTATCTACTTCAGGAAATACCACAACGAACTGATGGATTTGATTTTTACATGTTCAGGATTTTTACTGTATAACAAGTCGATGCAGAGCTGTCAAAAAGATGAAAGGCTGTCCCTAAATCAGATGGTTTAGATGTACAAGCTTCAGCTTGTAACTAGTAGTTTTGATCCTCATGCAAAAACTTGAAGGAATATCTATACTGCAGTCAAATATATTAGAGCAGCTCTAGGAAACAAGCCTGAACTGGCTTGATTACTATTAGCAGTGTACTCACAGTGGGGAAAAGTTCAGAACAAACTGCAAAACTCATCCTGTCTCCTGTATGTGCATATAGAAAAATATAAATATATACACAGTCAGTGGTTACCTGATACTGAGCTCTGTGTTACCACAGCCACAATGCTCCAGGTACATACTTAAGGATAAATTGTGTTTCTTATTAGAGGAAGTCAGATGCTTGACAAGTGAAGATGTATCGTCTGATCATGTGCAGTAAGAACCAGTTTTGAAATATTAGAAAATCAGTCAATTGCATTTCTCAAGAGGCAGAATGGGATGTGTTTTTTCTAAGACATTGTATTTCAAAAAGAAGTAGATTCAGACAGAAAGTAAAATGTGTAGTGTCTGAGACATCCTGTGTGGTTTATGCTGCTCAAGCCTAAGCTGTAACAAAGAATTTCAAAAGATGAAGCAATTCTTATTGCAGCAGGAGCTGTCAGAAAGTAGTGTTATTGCAGGGACATCTTTCTGTTAACAGAGAGTCATACTTGAAAATGCATGTGCACTTTTAGAAAGCATCCAGTGAACACAAGTTACAGAGAATGTAATGACAGGTTCAGATGATGTAACTTCAGAATTAATGAGGGTACATTAAAGATGTAATACCTTAGTAAAGTAGGCCCTGAATCTCACTTGTAGAAAAGCTGTTTTGTCTTGCTGTGTTTAAATCAAGTAAAATTTCTCCACTGGAGTAAAAGGTTGTGCATGTAGACAAGCTCATAGCGTTTTTATTTTTTCAGCTATATTTACAATTTGCTTAGTGTAATCTGCAGACTGTTTATGATTAGAAAATATCTTGTCTCCAAGCAATTTGTGGCACTGCAATAAAGTACTTTAAAGAAACAATTCAACATTTGCAATTTTATCTTACTGAAAATCAATGGAGCTTACAGTATGTCTAGAATTTCCAAACAAAAGTAAATGTTTACATTTGTTGCTTCTGAAAGATCAGATTTTAAAACACTTCAGCTTTGATATGAATAGAGTTGATGACATGGAGCTCTTCAATTTGCCCTCTAGCAGTGACATCACCTGTCTCTACAGTAATTACAGTAGCAACTAGATGCTCTGTAGCAGGTTTTCTGGTGCCTATGGTAGACAGTAGTGCATATGCAGCGCTTTTCACCTCAGTCAGCAACAATCTCTTCCTACTGAATTGATTTTATTCTGGAACTTCTATTCACAGGCCTGAATATTGGACACAGTGGGTCAGCACAGCATAGGCAATCTGACTTCCAGAGTAATATCAGCTCAGGCAGGAGCACTCATGTTCATATGTACCCGTAATGTAGGGACATTGCATCCAAAGGACATTGCTTCTTCTCACTTTCCCACATTTCCTTAGCTGTGGTAAGACACAGTGAAATGACAAATGCACTCTTTTTTAAAAAACAAAAAAAAAAAAATCTATTCAGTTCAAAAATCCTTAAGTCTGGATTAAACCCCAAAAGACAAGAGTTATGTTTCTGAATTTTTCTCCAAAAACAAAAAATGCTAAAATTTCTACTCTACAAAGAATATTAATGATTTACCATGCTGGAATTTGACAGTGATCCTGAGAGTAGAGACTCACTTATTCTTAGGCATATAACCTTGGCCCATACAAATCCATGCTGAGGTGATGTCAGCAGTATGGTACAGGATTGTATCCTTGGCATGCAAGAGTTGAAACTACTGTACTCCTTAGGGAATTTCTTGTAAAGATGGGGATGAAAGATGGACATTTACCTATAAACAGCTAACTTTATTGATTTAGACACTAATGCTTCTTCATCAGAAATTGCCAAGTATTAATACTCAAATAGCTAAACATGAGTTGCTATTGAAATAATAGCATATCACTTGAACTATTACATTACAAGGTCTCTTCTATGACTAGGCAACTTTACCTCCAGAGGGATTATAGCACTGGGAAGACCTGCAAGATCACATCTAGGAGACGAGGTACAGTTGGAAAGACAGTTAAAAAGACAAAAAATCCTGTTTAACTAATTTCTGTTATTTCTCTTACTAGAATGACACTACCTTTTCTTCTGAGACTCAGTGCATTATCAAATTTTTCCATCCTGCAAACTGAGGTTCCAGTGGTCTTTTAAAAAATCTGGAGAGCAGAACGATGGCATTTATCAGTTCACAGAAGAGAGAGGAAAAAGAAATTGTCCTGGCTTCATCTCTCTATATATTTAGCTGCAGTCATGTGCATGTCAAAAAAAAGGTAATTTCTTTGTGCTCTGTTTAGAGCAACTAAATTTCTTGCTCTCTTCCTACAGTGAGCCCTTGACTTCAGAGGACACAGCTATTCTCCCAGCTCATCTACCCTATAAACTAAAACTGTGGGAAGAAAAGTTGTAAAAGACAGTCTGATCATAAAGTTTTTTCTTTAGGAAGATAAGAATAAATACAGACTGTAATTTAAGGTCCAAACAGATATGCACTCCATTCTCTAATATACAAGTCTTGACAGCATTTGGATCAATAATTACAGGCAGGCTAGCAAAATTCCATACTACCCACACCTATTGAGCTGTCTGAGGACAGTGCCAGTACTTCTTGGAAGTGGAGCTCTTTCATTCTTTCCATTCTAAGGCATTCTCGCAGTTTCTCCTGGCTGCTCTTCAGAAGCAGCAAGAGCTGAAGCAGATCTGAAGCCTACATCTTGTTCTGAATTTTTCAAACAAGCAAATTTAACATTAAAATAGATGGAATTAGTGAATTACTGTTGTACATGTTGTACAACAGTTTCTTCACTTGTTTAAACAGACTCTATATACAGAAATACTTTCACAGTACAGGCCAACTCCTCCAGGGCAGCCAAATGAACAATTCAGACATAGCATGTTACACTTGCTCAGAAATGAGATCATCTGCTGCTGGTATAAGCAGCTCTTCATGGGAATCTTATGTATCCTCTGCAATATAAAAGAGCTTTATCAATCCATTATCCATAACAAAGAGACTCTTCTTGGTAAAAGAAGACGTGGATGAAAAAGCACTGTAGTTTAGAATACTCTTCAAATAAACACGTAGAAATCTCCTTTTGCTAAATGAAGGCCTAATTTTCACTTCACTCAGTTAAATGTTTGGAAAGAAGGAGCTGAAAAAGACAGGCTGTATTAAACCACACAATGCCATGGTTAGCCCATCTTCAGCACAGTTACTAAGTTGACTTTTCTTGTAAAGCTCAGCTCTGAATTACTCAGAATAGAGGTGAAGGACACCACCACAGTGAGTACTACAAGCTTACTTTTAAATATTTTAATGATCAAAATATGTGGCCATATATGTGAACCAAATGAGTCATTAATCCCCTCAACTCCTCATTCTAATTACCACAATGAACTTTAGTGTATGCACCAAAACATTGTCTCTGTTGATTTATCTCTCTCCCTTTCTGACCATACATTCAGTAATATCAATACTGTAAAAAAACCACTAGCTGGGCTGCTTGGTCTGGTTGTCTGGTTGAGGTTTCACTATGGTTTGGATACCAATCCTCTGTAAAGGCCATTCTTCACTATGAAATGCTGTTGTCATTAATGACTGCCTGACTTGAGCCCTGAGAAGAATCCTATATTCTGCAGAAGTGCAGGCCAGAATACAATTACTTAATATTTATTCACCTGATGCTTTGAACAAATAACTCTGAACAAAATGTTAGGAGATTTTCATAACCATAGCCTGCATTATCAAAGGAAACTGAGCACTCTAAACAAACTTTCTTCTTTATTTCAATGAAGTAACTGCCACTTTGGAAGGTGCAGACATCCTCTGACTCTCCTCAAATGTGTTATTTATAATGATGTATCTCTCTGGCTTAGGATGTATTTTTAGAATGTAGTCTATATTTGTCATCAGAGAAAACACAAAGTCTGATATGAGGCTCTTGATGATAATAGGTCTTGACTGTTCAAGAAAGAGCTGTGTATCCTGAAATAACAATGATAAACTTTAAAAGCACTGCTGAGCAGAAGGATGTTACAGACTCTTATATGTTCCAAGTAAATTCTAAGAAAACAGGAAATACCTTAGGAATGGTCATAAGTATGGGTTTGGGAGATTTCTAATAATAAAATATAAAACTTTTGAAAATGAGCTCTTTTGTCAGGAAATGCTTGGGGTGGTCTTGAAGCTACTCTTTCTCAGAGATGTTTTTGTTTCCCACCATGTGCTTACACGTTCACTGAGCACTAATAAATGTTACTATGTTAAGTAACACTACTGATTTCCCCTGAAAGTGTGCACAGGAGGGAGGAAGGAGAGGAACTGTGTGTAGCTGGACAACACCCCATTTTCAAATCAATCTTTCATTTATATGTTAAGCAACTGATAGCAAGCTAACATGACATATGGAAAGGAACACATTAAATCTATGTATTTCATCATGTATGATTTGGAAAGAAATTCCATCATGTTTTAAGGAAGATAAAAGCAAGAGAAAGCATCTTGAAAACGAATGGCATAGTCCTAGTCCAGCCAAAGTATACAGCAGAAATGTTACAGAGCCTGAGCAGGAAAGCAAACCCAAAAGAACTGTGCTTCTGCATATCCATGGGATGTCCCACTAACCATCAGCAGAGCCTAAAGGATCAGTCTCAAGAGTTAACTAAATATAGAAGCAGCTAAAATTAGCATAATCTTAATAAAAATATAAATTCCACAATGTTTGGTTATTTTGTACTTTTATAATGCCTTTCCCAGTATGAAAATATTTTTTTTATAGATTCTTTCTTTCAAATCTTGTCCAATGACAAAACAAATTCTAAATAATCTGGTGAATGCTACGCAAATCATTCCATAAATCAGAGCTAACATTTTTGCATAATGGATGGGCAGCTCCCCCAAGTGTTTACCAACCATTGGATTGTGTGGTTTTCAGCAGTCTGTGGGCAGCCCTCTACTTTGATACAAGAGCCTAGTTCTAGGTGGGTAATGAAATGTCTTGGTATACACTAGACAGAGTCTCTGACAATCAGCAAAATAATGGCATGAGAAACAAGTGTGATGGGAAAGGCAGTTTGTGTAAGCACCACAGCCTTCTCTTGCAATGAAACATATGAGACAAAAGCCAAGGGATAAGGTGCATCCTTAAGTACATTAATTATTAGCAGCAGGGCATCAGGAAAACCCCTCAAGGTGAATTTAAATCCAAAATAAAATCTGCTATAAAGAGAAAATATTTATTCTACCTAAACATCGATTAGGGAGGGGAAAGCACCAAAAAGAAGTGTCAAAAGACTGGATCCCAGCTTTTTGGGTACTGTACAGAAACTATTTTGTGTATGTAGAGATCAGTAGAGGCTATAGTGTATCCATTAACATCCTCAGACATATAATTCCACGTGGTAAACTCTATTTTGGTTAAAAAATTCCTTGGGGTCTCTGGAGTTAAGAGGGATTTCCAAATGGTGACAAAACTTCAGGCATTCTGTTGTGTAGAGGTGTCAAAGCCATGACAGTGCTGGCTTTCTGTCAACAGTGGCAAATCCTCCAAAATAAGATCGAGGTCACCCAGCTGCTGCAGGGCAGGGTAACGGCCACAGTTACTTTAGGAACTGATAACACAGGGCGTGGAGGAGCAACATCCCCTCTCCTGGCAAGTGCTGACCCGAGTATTCCTGGCATGCTTGGTGAAATTAGGTAGATTGCTTGAACCCTAGGAATCTCCCCACCTTTACATCTCTCTTCTCATCACCTCTACAGCCCTGTGGGCATTAAGAAGGGCTGAGTCACAACTTCCTAAGGATTTCTGGGAGCAGTCTGCCACCTACTGCTTAGACAGGATCTTGGTGTTTGCAGCTTCCCATTTATCGTAAGAAATCCTGTTTCCATAATCATATGAAATCATAAGAAAGTTTGTTTTAAATGGTGATAGCCCACTCTGATGCTTCTGAACTGAAGCTAAAATAATCTTGGATGGTAAAAGGTCAGCTCTGCCCTTCCAGAACTAACTTTTGTTTTAAATAAGTAGAAAAGATATTATTAACAATTTTCTTCTAGATAACATGCAGAAAGTTGATAGGTAAATTAGTATCAAATGAACAGATCCTACTGTCTCAGAAAATACCAGACTTCACTGTAACACTTGTCTGTGGGCTCAGGGATTAACCTGTGATCTTCTTTTTCACAGACAAGAACTTCTACTTCGTCATATTAAACAGCAAAACTTCAGAACATGATTCTTTTTCTGACCTCTGTTAGCCTGTCTCGATCTGTGCTTTTCCACAGTCAGCTAATACAACAGAAACCTTAAATGGAAGAATAGAGGAAAAACATCTTTGATCAGTTTGCTGTTGATTACAGGTTTAGATGTGCTGTATTAAATTACCATGCTGACCACAGACTTTCCACCAGCACTTTCCTACCTCTTGTTGATTACAGTGACGAATCCAACCCATTGTATTTAGCCACTTCATCTAACACTGGGAATTTCAGCTGTTGATTTTTGTTATCTGAAGTCAAATGCTGCTGCCATACAAGCTTTCCATCAGAAATCAATGAAAGACATATTTGTTCTAGAAACAGATGTTTAAGGCTTAACAAGTTGGAAGCTTTGTATATTTTTAATTCTACGGAAATATAGAACATAAAAATTCTAACCCCCCAAGCTATTAATGGATAAGATGGTAGTAATTTGAGAAATAACTCATGGTAAGGAAATTCCCACCACCAAATTCTCCTTCAAGTTCTTGTACTAATGTAACTACTAAAAATTATGATACACTGAAAGCAAGTTCATCATTGTAACAAATTTATAATGCTTTTAATAGTAGCAATCACATTTTACAAAGGCACTTCTTGGGGTAGATGAAGTAAGTGATCAGAAATTTATTATTAACTTTGTGTTGCCTCCTGCAGTACAGAGCAATGCTGTTTGAAGCACATTTAGACAAGACATGAAGAAGGGACACACAAGGGTAAATATGAGATAAAACTAGCAAAGGAAATGCAAAGATATGCAATATACCTGCCATGCAGCCACCTCCTGGAAACCCTCACCTGTGAGATTACTCATCACACATGCATAGTTCCTCTGACTCTGATCCCTCACACTGAGAGCACTCACCCAAGCAAAGACTGGAAGAGGTAGATCCTTCTAGATGGTAAAGGCAGGAGCAGTGAAACAAGGAACAACATGGTAAGCTACAAATATCTCAGATTTTGGGCAGGGGTATTAAGTCTCTCTAGGAACTCGAGAGGAAGAAGTAAAGTCTCCTATGGGGAAAAAATAGACAAGCCCACAATGAAATAGTAATAGTCTCCACAGGGATGCCTGAAGCCAAAAAGTAAAAGGAAAAATCCCATGTGATGAGCTGGTTACATACTGGAACACTTTCAAGTGCAGCTCCAGGATTTTTTAGTTTTGTTTTTAATCAGCAACGTCCATGCTGTGTCCCTGTTTACTGGCTGAACTAAAATAAATTTAGGGCCACAACTGAACAGCTTGTCCTTTGCTATGTGCCAAGTCATCACTTTGTGCTTCTGTCAAAAGCTCTACTAGTTTTCCTAAAAAACTGGGTGCACCAGCTCTCTGAGCACTGGTCAGAGAGAAAACCAAATTTTATTCACAGACATAACTGCTAATCACTTTTACATAAGAAAAGAATGGCAAACAAATTAATAAAATACTACATTTTTTCTTAGTGACTCCCAAAATGTTGGTTTATTCAAACAAAATAAACTAAAACTTCAGTTTTAGTCTATTTCTGTATAGAGTATTCTATACCTTACTTGATTTCAATCTTATTTGTGCATAGAAAAGTTTTCTTTTAAGGGTCAGGTTGCTTCAGATCATAAGATTCACACTGAAAAAATTAACCAGCCTATCTGCTGTTATGCAAATAGTTACCTCTTCATAAAAAGACTCAGTTTGAACATGCTCATTAAAAAAAAAAAAAGGCTCAGTGCCCTTTTTGCTGACAAACCACTTGTTTTGCAGATTCTGGGTGAAAACCACCAGTAAAAAGCTTGAGCAATTATGAAATTGGCTTATATATTCATGAATTTTATTCCTGACTTTCCTATAGTGGAAGATATTCCTCCTCTCAAAATGCAATTTGGACCAGAAGCAGAAACGAAAGAATTCTGTGATTGTATAATAGTGAACATGGTCCTTTCCAAGGCTGCTATAACATTGTGTCCATTGAGGGACAGTTCAAGCATTTTTATACTTAGATTAGCCCCCTTTCAAGTGGACAGCACTTACTTGCAGAGCAACTAATTCACTAAGCACACTAGCTAATTTCACTTCACTGTTCAGTAATTTATCAAAAAGCTGATTAATACATCTAATCCAAAACTGGTTTATTAGTATAGTACAGTAATAATTTGTTATTTTCCACAAATTAAGAGGTATAAATAAGCCTATATTTGAGCTTCTTTTATTATATGCCTCTCTGCCATACACTAAAAATAGGACAGCAGAAGTTCAGGGGAATTTGGCCAAAAAAACAAACTAGCACTAAATAAGTTACATAACTGCCCATATGCTTATGCTTAAAAACAACAGCATATGCCTTATATACCACTTGATGGTCACGATCTGTGTCAGAGCAAAGCAAAAGGAGTGGGAAGATAATATGGATAATGTATTGCCTGAAAAGGATGCTAGAAGGGGTGTTAACTTACTGCATGCATTTCTGCCTCACTTGTTGTGCTTTCTCACATTCAGCCACTCCTGTTTCCATTAATTCAGTCAAATGACCCAGTGATCTGGATATTAAGGGTAAAATATTTTTCATCATCAGAAGCTGGAATACCAGTATCCCTGAGAAATAGGTAAGGGACTCAGTGATTCAGTCATAATGAGAAATACGAAACCAGCAACAGCATGAGGGAAATGAAGGTGAAACTGTAGACATCTAAGAAAAAATATCTACCAACTCAAAAGAAAACAGAAATTTCCAAAGTGCTGCTTCTGCTTATTACAGGAAATGAGAAAGAGGCTGAAAATCATGCTGACTGATGCTCTTTTTATGACTCACTGTGTCCAGCAATCTTACATTGTAGCTGTCATTCAATAATGGGGAACGGCCAAGTATCAGCTTCTCTATGGCCATGGTTTGCAATGCAGTTTAGCATTATTGCAGTATATTGCTACTCTCTCCTGCTGTTAATGTGGATGGAATCTGATTATCACTTTAAATAGCTCATAACACAAGCTTTAGAAGCACCTGTGCCCATCTCTTCTGAGCCTTCTTTCAAGGAGAGGGTGTGTTGCCTAGGAATATTCCCCAGCCTTGTTCAGACCAGCACTACTGATCACTCATGTTGCACAGAGAGTTTAAAACATTTCTCACATAAATGATGAGACCTTTTGCCTGTGAACAACAGAGGTGAGAATATACTTATAGGGAATACTACCCCCTCTGTGGGTTCAATCACTTCATTTTTTTTCATGGGCTCCACAATGTTATTTGGAGATTCAGAGTCGAGGACTCCAGGGCAAGTGCACATGACCTCCCAGATCTGAGATCTATCTGCACTGAGGAGGAGGCACAGCTCCCAGAATCAAGGCTTTTCCTGGCTCCATCAGCAGTTTGAGGTTCAAATGTCAATTAAACCAGACGCACCTTGTGCCATCAGTGTGTGACATGCCAGCTCTGCCATGCAGGGACAGGGTGGCTTTGTGTACCATTCTTTGCCATGGGAAAGTTACACCAAGATGTAAAGCTACACATAGGAACACCGTCTAAAATACCATCACTGATGATTTTTAGACCTTCTGACTCAAGTGAGCTGAAAGCAAAGTCACTATAGTTAATTTCCAGTTCTTCATGGCAAAAAAAGGGACAGGGGATGGGGAAAGATCAGCTTAAGCAGCCTAATAAGATGTGTATACTACAAACCACACACACACAAAGCTATACTAACTTTTGAAATAGTTGCAAACAGGGCTAGATGGTGATCAGCAGCGTCCAGAATGTGGAAAGCAGCAGGTGTTGGGCATCCCATTTTCTGTGCCATGATGCTGGAGCTAGGAGTGCCTGGTGTAATCTCATAATGAAACTTCTGAATGCTTTCAGAAATTGAACACAGCTCAATAAACCAGCTCTTGAACTAACATGGAATTTCTTGTCTTCCAGCAGACAGATAATTACATTCTCTTGTACTTTTGAAGGCTATAAAACCAAAATACATTTTTGCAAAATCCACCATGAAAAGGTGTTCTACTCATGGATCATGCATACAGGACATTAAGCTGTTGTTGGGATGGGGGTCTCTAACAGGTATACAGATAATGCTTGAGATTAAATTGTTATAAAAGCAACAGAGCTTTCACATATTATGCAACTTAGACCTTTCAGCCAGAAGCCTTTTCATTACTGCTGCTGGTGCTACTGGTAGTGATCTGTTCTCAGATGAGTTAGAGTTGGGGAATGTAATTAAGCAATAAAATGTTCTTCTGTTTTTGTGAAAACACCTTGCAGCTGTATCATTCACAAATGGTTAGTCTGTATTTCTCAGCTAGCAGCTATTCAAAATGGTATAGAGCATACTACTGGACTATGGAAAGCTTTAAAAAAAAACAAAAAAAAAAAGGAAAAATGAAAGATTGTTTCTGATTTACATTCTTTCTCACAAGGATATAATTTCAATGGCTTGGCCTGCAAGTTAATAATTTCCTCTGTTCTTCTCTGTGCTTCATGAACAAATTTTCATCAAACTGGATATGCTCAAGAACACTCTTGCTCTCTGAAAATATTAAGACTTTTAGGATTCTCTGAGATATTGTGGGCAAGGTTAATAATTCCTATTTGTTGTTTTGTCCACAATTATTTTCACTGGGCACTGTAATCTCTCTTATTTCTACTTCTGGGACTTGACCCCAGGCTAGGGAATCAGAGAATTAGTACTTACTTTTCCCCTATTGCTGTACGGGCTGCAGCGAGGAGTTAAAAATACATAAGTGACTCCTTCATAACTCTTGTTGATTAAAACTGCATTGTGTAAGCAATAGGAAGTTGCTGCTTGGTTTT
The DNA here is from genome assembly GCA_013398075.1 of Notiomystis cincta. Taxonomy (NCBI): domain Eukaryota; kingdom Metazoa; phylum Chordata; class Aves; order Passeriformes; family Notiomystidae; genus Notiomystis; species Notiomystis cincta. The sequence goes on along the minus strand of VZRX01004178.1, from coordinate 148,968 downwards.
CAAAGGTCATTTTGGTTTGGATGACCAAATTTAAATACCTGCATTGCAGGTATAGATACATTCAAGGAATCTCCCTATGATTCCAAGCAGTTCTACTAAAAAATTCCAATTACCAAGTATTCCTACTGTCTCACTAATTCACTGTTCTCCTGAAGTATTTCAGTGTTCAAAATAACTTTTTTAAAACTTAGAAAAAATAAGTTATTTTTTGTTACCCTAATTGCTGAATATAAATTTCAGCCACTCTGAATTGACTGTCAATGTCCAGTTTCTCAAATTGATAGCATTCCTACTCCTGGGCTATCATTTAAATTTAACTTTCCACAAAAATCAACTTTTAGTAAATAAATTGACAATAAAGTTGACAATGCAATGTCTTAAGTATGTGAATTTTATAAGATAGGAGCAGGTCCTATCTTATAAAAAATGCGTAAGACACGTAAAAGTTGACATGTCACACTGTCAGGCAGATCAATACATTGAATAAGCCTGCAAGGTACACTGTCATCTGTTTTTGTTCTCATGTCTATAAAAAGAGACAGGGAGAGATCAAATAGCAATTTTATATTTTTTTTATGGAAGTGTGTTTTTGCTAAAAAACACAAGATCTTTAAAGGTTGTGTTAGGATACTTGAAAATTCTACACACGGAATATACAGAAAATGAAACATTATTGTGCTTTCAACTAGTCAAATATTAGAAGCAGAAGGATGTTGTGAAAATAAATTAATTCATGTTCCTGGAGCACTCAGTGTACTGAACAATGTCACAGAAATGCCAATATGGAAATTAGTAAGCTTGAATATTCTGAAGCTTGAATAATAGAGCTGGTATAGTGTACACTAAATAAATCCTGGGCCAGCAAAGTGAGCAATGTGAACAGAACACAGTATAGCATCCGTGTGGATTCAATAAGTCCTTTCATCTTGTGGAGTAAGGCAAAGTTCCCATGAATAAAAATGGTACACAAGCATGCAATTATTTGCAAAGGCAATCCTAATCTTCTGGAATTTTTTAAACTCTAAAAGACTTTTGAGTTTACAATGTCAATACTGCATAGCTATTTATGTATGTAAATGTATAACCTCTAGGTTTATTTTAAAAATCCACATTGTTATTATGTGGGATTACATCATTTGCCCATCTAGATCAGCATCACAGATCTTTGTAAGTAATAAGAATAACTAACAACAGAATTAAGCTGAGATCCACTAGAGAGGTTGTCAAATACCTATGGGCATTAGGTTTCCTAGCCTGAGTTCTCCTGGAGAAACTGTGGTTTCTAGTCTAGCAGACTATTGTCAGTACTGCCTCTTTTGTCCTATCTTTTTCAGCCTGTTGCTCCACTCCTTGCTTCCACATTTGAACCTTCCTATCATCCTTCAATGATTCAATTTCTATTCCTCAGACCAATCCCTGTCTGCTTCCTAGACATTCCAGTCTTTCTTCTCAGCTACTTGTATCATTAACCATCTTTCCCTAGGCCACATCCAGGTATTTCTTCTCCTTTTGCTTTTCCTCTTATGTGAGTTGCCTGTATCAGTTTTCTTGAGAAAAAGTCCTCCCTACATGAGTATTTCTTTTGTTCACAGTAAAATTTTCAAAAAATCAGAGCCTTACAGCTCTTCCTATCTTCCCAGTTCTCAGGTCCAGCCTGCAGAATCTGACTGATTACTCCCTTTCTCTCTCACTTCTCCAAGACATTTATTCATCCTATGATTCCCATATGCAAAACCCACTCCTATCACACTGGCCACAGAGAGCATCTGCTCTCCAGTTCTGCTCTTTCAGAATTCCAATTTCTTCTGTGCCTGGGCTTTTACCTTTCTCATAGTCTACTCCTTCTGCAATGCCTCTGTGTTTCAGGTGACTTCCCTGCATGGGTGTGTATCAACAGTAGGAAGAAACATCACCTGGGACATCTGCAGTACCTTCTATCACAAAATGGTTCCCAGGAGCCAGATATTTTAAAGAACAGTTTATCTTAAGCAGGCTTCCAATGCTAAAGTGAAGCATTCCCAGGATAAACTAAGTATATGGAAATTTTCATTGTCATTTTATCAAGGTTTCCACTGAACATATGTGTACAGATGTTTTTTTCCAACAACTTGACTAAATGCAGTCAAAAGAGAAGGTAGTTAAAGACTTCCTCTATGAACTGGTTGCTATTTTGTTTTACATGCAATAAACAATACATTTCTCCTTTACATTTTCCTTTGAAAAAATACAACCACACATTTTAAACAGGGTAATTTCATCAGGAACATTTACATCATTGTGCATCGCTATTTAGCTCCCTGAAAAGATTCTTCCTACTATGAATGACATCTGAGACATGAAGCAAATCTGTTATATTTTCTTACACCAGATGTACCCACATAAACTGCTAAGCTGGATTGCAACTAATATTGGAACTTATCTATTGAAAGGTAGAAGAGTTAAAAGATAATTTGTAGATTATCTTCAAAAGACACACCGAAAAGACCAGGTTATACAAGGGTATAGGTGGATTAAGAGATCATATGTTAATATGGGAGTATTTACTGCACACAGATCAATGCCAAAGTGAAAGGATTATCCAAACAGAAGAGAAGTTATTGGAGGAATGCTATGAATATGAATACAGATTGGCATGAATCACTGTATTGAAGATACTTATTAATAATTTAACAAAATTTATCATGAAGTTAATTACCTTAGGCTACAGTTATTATCAAGCTATTAGCTAAGCTAACAAACAAGTCATCATTTAATGAGTCTATCAGGAAATATAGAATTATTAATGGGGAGCATCCAAAAGTTACCTTTTAATTAATGTCACCGAGAAGATAAATTATCATTATTATCTGCACTTATTTTTAGACAAAATATGTCAAGATACATAAAAATTTGATGTGAGCTTTGAACAGCTGGCAGATTGTCAGCATAGTCTTAATGCATCTTTGGGATAACAAAGAATAGAACAAAGACTGATGCAAGAATGTGGGTCTGATTTCCAGAAGGCCCTCTGTGTAACCTGCATTTTGCCTTTTACAACAATTTTGCAGTAAAAGTGACAAGATCCAGGACAGAGGTTTCGAAATGCATATTACTTAATTAGATTTATATGGGACTTGTACATTTACTTCCTCCTTTCAAAATCTTTATTTCCTCTCAGTCAAGTACTATAATTAGTCATCAATAGATTACTGTTGTTGTTATTTGTTCACCTAAAAATTACAATTATTATTCTGTTAATTATCCTAAATTTATCCAAAGCTGTGGTGTACCTCTTGGATACAGTCTTTAAGAAGACTGGATAGATCCCCATTACTTCATAGCAGAAAAACAGTAGTTGACCTTGTAGTGGATGGTCCTGCACCCTCCAGCACTGTAAGTTGAGTAAGAGAGTAAAGTAACTATTCCCAGTTCTAGCAGGAAATTATCTTCTTGTAAAACAAGGAAGGTCCTCATTTGTCCAAACAAATGACATGAAATTCTGCCCCACCAGTAGAGACAGTGTGAGGAAGGGAACTTAATTTGTCCATTGTTTGCTGCTAGCAGGCTAGCTAGAAACTTGTTCTTTGTTATTGCTATAAACCACAAAATAACTGCTTTAAAAGTAACAGGAACTCCACTATTATAGATTGTATTTACAATTGTAATATTTACTGTTGCTGCAGAGAATCCTAGCACTGGCTCTACTGTATCTGCAGTGTGCTTGAAGAATTCAGCCATCCTAAACCACAGTCTTTCAGAAAAGGTGCTGATCACAGAAATAGCCAGTGAACTATCAATTATTTAGTGGTGGACTAGAACTCTTCATTCCTTCCAGATTTCAATAACTGGATGAAAAGGAAAAAGGAGAGACCTTGCTCTCCAAATTGGAGGTGGCCTGAACTCTTTTGCAAATGAAAGTATTTAAACTGACAGTCAGACTGACATTTGCAGTACTTCAGATGAAAGATCTGGAAGAACTGAACATGGGTTTGCTTCTCCAAAGTGGATTGAAGCAATTTAACATTTTATCTTTCAAGAAGGTATCAAACCCATGTTTTGTTATTCTTATTTAGATAATGGGAATGGCTCTAATATGATTTCTGACTCTGTAAGTGGCTGGGAAAACTAAGGGTGAAACACTACCTATGTCAGACACAGGTAATAGCAAAACTGCCATTGTCATCAATAGATGGATGATTTTGTTCACTTACTTTTTAAATTAAAACAGCAAACCTTTTTAAAGGTGTTAAAAATACAATTTTTGTATTCCAGCATTTCCACAAACCTTTAGTTAAACAGAAAAATTAGATCCTATCTCTAAAAATATCCAGTAGTATCATCTCACAAGAAAAAATGACCAAGTAAAGTAGAATGCTGTTGTCTGTACACAATGTAATTTCACAAATACTTTTCAATTAGACAGAAATGAAATCCTGGTCTACTTTAATTTCTGAAAGATATTGTACCATGTTGTACAATATAATTTCCATAACTTCCTGCCAGAACTGCTGAACACACCTTCCTTGTGCGCTTTTTCTCTGAATAGTAATTCGAAAATTATTATTTCACTGTCTCTCAAATCTTCTCTATCTTAATCCATGTCCTCCTTTCTTTTTATCAGATGTTTGCATTAGATCCAAAGTTACTATCACTACTTACAAAAAAGCCATGGCCCAAAATAGAGGAAAACACAGATACTGAAATACTAGCTCAAGCTGAAAAAATATACTGAAATATAATCTGTGCTGTCTGATTAAAATCCATCCATGAAAACATTGATTACTATCAATTTCATTATGCAAGTGTCATTTTTTGTTCCAGAGTAATAAACAAGCTGGTTTTTTATTTGATGTATTTTACCTACCTATATTAACAACACATAACACAAACAAAAAACCGTCTGACTGAACTAACCAACAAAACCAGAGATCGCTCCAAGCCTGTTCAAAAACTCCTCCATGCACTCAAAGAAACTCTGCTGAATCACATTACTTCCCTCTGAAATTAGATTCCTACAATTCCTAGTACGTTAATAAAACATTAAATCTTTTTTTTTTCCTCCCTTGAAGTACTGTAACCAAAGGCAATTTATCAGCTTCCCCAAAGTAATGTTATTTTCCCATCAGAGCTATTTTATCACAGTGCCCCAGATTCAGAGGACTAGATCTATCAGAAGAATGCCTGACTAGTATTTAAATAACTTAAGCAAAAAATAAGACTGATAGTTTATCACAGAATCACAAAATACCCTGGGTTGGAAGGGAACCACAAGGATCATTGACTCCAACTCCCAGCCCTGCATAGGACACCCCAAGAGTCACACCCTGTGCTTGAGAGCACTGTCCAAAAGCTTCTTCAACTCTTGCTGCTGTGACCACTTCCTTGAGGAGCTGCTCCAGCCACCTCTGGGGGAAAATCTTTCTCCTGATATCCATCCTAAACCTCTCCTGACTCAGCTTCATGCTATTTCTTAGAGTCCATATGACGACGAAAAGGATATTTTAAAAAAAAATAGTAATTTACCACCTGTGGTTTTGATCTCTTGTCTCCAATCTAGTTAGTTCCACTTAAGAGTTCCTTCCTGATTTCCCTCTTCATCTGCAGAATTTAATGACGCTGTTTTAAGGGAAAGGCCACAGTATTCTAATGCAAGTCATATTAAAAATATTCAAAATATTTATGCCAATCAGTAGGCATTTTAAGGAGGTCGTATTATAATGCCGCCGTAGTTTACAACATTTCTGGGAAACTTTACATCTGGTGCAGAATATGGGGAAGTTGGCGGGGAGCTCAAGAGTCCCTTAACAATTCTGGAACGTGGTTAGCCAACCACATAAATCAGTGATTCAGCCTCCGCAGCCTTAATGTGGCATTTTAACATCGCTTGTACAGTCACGTAAATAATGTGCCTCATTAAAAAGCCTGCTCTGCCTTTTTAACTGTCCAACGCGCCCTTCACGGCCTGGAGACGCTCCGGCAGGAGCCCACCGGTCGGTGCCAGCCCTGAGGCGACGCGCAAGCCGAGGGCGGCGCGGACTTTGCACCCCGGCGGCGCGACGCGTGCGCAGGGAGCCATGCCGGCTCCCGGCAGAAAAAGGCAGGGCAGGGCAGGGCAGGGCAAAGGGGCGAGGGTAGGAAGGAAGGAAGGAGGGAGGGCAGCGGGAAGGGGGAGGCAGCGCGGAGCACATCAGGTGACCGCGTCCCGTGACGGCCCCGGGCCGCACGGCGGCTGCGCCGAGGGGGCGGTCTCGCTGCCCGAGCTAAGATGGCGGCCTCCAGCGCCAGGCTCTGAGGCAGCGGGAGCGGTGTAGCGGCTGCCGCCCGCCCGGCCGGCCGGAGGGTGAGGGGCGAGAGCTCCGCTCAGTGCCCCTTCGCCCTTATCGCCGGGAGAGCGCATTGCTGGTGGGGGCAGGTCCGGGCAGCGCGGGCTCCCCGGCCAGGTAAATCCCAGCGGCGGAGGAGGCGAGGGGGCGGCGGCAGCAGCCCCCGCCTCGTTCCNGCAGCGCTCGCTCTGCCGCCCCGGGGCTGATGTTGCCGCCGGCGCAGCCGTGCTTCTGCCCCAGCCGTGAGGGGCCTGGGGCTGTGTGCGGGCGCCACTCGTCCCCGGCGTGGTACCTGTTAGCAGGAGCTGGCAGCCCTTCGCTTCCTGTATCCGAGCAGGGAGAGGGCTGGGGTTGTTCTCCAGCCTCAGCCCGCCCGCTGTTTGACTCGGCGTGCCCTGGACCTGATGCGGATTCTGTAGCCGCCGGGCAGAATTTGTCCTCTTTCTTAGTAGAGAAATTGAAGTGTCCATTAGGAAAAGACACGTTATTTTCCTCCTCTTGCCCTCAGATCAAAATATACCCGTCAGGAGATGCTTTGGGAAATAATTTATGAAGGGTGGGAGAGAAGTGGCAGAGATACGCTCTCACAGAGATGAGATTTTATTTCTTTTTTGAGTGCTAACAGTATGCCTGAAGAGCACGAGCAGACCTAGATACATCTTTCAGAAAATCTACACTTAATGCACTTGTTTTTCCAGGAGTGTTTGAATTTCTTCCATGGATATTCTTAGCTTGCTTTTTGTTTTCTGGAAGTCAAAACAAGTAGGCATATTGGATGGTTTTCTGTCTGCAGTGAGCTGCCAGCAATCTTTGGGATAGATTTTTTTCTGTCGGGTGGTGTGAAGCTTGTACCTTCATAGCTGTGTCTCTACTGAGGGCCGAGTTCTGGGCCATGAAAATGTTGTCTTAGTGCTTCAGTTTGGGAGGGAGACGTCTTTTTTCTCTTTTCAACTTAGTGCTCTCAAGCGGAGGGAGTGTTTGAGCATTCTGCTTGGGGGGAAACATAGGCCTAGAAATTTATTCAGAGACTTCCTGTGAATGCACTTAATCTCTGCTATGTAGCTGCTTTTGAAGTTAATGTAATCTGAAATGTTTTTTCCCTTTTTCTCCTGTGCTCTTTCACAAATACGATATGTGATGCTTGGAGTAGATGAAATTGAGTAGATAATCTGCTTTGTTTCATGTTACTTAGCACTGGTTAGATAATACTGCATTTCAGAAATTATTTCTTGTTTTAGAATTTCAGTTCTCTGAAGCAGAAGTCTTTTTTTGTTGTTGTTGATTAATAGATTTTTCTGCATAGGCCACTTGCATGTAGCATGATATGTTGATAAGGAGGATTAAGTTAGGAAGATGCTCTATGAACAGTCTGCTATGAGTAAAATCAAAATAACAGGACCAGTTGTGATGTGAAAATAATGCTTGGCTCTAGCCTGCTTCAGTTCATAGATATGCAGCTTGGTCTAATTTCTGCCTACTATAGGCATCCAATTGCCAGGACACTTAACTAGAAGTTACTGGCACCTTGCTATTATTACTGACAGTTTTTTCCACTTGCAGCAAATATCTGAGTGTTTGGAGACAGAGTTGCATTTCTGTCCCTTGTGTGGTATAGACTTTCCAGGAACTTTAACCTTGTATTTCAGCCTTGTTGGAACACATTTTTTAGAAGATTTATTATGTATTGCTTGCTCCTCTGGGTGTCATGTGGCACTTTTCATAGTTTCCAAACACATATTTGTCCTGAGGGACTGAATCACTTTGTATTTCCAGAGTTTAGGTGATATGCTGAGGCTTGGTCTTGAGAACCAGATCTGTTTTTCATACTGAGGAGATGACTTTGCTTTTAACTTGTTTGAAGCTTAGTAAGTGAAACTTACTGACTTAATAATTCTTCTGCTGGCATTCAACCATATCTTGAAGTGTTAACCTTCAACTGCTTAGCTCCCTGATTTGCTTCCAAAAAACTATTTTTGTGTCAAAAAAAAATTAACAACACTCTTGCTTCACTAATAGAACATTATTCTGAAGAAATATGACAAGATTGCTAAACTATGACTGAAAGGAACAATTTTTTTTCTTCCTTCCCTTAGTGAGTATATCCTTTTGTTTTGATTCTCACGTGTCTGGCTGGTGAATTGGATTGGTTCACTGGTAAAGCAGAATGCTAATATAAATTTAAAAGAAAACCAGAATCTTCTACACTTTCTCTTATTCTCAGCGCTGATCCTCAGTGAGGGAATGGATCACCTGGAGGATGGACACTAATGTTGCCATCATCATTTATGGTAGTAATAAGGCTGATATTCTCAGCTTGTTTCTGTCCTGGGCCACTGAAGGTGGGATTGCTGCTATCACTGAGGCAGGCTGCCTGTAGCTTCTTTTAAGGATCTGGTGGGAGTTATCTCCTTCCCTTCTTACAAAAAAGACTGAGAGTTCCTGCATTACAGATGAGGAAATCTGTTTCCACAGCTAATTAGGCTGTAGTACTTTAAGAGAAGAGTACAGTTTGGGGAAGAGGAAAAATTAATGCTTGTTAAAAAGAATCTGTCTGAAGGCAAAACTCTGCCAGTTAGTGACCACAGCAGTGAGAGGCGGCTGAAACCTAGACAGCTAAAACATTTCAGTGCAGGAAAACTCACTTATTTAAATAATGGCTTTAAAGCTACAGAGGCACAGATGGCTGGAAATCAGGCTCCAGACCTCTAAGCTAGAAGGCAGGTGTGTAGAACCACAGAATAACAGAACCTTAGGGTTTTTTTAGTGCTTTGCTCTCATTTCTTTCTAGTTGGTGCCTGTTTTTATGCTCACAGTATGTCTTCTCACTCTTAGAAAAGTCACACTTGAGCTTGCTGTGAGTATCTGTCACTGTGTAGTAAAGACTTTCCAACTTTCTAACTTGTATTCAGCCATGCTGGAATAAATCTTTAAAACAAAATCTCTGTTTCTTACCTGCATTTCTCTTCCTCTTTTGCCCAAGAAGTTTCAGTTTCTTATCAGCATTTCCTTTACTCCTCCCTGCAGTGGAACAGAATAATAATCCTATCTGTGGCTCTGAATCCTACCTTTGCTTAAGAAAGTTATTGAGGCTTTGTAATAATAGAGAGATAATATGATCAGGAAAAAACTCAGTCTGAATTCTGCACTAAACTTTGAACCCATGTCCAAACTTCTGACTTTATTTAATAAATTGAAGGAAACATGTACTGTTACAGCTGTGCCTATTGCTTTGATGCCTGCAAGGTCACAACTTTGCTTCTGACTCCACAAGTGCTAGTTTGAGACTGACTTGTCTCGGTTTCCTGAAATAGATTGTTTTCCCAGATGGTAGTTTTGTCTAAAGCATGTGAAATCCTGGAAAGTGAAAAGTGCATGCAAGTTGAGCGTGGCTTCTGTAATATACCAGCTTGTGTAAAGGGTCCTTTTCAACTCAAACTATTCCATGATTCTGTCTAGCTTAAACTCTGAGGCAGGGGGAGTCCTGGAAGCAGTTCAAGCCCTTTAGTTTAAGGGGTTGCTATTTCTGGTACATGAGGCACACAAAAATGTGGTTTCAGCTCTTCCCCTAAAGCTGTTTCATTGCTATTTACAGGACTACAAGACCCAAATAGGAAAGTATTGTTGAACTTCAGGCTTGTGAAAAAGCTGATTAAAATATCCAGGGGATATTTTGGGGAGTGCTTTAGTTAGGATCCCAAAGGAAGTTGCAAGTTGTAGACAATACTTTACCTGTAGAATCCTTGGATTATTTGACTATAGTCTGCATTCAGCATGCACACTCTCAACCAAGCAAATCATATTTGCAAACTGCTACTTTCAAAGTAGTTTTTGCCTCTGCTCCAGTGGAAATAGAACAACTGGGTGTTTATCTAGTATCTTGTATTTGAAAACCATCAGGACAGGACATGCAATAGCTGTGCTGCTAAGTATTCAAAATAACTGTTGAAATTGTGACTTCTCTACTCCTAGGTACCCCAGAACACTAAGATGATTGTTAAAGTTAGTGCCTTATTGTCCTGAATGCTTTTATGAGTGAGATAGCAAATTTCACTCAGTTTTTGTGTTAAGTCAGTCAACTTTTTAAAGGTGTATTGAATGTGAGAAGAAGAGTTAAAGGTAACAGAAGAAGAGGTAAAGGGAACAAGAATGTGCTCTTATTTTAGGAAATTATTTTGGTATAACTAAGCAGGCAGCTATAGCTTACAGCAGCAGTATGGCTAAACTTGATTAATGGTAAAGCCTAATGTGTTCTGCAGAGTCAATGGTTATGTTGTCGTAGGTGCTAAAATTACCCTGTAGATAGTACAGCAAGAGTGATGCCACACTGGTTCTGCTGGAATGAGTGAATGAAGAGAACTTGGTTTCTTCTAAAATGTCTTTGTCTTTGGTATGAACTATTTTTTTTCATCTTATTCTTACTGTGGAATCAAAGACAACTGGAAAATAATTGCTGGACTTCAACACAGCAGCTCAGAACACTAGGCTATTGTTAGCCTTTCTCTCTGTTAAACTGCTGGAAAATGAGTACAAGAATTATTTGTTACTAGACTTGGGCCTATATTGCCCCTGTATGTCTGCTCAGTGGGAGGGACTGTTGCAATCACTGTCCAGAAGCACAGTGAATAAAGCATCAAAACTAAATTATTTTAGTAGTTTCCATCTGAACAAAAAAGCAGCCTGGTGAATTTGTTATTTGCACTTCAGGTACAATACTTCACGTATCAGTATCCTGATTCCGGTTAGATGCTGATGTTAAAATTATTGGAAACTGCTGGTAGCTCAAAAATGGATGTTTCTTGGTTCTGTATTATTGGGAGTAGATATTTACAACCTTGAGAACATCTTACTTACAGTGCTCTAGAGCAAGTGGTGTTTAGGTCTGGGAGACCTAATAGATCTGGTCAGAGGAGTGTGGTATTGGCGAAACTGGAATTACAGATAAATAGATCTTTTAATCCTGTACTTAGTGGAGCTAGTCTTGTTATAAGCCTCTTATTTTATTTTTACTAATACTTTAGTCAATGTCAAGAAAATGGCTTTGAAAGACAGGCTTGAAGATTGAGTATATGACATGTTGTTCTGAAAGGTAACTTTAAAACGAAATTACCAGATCTAAAGTGTGCTACTGTACAGTAAGATCTGTGTATTTGGATAGAGTGTACTGTTTTGATTCTTATCCATGGTAATAATAGTTCTTAAACCAAGTGAAACGGAGAACTTCGGGAGTAATCATAGAATGCTTTGAGTTGGAAAGGACCTTAAAGATCATCTCTAGTTCCAACCTCCCTGCCATGGGCAGGAACACTTTCCANCCCCTCTCTGGCTTTCTTGTAGGTCCCATTAGGTATTGGAAGACTGCAGTAAGTTTTCCCTGGAGCTGCCCAGAGCTGGACACAGCTCTGCAGGTGAGGTCTCACAAGAGCAGAGCAGAAAAATTGCCTCCCTTGGCCTGCTGGCCACTGTTCATTTGATGCAGCCCAGAATGTGGTTCTGGGCTGTGAGTGCACATTGCTGGGTTGTGTCATATTTCTCATCAACCAACACCCCCAGATCCTCCTCAGGAATGCTTTCAAGCTGTTCTCCACCCACGTTGTATTTGTGCTTGGGATGGCCCAGCTCAGGTGCAGGATCTTGCATGTGAGGTTGGCATGGATGCACCTCTGGCACCTGTCAGAGTCCCTTTAGATGTCATCTCTCCTGCCCGTTGATTGTGGCACACTGCTTGGTGTCATCAGCAAACTTGCAGAGAGTCCACTGTCCATATTCCTGACAAAGGTGTTAACACAGTGCCAGTGTCAGTCTTGACCCCTGAGGAATGCTGCTTGTCACTATCTCCACTTTAACATTGAGCCATTGACTGCAACTCCTTGAGTGCAGTGCTCCAGACAATTCCCTATCCACCGAGCAGTCCATCCTTCAAATCTCTGTTATTTCAGTTTAGGGGCAAGGATGTTACTTGGGACAGTGTCAAATGCTTTGCACAGATCCAGGGAGATGATGTCAGCAATCAGTAGTAATAATGCTGTTGAATATTCTGCCCCTCATAAAACTTTGTTCCCAAAAACTGGCTTTAGAGAATTTAACTTGCCACAAGTCATTGGAGTATTAACTCTGAAGTTTTGCCTCAAAGGCTGAGTCATTGAAACACGTAAATACTGCTCTTCTCTCTTCCCAGAGGCAGCACCTCAAGTTTCCTGCAGTAGGTAGTGATGATTGTGCTGGTTCTTCACCTGAGGGAAGGAATTCTAGAGTTCATTCTGATCAGGTTATCCTTTCTTCATGCTGATGACTCCATAACTGCTAAAGCCTTTGCTCAGAAAGAAAATAACTTGAAGTTGTAGAGGGTAGAAATTAGCAATGAGCTCATGTTACAGGTCATCCATCTCGAAGTAAGAAATCTTCCTTTGCCAAATCAAGCAGAGTTAACTGAGTGTAAAAAGATAATAGTTTGTTATCTAACTTTCCATGGGGTACTGACTGGGATTGGGTTGCTTGAGAGTTGCTTCAGGCAAGCTGTGTTCTTGCAGACCAGCATCAGTGCGTGACATTTTGAGGATGCCACCATGTTATTGGTGTGAGCCTGAAAGTAGTACCAGTTTTTAATCAGTAACAGGGAAGCCTGTTTTAACACATTTGAAAATAAAACTAATGCTGTAGTAGTGGAGAGTGACAATTTCACTCTTGTACTTAATCAGGGAATGTCTGCCTAAGTTCTTTGTATATGCAATAACAGCATAGTGAAGTAAAAGGGAGATTAATTTCCTAACTACTCAACGTGCATTTATTTCAGGCATTGAAAATAGTAGTGTTTAGAAGCATTCCTTAGAACTTAGCAGCTCCTAAAGCAATGATCCACTCAAGCAGTTGTGGGAAAGTTCACTAAATTCCTGTGTGTGTGTGTTTAGGGAAGAGATACTGCTGTGTTAGTTAGAGATACTACCATGTTAGTGGTGAGATTGCTTAAATTTTACAGCACAGGAATGGTACTCAGTCAACTCTTTAATCACAATGCTTAGCTAGTAAGTAAGTTTCTCAACCTCAAGTTCAGTTTCAGACTGGAAAACAAACTGTTCTGTGTATCCAGGTATCTTCTTACTGTTTATTTCAAAACTGCAGTAAGACTTTGCCTTAGCTGGGGTTACAGGTAGAGGGTACTCAAATAACTTTATATGACACAATTTTCAGGAGTAAAGCATTTTAGAGATGACATAAAATATACTTGAATATGATTGTGCAAAGGTGCAGTGAAAGTAGAGTGATTGTAATATGGCAAATGGGACATAACTTATTGGAACCTAGTACTACTAAAGAGGAGCTAGTGTAACAAATGCAGTGAAGAAACTAATAATTCTTGTGAAACTTGGCCCATGCATTGTTTGATAAACATAAGTTTGAAAACAAAGTCTTTTTGTCTTGAACCATATTGATGATTAGTGAACTTTGGTTTTAAATAAAAATCCTGGGTGCTAACAGGATGTCTCCTTTGTTTTCAGGTCTTGGCACAGAATGAATATAATTAGAGAAAACAGAGATCTTGCTTGTTTCTACACAACAAAACATTCATGGAGGGGAAAGTAAGTAGTTTGAAGTTTGTTAATTTTGTTTTTTTTTGTTTTTAAAGTTTTAAAGTGTGACATTTTTCCTCTCTGTTATTGGATTTAACTGCATAGTTTTAACTTCATCCAACCGATGAATGAAAATTTGAACTAAAGGCTCCAGCTGCTCAATCTCTGAACTGAATGTATCTTCACTAGAATCAGTTTATATTTTAAACATTGTGTTTTAGCCTTTCTCTGCTTATGTTCCCACACTGCAGTGTAGCTCTGAAATGGACCACCTGACTTAGTTTCTGAGTCTCTTGAACTTACTACATAAAACACTAAATTTAAAGTGGAAGTGCTTCTTCTCAGAACAGGTTTATGGAGGAGTAGTGTCTTTTGACTTTAACAGATGAGGATCACTACTCCACACATATACTTAAGTTGTGTAATAGATTATCTGTTAAACTACTAACTGAAATAGTTTGAAGAATTCTGCTAATAGAAATAAACCTGATTTTAATGGGGATCTTAGATCTAAAAATTAATTTTTGGTGATGCTTTGATCTGCGAAAGCTTGGGAATGTCTAATAAAATTACCCACAAAGTTATCATAACTGGTATCTGTTATACTGTGTCTGGAGTCACCTGTTATAGGACTTTATTTGGTATCCTTACCCACTGTGCCTTTTCACATGCATAGTATCTCTTTAGAATGTGTTTTTTCCTTGTTATTTAAACATCACCATAACAATGGATGGGTTATCTGCACCTTGAGAACATGAGAACTGCTTGATTCTAATGCTTATATGAAGAGGTATTGTCCAAATCTGTTGTTTGACCAGTAAATTGAAACCATTTGGTTTTTGTTTTTTTTTTGTCTGTCTGACACATTCATCCTATCAAAGACTGGGGATACTGAGAAGGAGAAGGGGCTTGAAAGGAGCAGCAATCATGGATCTTTCACGGTTGCGCTTTGAAGAACCATGAGGCTGCTTCAATGTCTAATCAAAGAGCTACCTGCTTTTTTGTCAGCAAAAATTAAAACTCTGGGTAGTTCAGAGTCCAGATTAGACTGAGCAGCTGAGTGCAAAATCTTTCCTCTGCCAAGATGGAGTTTCGATTGACTTGAAAGAAATTATTTAATATTTAGTTTTATCTCAGTAGAATTGTATCCAGTATTTGTGTAAATTGAGTCTTACCTGAGTTATGATCCATGCATTTGGAATTGTGTAGGCATGGGTGAATAAACTATTATAAACAATAAGATACTGTAGAACAGTTTGTCCCTCCTAATCTTTCTGTTCCCCAGCAGAAAATGTCTGGTCTCTTCCTCAGAATTTTCTGTGGCATATGTGCAAATTTGGTGTGCATGTGATTTGAGCCACTTGGTGAAAATCAAATACATAAACCGCAGATTTCTTCTTTTCCCCAGCTCCTTTTGTTAAGGAGCCTGAGGCAAGCTCTTGAAGTTACCACCTTGAACCTTGATTGTAACATTCTGGTACACTTACAGAAGTCTTATAAAACTTCAGGCTAAGTCTGAAGTCTAGAACAGATTTACTTTAAAAATTCAGTAGTGTATTAGTTCTTTTATAATGAAGAGGAAATAAGTATTTTGTAAGTAGTTGCCTCTTGTTTGTTTCAGCAGAAGCTTATTTGGTTTTTAGTAGTTTTCTATTTGAATTCTTTGGTCCACTCAGTTCCATAGTTAGACATTCTCAGTATAATCTGTGTATAACATTACAAAAACAGTAACTCAATGTGTGGTGTTAAATGAGCCTGAATCATTCTGACTACGCATAGAATTTGTCACTTTGAATATGGGCTCTGTGTGTGTCTGTAAAGTATTTTCCAGTAGTACAAATGATGATGCTCCAGTGTTAATCTGTAAAATTAATTAAGATTGTTTTGCTGTTGGGTGTTGTGGTATGAAATTTATCTGCCAGGTTCATTCTGATTAAAAAGATCTCTACAGTGCTTTGAAATAACTAGTGAATAGGCAATAGCCTTTTTATGGGGGAGAGGACATTTACTTCAACTCTTCTCAAAACAGCCTGGGATTAGATAGTACTGCAGAGTAGTTTGAGAGAGAATTAATAGTAAACTCTTCAAGTCCTGGAGGTATGAATACCTTTCTTACATATTTAAAGGTTAAATTCTGAACAAGAGTAGGCCACGTGTAAGAGCTGACTTCTGAATCTCCTCTATTCATGAAACAAGACTCAGATCTTCTGAATTTACCTAGGGAGAGGAAACAAGGGAAATGGCAACTCAGAAAAGCTGCTGTTCTGTCTTGTGTTGCTTGTCCCATCACATATTAAGAATGCTGGATAATAAATGCTTCCTAGATGTTGAAATGTAGGCTTGAGCACAAGGGGAGAAAAGGAAGGGGCTATGATGTTTGGAAGCTGGTCTTCAGTTATGTGTAATGGTTGCAAATCCTTACTGTGCAGCTCATAGTAGGCTAAGTAAGTAAACAAAACCTTGAGCAAGTAATAAAGAGCTTTATGACTTGTGATTCGCAGTTCTAAAGACTTAAGTGAACCTTATTTGTAAGTCATATAAAAGACAGAATACCCACCTAAATTGTGCAGCAAGAGGAGAGGGAACAGTTGGTTTGTTCTTATGAACTAAGACCTGGAACATTCTTTGATAGGCTGAATATAGTGGAATTATTTGGAGCTAGAGTAGCTTCAAACGTTCTGCTTCATTACTTTATTACTTCTCGGCCTGCATCTTAAACAAGGAAGTTTCAACTATGTGGAAAAACAAATAGGTTTTGCAAATATGTTAAACATCCTTCAGGTGGCAGATCAGTTCAATACAGATGCTCCTAACCTTTGAAGAAAATAAGCACTTGTTTTAATTCCTAAGTAAATTCTGGGCCAGTAAAGGCTTCAACTCACACTGCTTTATTTGAAAAATAATGGAAAATGCAAGGGTATTAAGTTTTTGAGATTGCCTGACTGTCAGACAGATGCTCTTGACCTTCCTATTATGAGGGATATGTGGAAGTTGCTCTGAATATATTTGAAGCCCATGCAAAGTTTGACCTTATACCAAAATGATGGCTTGTGCTGCAGACCTGTCAAGTGAGAGAAGGGAAGGGACTGCAACACAAGAATGCAGAGAAGGATGGAAGAAGTGACCTCCTGTTTCTTGATGCAGTGTCTAATATGGCACACATGTAGATTAATTAAGCATCTGCTTGATAATATCTTTTCCAAGCAAACCCAGCTTACCCAGAACTGAAATTTAAATTCCTGCACTGAATCAATTTTAATATGGACAACTAGCCAAAGTATTTTTATTTGATTCAAGTTCAAGAAAGGCATCCATGTTCAGATGCTGTTGCTTTAGTCAGAGAATACTTACTAGTACTAGCTCTGGTTCATGTAGTTTGTTTGAGTAATAAGGTATTATTAATAATCTGCTGTTTCAAACTCTGTTTAGTTATGTTGCAAAACTTCCAGGTTCAGATAGGGAGTCCTTATTTGTTCAGGGTATATTTTGAAGATTAGCTAGGAAATTAAGCCATGGTAAGGCTTCAGTTTTGCCCTTGATGCATCTAAATTCTGTAGCTTCAGCTCACTGCTGCTTGTTTCTGATACATCTGAAACACAAGCAACTACCTTGCTACAGCTGTTTTTTAAGCCCTGTGACAGTTAACATATCTGAGATATCAATGTACAATGACTGTAGCTTTGGTGATCTGAGTTTTTCTAGAGTTTCGTAGCTTTGGTTTCCCTCAAGATGAAGAAAATTACGCTTGACCATAGTAGTACTTTGACTTGGTAGAGTATTGTGACCAGTTGTGTAAATTGGATTTTGTGTTAAAACTGTTGGCTGAGGCAGCTTCAGACAGATGCTTTAGACTATTGCAGGAATGGTTGGGGTTTTTTTTTTCCCTACCTGTGTAGTCTTTGATCCTGAGTTAGCCATTAACTTATGAAAAGGTATGAATAAGTAAATATATTGAGTAGTATTTAACTTGTATGTCCCCTTTAGGGAAATATAGAACAGGAGAGCTTAACATATTATAAGGGTAAACTGCAAGCTAAAACCCAAGAAAATTCCAGATTAATTTCCTAACAAGGACCTGTATATATCTTAAAATCATTTTTGCAGTTCAGCAGGGGTTTTCCCATGACTTCTGGAGAAACATAACACTCTTTTGTATTCTAGGTATAAGCGAGTCTTTTCAGTTGGAACCCATGCCATCACCACATACAACCCCAACACGCTAGAAGTTACTAATCAGGTAACTGTTATTTTGGAAGTAGATTTTTGACTTGTGTTTGTTATCCAGAGTGAATAGTGGCATTCAGGCTTAAGAAACCATCTAGTCTGACAAGATCTCAGAAAAGCCAGAAGGTGTGGCAGCTGTGTAACAAAAGCACACATAACAGAAGGTCTGTGTTGCCTTCACTAGCTCTACAAATACCCGGTAGGTTTTTGTACTTTTAGACAATTTCTCTTTATTGGCCAACAAGTAGTAGTTTGCCTTTGACTGTGCTGGTCTGAAGGAACTGGGATAAGTTTGATCACTGCTAAGATGTGTCCCTGAAGGGAGCCAGGACACTTATTTACTTTGCACAGTATCAGATAGGAAGCTCAAGCTGTCACGTAGCATGCTAGCTGTCATCTTGTTACAGCCTGTTCCTCGGTTATTATAGGTTATAAGGGGTTTTGAGGGGGGGGGAGATGTAGCTTTAAAATTATTAACAGTATAACCTAATTACTTTCAATTGTCTAGTGGCCTTATGGAGATATCTGTAGTATTTCTCCTGTTGGAAAAGGACAAGGAACAGAATTTAATCTCACTTTTCGCAAAGGGAGTGGAAAAAAATCCGAGACACTTAAGTTTTCCACAGAGCACAGAACAGAACTCCTTACAGAGGCACTGGTAAGATTTTTCTTTTTATTTTCTTCAAGCAAGCAGTAAGTATTTGGTTACCATTACCATTTGTGGTAGCTTACTATGCTTTCTTTCCCTGCATAAAAAGTAGGAAAGCAAGTTTTTTGAGCTGTTATGTTAATGAACTTGATCTGCTGTCAGTCGCAGCAAGTACTGCATGATTTGTAAACAGTGAGTAAAGCTCCAGATACTGAATATATTCAACTGCAGTGGAATGATGAGCCTTCTGACAAGGCTTAAAATGAGTCCCATGAAACAGTTAGCTTAAATGTAGACTTTCTGGATAGATAGGTTGTCATATTTGCATTCATTCATGGTTAACTTTTTTAAAAACAGAGATTCAGGACAGACTTCTCAGAAGGAAAAATCACAGGACGGGTGAGTGTCTGGCTTATCTGCATCATGTGCAGTTTAAGGAAATTATCTAAAGACTCAAACTTCTACTTTGTTTATATATTTTATGCTTGTGCTGTATGTGCTACCTCAAATAGCTTTTGTGAATTTGGATCTGAAGTCTTTGAGAAGAGAAACTGAGTTTGTTCAAAAGCAGTGGGAACCCCTTTACCAGTAGAACATTTGAGCTCTCTTTGCTTGGCCTGAGCCTTATGCTTGTACATGGACTATGAATGTTACTGATGAAATACAGGGCTGTGCCATGTGCAGTTCTTACCTGGATAGAGGAAAAACATTGATTCATTAGTCAATGTTTACCTTACTTTCTGACTAAATATTTTATGCATAACATCCTGAACATTTGATGCTTCCTAGAAGGATTTCTATAGGTCAGATTACAGACAAGATTGACATTTACTAAATTGTGATAATACAGTAAGAAACAACACAGCCTACAGAGCTGAACTTTATATTTGTCTTTTGGTCATAGAAGATAGCACTTCAAGTGCTTAAAGTTACTTTAAGTAACTTGAAGTATTGCATAGAGTACATGCTTAGTCATGAGCATAGTAACACTGCTGGAATATGGGGATCCCCTTTCTCTTACTGTATTTCAGAACAGACTAACTTTTGCTGGTTTAAATAAGTTTGTGTTTGTATTTGTAATGGAATGTGACTGCAGGAGATGAAAAAATTTCACTACAGTGGTAATCTTACCTTAACTTGATTTAATTAGCTAAATTTCAGCATTTGGTGTAAATGCTATTTCCTGATCTCACCACAGCGTTAGGAAGTCTGTGAGAAGACCTCCTCCTGCAGCTAGAGAACTTTCTTCCTTTGGGAGTGGCTCTTTGGGGATTCTCTTCTTGCTTCAACATGCATTGTTTAAGCTGTGACCTCCTAGTCAGTTGACAGCTACTTTCCTTTGCTTCATAGCATTCTTAAGAGCATTAAGGGGAATTATATAATTTTTTGAACATACTGGCTAGGTAGAGAACTACTGCTGTGTAGTAAAGGAGTGTGTGTAGATGTCTGAAAGGAGCTTTCTCTGCAGAGGTATAACTGCTATAAGCATCACTGGAGTGATACAAGGAAACCTGTAATTCTGGAAGTGACTCCTGGAGGTATTGACCAAATTGATCCTGCAACAAATAAAGTCCTGTGCTCCTATGACTACAGAAACATTGAAGGCTTTGTTGATATTACTGGCTATCAGGGAGGCTTCTGTATCCTCTATGGAGGATTTAGTAGATTGGTGAGTATTGAATCAAAATATCTTGGTTTGGTTCTTAGGATGTTTATAGCTGCATATTTTATAATGAAGCTTCAACATAGTTGGAGCATACATGTGCAACTTTGGGACCCAACTGTGGAGCCTCAAGGCTTATGGACAGATCCTAAAAGGAAACAAAATTACTTAAAACATTTGAGAGTTATGTATGGATTTGATTACGGTTTTTGTGTGTGTATTGCGTGTTTAAGAACTAGAAAGGATGAAATATTTAGTTTTTTCACGTAGTGAATATGAATGTAACATGAATGTGGAATTTCCTGTCATTTCTCAAATTTACAAAAGTGACAGGCAGTGTGTTAATCATTTACCTAACTGATGTTAGGGATTCTATTCAGAAATAGATTGATCAGTGATGCCACTGCCTCTTTAGACCTGTGATCTGATTTCTTGGCAGCTTTGCTTGGGAAATACTGCAGTGTAATGTTGGTTCTAAAATCATGTCAGGGTTTCTGTGTACTGTACTTCAAGCAGCTGAAATGGATCTTCACATTATTAACCATAAATTAATTCCTAGGTATAGGTATCTCAGTCTCTGCTAACAATATAGGACTAGATCAGGGTTTCCCTGTCTTTTGTACTGCAGCATGCTTTTCTCTGGCAGAAAACTAGCAATATATAATTGATCCTCTAGAGCTGCCCTAACCTTGAAGATCACCAGTGGGAGCCCAAATTGCTTTCTCTGGCTCCTCACTTCTGCCAGCTTGTCAGGGTCTGTTGCCAAGGGTGGACAGGCAGGTCATGCAGACCAAAACTTTAATGGCAGGTTGATATGTAGCAGAGTATCCTTTAGGAACAGCTGCTATAGATTTTTTTTTTTTGTAGAGGCAAATGTAAACTTAATAGTGTAGACCTCTTGTGTAATAAATACCTGTTTATACCATGCACTTAGCAAAGGCCAGTCCAGCTACTGTGAACATTCCCTACTCTTAGGTATACAGTGGAGGATTTATAGAACTGTGATTTTCTTCAGCTGTGCTGTATTTTTCACCTGTTTATTTCTTTTTCTTGACAAAATTTGCAGCACTTGTTTGCCTCTGAGCAGCGGGAGGAAATTATCAAGAGTGCAATAGAGCATGCTGGCAACTTCATAGGCATCTCTCTGCGGATAAGGAAAGAATCCCTAGAATTTGAGCAATACTTGAATCTTCGCTTTGGGAAGTACAGCAATGATGAATCTATAACATCTTTAGCAGAGTTTGTTGTTCAAAAAATAACACCTAGGCACTTGGTAAGGCTATCAGACTGAACACACGTGGTTCCTGTTAAGTACTAAGTGTTCTCTTCCCTAGCATGCCTCTCTCTTGTTTTACAAGGAACCTGTGAAAAGAGTACTAGCTCTTACAGAAGCTTGCTTAGTCGAGAGGGATCCAGCTACCTACAACATCGCAACTTTGAAGCCTTTAGGCGAGGTAAGGGGCATTCATTCTCAGTACCACTTCTCCAAATAAAAGCTCTTAAAGAGAATACATAAGCCTCAATTTGTAGAGTACCTGAATAACACTGTGTTGTGAATGTGATCCTTGTCCCTTATTTTTAGGTATTTGCAATAGTGTGTGACTGTGAAAACCCCCAGCTTTTCACCATTGAATTCATCAAAGGACAAATTCGGAAATACTCTTCAACAGAAAGGTAACTGGAGCTTGTGTGCATTATAGATTCAAATGGAAGTTGCTACTTCTAGTTTCTCAGCTTCCATAAACTCTGACCCTTGGAGGGGTTAGCTCAAAGCCTGGCTATTCTAGCAGTCTACCACTTACAAATCAAGATTTGTTACAGTAACTAAATCTCTCCCATTTACCTTCATCCCAACTTCGAGCAAATCTCTCCAGAAGTTTTCTGATGAATGTGAAAGGGTGTTGGACAGTTAGATACAGCCTGTTTCTCCCAGGCAGTATAGTTCTGTGTATGCTGTACTTAGTTAAGTAGTATATCTGAAACAAGGGAAGAAAGCACAGTCTAAGTAATATGGAAATGTGAAGGCTGTGAACCCTTTGAGCTCTCTGCTTGAGACAGTCTTAGTTGATTCTATTTAAAACAACCAACAGAACAGTCCCTGAGTGCACTTGCAGTTGTAATACAGTCTAATCCTGCTAAGTGAGGTTTTGCAGAAAGCACAGGGATGAATTGGCTCACAACATGTGTCACTCATTAACAGATAATCTAGAATTGATCCCATTAGTGAAAGGCTGCAGCTGGCTATACTGGGTATCAGTCAGTTCCCTCCTTACAGTGAATAAAGGAATACTGAAAATTAGTGGTTTCTTCCAGAGGTGTAGCTGTTGGCACTAGTGTTAGGAAGAGATTCCAGGTATTGCTGCCTTCCATGATTTTTTTCCCCCCATTTTTCTTACGATTTGGTTCTTTGGCACACTTCTCTGATATAAATTGTATTTGTGTGTCTTTGTCCCAACCCAGAGATTCTCTCCTGGCTAGCTTGTTGGATGGAGTGAGAGCCTCTGGTAATAGAGATGTCTGTGTGAAAATGACCTCCACACACAAAGGCCAGCGTTGGGGATTACTCAGTATGCCTGTAGATGAAGAAGTAGAGAGCCTTCATCTGAAGTTTTTGGCTGCTCCTCCAAGTAAGCTAATGCTTCCTACCTGAGTTTATAGTGCTCTTTAAGGCATCCAGATACTCAGGTTCTGTGCACTTACCTTTTGATATGTCTTTTTGCAGATGGTAACTTTGCAGATGCTGTGTTCAGGTTCAATGCTAACATTTCCTACAGTGGAGTCCTACATGCAGTTACTCAAGATGTAAGAATAGAACCTTTACCCATCCTTTTAAGATGTTGCTAATGCACAAAGAAATTAATGATGGTTATTTTTTAACCAGGGTCTGTTCTCAGAAAACAAGGAGAAGCTCATTAATAATGCCATAACAGCGTTGCTCTCCCAAGAGGGAGATATTGCAGCGTCTAATGCAGAGCTTGAAAGCCAATTCCAAGCAGTAAGACGACTAGTGGCTTCAAAAGCAGGCTTCCTTGCCTTTACTCAGCTTCCAAAGTAAGTGCAAAATCTCTTCAAGCTTGGAAGTAGTAGATGAAAATAGGTCTTGAGCTTTTGTTAGTAACTTTTGTCTAGAAGTGAGAAATGGTGTTAGGACTCCCTTCTGAAAAACACTGGAAGTCTCTGTACACAATTGTTTTCAGTAGTATGAGGCTGCCACCAGGCTTCAGTGCAAATTGAGAATCCCAGGTAATCATTAGCAAGTGAAGCTGATGCTTCCTTGTGCTAAATACTGTCTTGAGGCAAATACGGTTTAATGATTTTCCTAGTTGAAAATTTTTTAACATGTACCTTCATCTGTCCTTGAAGAAGGCAGTTCTTCGTTCTCAGAGTAGTCTGATGTCATTGCTGTCTTCAGTTCAACACGAGATAAAATGATGTTAGGAGGCTGTACTTCTGTAGTAAGTACAGACTGCTTGGAGTTGATGTCTTAAATAACATAAGGAAGCAGAAAAATTGTTGTTCTGAAAACAAAAAATCATTTGAAATATTTCTAACTAGGAAATACAGAGCAACTACAATATAGAGAATGATGAGAAGAGTAACAAAAACACTTAGTCTGAGACCTTTGTAAAGTTCTGTTTCTCTGTAAATAGTACCCTGTAACTACACAGATACATCTTTATTTTGATTAATGTGCTTGGCATATTGTTAACAGTGAAGTCAATATTTTCCTACCAAGAATCTCAAATTTATGAAAATATTCAGGTACTAGCTTTCTAAATTCAAGGGGAGCAGACCCCTCTTGGTCCCTGACTAGATTTCATCTTAATTTTAAGATTTTAGTTTCTTCTCTGATCTTAATGGTTCTTCTTCCCTTTCAAAAGATTTCGAGAGCGATTAGGAGTGAAGGTTGTGAAAGCCCTCAAAAGGAACAATGATGGAGTAACCCATGCCTCTATTGACATGCTTTGTGCTCTTATGTGTGTAAGTATTAAATTTCAGGTTCTTTCCCTTTGCAATATGTGAACTTCAGGCTACTGAAAGATGTGGAAATAGGGACTGCCATTCAACTTGCAGTGTGCTCAGACATGGAATAACTTGTTATACAGTGATTTCTTGCTGAACCTGAAGGAGGATGTGCTTTTTGTGGTTATAGAGAGTGTCTTTTGGATTATGGCTGCTAAGAGCTGAGGGTTGAAATGTGACTCCGTGAATACTTCTTTTTTTACAGCCCATGCACGATGATTATGACTTGAGGCAGGAGCAGTTGAACAAAGCTTCACTTCTTTCTTCAAAGAAGTTTCTAGAAAATCTACTAGAGAAATTCAATTCCCATGTGGTAAGTCAAATTTTGAAAACAACTTCTTTAAGTGCCTTTTCTAAATGCAATGAAAATGCTTTTGTCTTACTTAGATGTATCTTTGAATGTATTTGCACCTGCAGTTGAAAATACAGCTCCATCTGGCACTGAAGTTTGTTCTAATTAAGCTTGGATCTTGACAGGTTAGAAGATAGCTGTACACTGAAGAATTTGAATGTCCTACAACAAATGTTTGCATGTTTAATGTGGAAACTGGATGTTTCTTTTAACTAAAAGAATAGTGTAAACTCAGATTTGTGAGATTAAACTAGAAGAAGTAGTTTGAGGCTCTGATATGCTTTAGAAACTAGTAGTTTACCAGGGTAGTGCCAAACTCAGAGAAATGGAGTATTTGAAACTTGTAGACTTTGTTTACAGACAGGGAAGAGCACCTTCAGCATCACGAATGCTCTCGGACCACTGTATCTGAATTACATACCTGTCTTCCTAATTTCAGGATCATGGGACAGGTGCCCTAGTAATTAGTTCACTTCTGGACTTCCTGACATTTGCCCTATGTGCTCCATATAGTGAGACTACTGAGGGGCAGCAGTTTGACATGTTGTTGGAAATGGTGGCATCTAATGGAAGAACCCTATTTAAGCTCTTTCAGGTAAGGCTTACTTTTCACTATTATCAGAGGTGTCAGGTAATCAGTGAACATGAAATCTTTCTTGTTTTCCTGAAAGACAGATTTGTCTTCAGCTGGTTAATGTGCTTTTCTATCCTGGTGGCCTGTTTTAGTGGCCTATTATTTTGCCTTCAGATACCAAACTGAAGTGATTATTTAGTAGTGAATGTTATGCCAAATAACTGTAGAATAAACTGGCTAAGACCTGTTTCCAGAAACACAATGAAATACCACTTGGACATTAAGAGAGATTCAACAGATGCATAGATCTTCCCCAGACTGGAAAGTCTTCTGCCTTTTTGTTTCTCTCCCAGTAAATGAGAGTTAAGAGAGTTAGAAAACGAGAGTAACATCTTCCTCAGGAGTAAATCTGTAAGAATTGTAATATTTTTAGTTAAAATGTCAATGCCTTCATACTGTAAAAATAGTATTTTCTTCTGCTTTTTGGTTAGTGTCACCCTGTGTCAACCATTTTCCTCAGCATTATTCCAGCTTCTCTGATACATACTGCTGTTCAGTGCATGAGAGATGCTTGTTCAAGGGTATAGGGTAGGAGCTCTTCTTAAGACTTGCTTACACCACACTGGATTGGAGGTAGAACAGCCATGTACATTAGTTAATGAAACTGAATCACAGATGATCTAATCTTCAATTTTTGCACTTGGATAATGTTTGTTAACATTCTGTTCTAGCATCCTTCCATGGCAATTGTGAAAGGAGCGGGTTTGGTAATGAAGGCAATAATAGAGGTGAGATTTTATCCATGTTAGCTGGGATAGCATGCTAAATATCTGTTGTCTGTTTTGGAAGTGCAAGTGCTTACCAAGAGAAGTTTGTTCTGTTAGCTTCTCTAAGTGGGGAATGGGGAGGGGGAAGTTGGGAGGTGAGGAACAGGACACCTGCTTAATTGTGAGTGATTTAATATAGCAACTTGCTTTATCTTACACTTGGGGGTTTGGAAAGCATGTGAGTTGAGACATTAGGTAGTGCCTTGCATGTCTTCATACTGCAGTCAAGATTTGGCTGTAAATGTTGTATGTAGCTCAGTCACATACCTCAGAGCCACCAGACTTCTGCATGTTAGAGGGTGTCTCAAGGAGGAGAGGCCCTATTTCCTGGGCTGCATTGCCAGATGGAATGGAACTGGGATTAGCAAGCAGTAGTGTCCCAGAGCAGACTAGTGATGCCAGCCTCTGTTCTTGCTTTGGCTTTAAGTTTCCATACCATGTAATGTATGGGCCAAGTCCATACTTCTCAAGGGTTGCTCATGATTGTTGCAGGGTGACCTTGCTAACTGACTCTTGACACTTCCTGGGTTGAAATTCAGGGCTTAAGTTAGTGCCTCATTGTATCATAATGGCTTATGCATCTGAAATCCATCTAGTACTTTCTTGGAATGGAAGTGAATGAACACTTGAAATAGAGGTAATCCAAATCTTCAAGTTTCCATGAATGTACCTGATAATGTTAGCTAAAAGTTACTGTGTTGTTTATTCAAAGTCCTATCACTTGGACGAGTACAAGTGCTGCAAAAGGTTTTTCTTTTTCATTGCAACTATTGTATCTTGGCTGCGTGGCAGTCTTACCCAAGTGGCCGTCTAAACTGAACAGCAGTCGTTAATCTAAAGGGTTACTGTTGGCAAAAGTCAAGCAACGAGCAATTATGTGTGACTGCCGTTCTTTGTTTAATCCTAACTTGTAATTGCAGTGTGGAAATGGTGCTTCTACTGCAGCCTCCTGATCTATGATGGGAGGCAGGCATCCTGCCCTCTTCAGTTACTGTCCTCATTGATGTAACTACCAGTTACCTGATCCATGGCTTTACTACAGCTTTCAGCAGTTGCTCTTGAGAACTTTCACTTAAAACCTATCATACTCTAGTTTCTGATTTTGGAATATTACTTGACATAATTGATGGTCAAGAAGGCCATGGAACTGTAGACTGAGATAAAAGCAGCTTAACTAAGATTCTTTCTATAGTAATCATCTTGCCCTGTTTCCAAAGGAAGGAGACAAAGAGATTGCTACCAAAATGCAAGATCTTGCCCTCAGTGAAGGTGCCTTACCTCGTCACTTGCACACTGCTATGTTTACAATAAGCACAGATCAGAGGATGCTTACAAATAGGTATGTCCATCTCACTTGATATATCATGTTTAAAAAAATCGAAGTAATGGCCTAGCAAACATTGGGAGGTTAGGGAAAAAAAGTTGCAGCTCTTCAGGAGAATAATTTCTTTAGCAGCTGGTATGTTTTAGTAAAGCAAGCTTCAGCTGAGACTGCAGCCACTTAATAAACCCTTTATTTTTTTGTCAAGGTGGGCTTGGGTTGGTTACTCATTAATGGCTCAAGTTTTGATTTTTATTTCTTTTAATTCAGGGAAGGAAAAGGCAAGTAGAATGTCTGGAACTTGTGAAAAGTTTCAGCTTGTACTGTACAACTGTATAAAACCTGGTGTTCACATCTCAGACATCTTGCATGCAGTTAGGGTCACCCATCCTATCTGAGAGAGAAGTTTCCTCACAGAAATTATTCCCTAAATCAGCAGTCAGTAGAACTTGTGGTCTCTGAGCGTATGCTGTGGAGGATGAGCAATGATTTGATTATTTCCACCCAAATACAAGATTATAGAAGCTTTAGCTGTGCATTCCTGAAGTGCTTAGAGTTGCTAAGGAGTGTAGGGACAAGTGGAGCTTGTTGCCACTGTGTGTCATCCAGGAGAGAGCTGGTATGAAACCATCTGTCATGCTAGTTCTGTTTGCTGCTACTACTTACGATGTTCTTGTAGCAATGCTTCAGTTCAGTGCAGTAGAATCCTAGTGACAAATGTTGGCAGAAGGCATCAGTTGGCAGAGAAGGCAGGCTCCCAGAAAGGCTTCTCTAGCCAGTAACTGGTATTAAGAGCTTGAAGTAGAGCATGTAGCAGTTCTTAACTCTAGCTATAACTTAAGGTTGGCTGGATAAACTTACACTTGGTTATTCGGTGTTCCTGCTCTATTGCTCAAGTGTTCTTTGAGGTCTAGATCAAAAAGCATGTGCTGCTACTGTTCCACTAACTTCACTGGAACTTCTTAAAGGCAACACTTTAAAGCATGCTAAGCATATCCTTGAACAATATAATGCTTTGTGCTCTTAGTCACTCAAGAGCACGAAGCTCTTGCTCATCTTCATTTCATCAGCTTGGTAAGGGTGACAGTTTAGTGGTTTAAAAATCTATTTAAAGTACTAACTGGCAGTTTGTTAATTTCAATGGCTTTTTCAGGCAGTTAAGTAGACATTTGGTTGGCCTCTGGACAGCTGAGAACAAAACTGCTATGAATTTATTGAAACGTATTTTGGTAAGTAAAAGAAAATATGGAGTAGCAAAAGAATAAAATATGAAAGCTTGCAGTATCAAAGTTGGGACAGTCTATAGAAAACGTATTTCCTTTTCAAGGGGAAAGTTCTGGCCTGGGAGATCAGCAGTCTGGCATCTTAATGCTAATTAAAGGATATTGATGTCTAGTTCAAACCATCTCGTACTCTAAAAATTTTCTGTTACTTTCCTGGCACTTTTTAAAATACTTTATGACACAAAACTTAAAAATAAGGTGTCTGACTTCTTTTTCTTGATTAAAAGGACAAAAATGTGGGAGACACTATAAGTATGTCTCTAATGCTTTTTGTGCCATTAAAAAATTCAGACATTAAGAGTTTGTCTGTGCTTTCATGCCTTGCCTGTCCAAATTTGTTTGCTTGTAACTTGGTTAAATTTATATGTTGTTAGTTCATATGCTGAGAGTTCGTTTGTTCTTTCACCGTACAGCATTCACCTCCTGAATGCTTCTTGCTTAAGTTAC
This sequence comes from Notiomystis cincta, assembly GCA_013398075.1. Classification (NCBI taxonomy): domain Eukaryota; kingdom Metazoa; phylum Chordata; class Aves; order Passeriformes; family Notiomystidae; genus Notiomystis; species Notiomystis cincta. The sequence goes on along the minus strand of VZRX01004178.1, from coordinate 119,738 downwards.
TTCAGTGAAATTAGTTCAGTGAACAATGGTGTAAGGAATTCCTGCATCTGGGAAATTACCAGCTTTTAATTTCAAATTAGCAGTTCCTTCATTTTTGGCAGAGCACACTGTCCTGATCTTGGTCACTATCTTGTGGAAAGCTTAGTCAAAAAAGACTCTCTCTTCTCTAATATCACATGTAACATTTAGTCCATATCAGAGGAAATGGATGGATTCTAGTGTTAGTCATTCCTCTCAGTATTGCTGTGGGATCAGCTCTTTTCTTCCTGCATTCTTTAGGTGCATTAAGTGCTGCTGTAAGAAATGGGATATAGCCAAGAGTTCTGCTGCACTGAAGCTAATAACTGTTGAGCAATTCTCTTGAGGATAGTGGCATTTTACTAATCACAGTAAAAAAATGCTGTAGCTTTACATACTTACTTTTGAGTAGAATATAAATTCTGTTTTGAAATCTCTGATTTAAAGAAATTATCTTATTACCTAATGTGATGGTTTCTCTTCATTAGCCACATGTGTGCTTACACTGTTTTTAAATGCTTTTAAGCCACCAGGTTTGCTGGCTTACCTTGACAGTGCTGATCCTGTTCCTGAAAAAGATGCTGATAGAATGCATGTTAGAGATAACTTGAAAATTGCAACTGTAAGTAATTGTAGTTGTCTTAACTATTCCATTATATAGAAGTACAGTCCTAGTGACTTTTTTAATATAGACACTTGACTGCTGCATTGCCCTGCAACAAAGATAATGCACAACTGTAACTAATTGGTTTTATTCTGCAGGATCAGTATGGCAAGTTTAATAAAGTGCCAGAGTGGCAGAGACTGGCTGGAAAAGCTGCAAAGGAAGTTGAAAAATTTGCCAAAGAGAAGGTGGATCTGGTGTTGATGCACTGGAGAGATCGAATGGGCATAGCTCAGAAAGAGGTAAGAGTATTTGAAACTCTTTGTTTAGAGCAGCTTGTCTAAGTCTCAGTTGAATGTCAGAACACACACTCAAATAGTAAAGAAGTCTTGTGATGTGAGAGTTCTTCTTCCTTTTAGCAAATTCTCTACCTCTTACTGTTCTTGGGTTAGAAATGGGTTCTAGGGAGAATGTAAAGCAGGCAAATGGATTCCTTTGGCATATAAATTAAGCTTTAGCCAACCTTATCAAACTGGAGTGCAGCCTATATGAAGTTCTTGTAAGATAATTATACAGGAGAAAATTTCTTGAAATGTGGCAAAAGCAGTTTTTGAAGTATATTTAGAAGAAATGGAATATTCTTTGCGTTCAAAATTATGTACTTTACACCAGTGATATTTTAGGTATGGAACCTGCTTGAAGAACCTTAGAATAGCCTGAGTTGGAAGGGACCTTAAACATCATGTAGTTCTGTTCCCCCTGCCATGGATAGGGACACCAGCTTAGGATTCCCTTGACTATGGGTATCTCAGTGCTTAAAGGGCCACACTGGACTGTACCTGAGGTCATGATTGAGACTGAAGTCATAAATTACTGTTTTGATCTGATAGTATAAGAGGAGAGCTTAAGCACTGCTTGAGTTCTTACTCTTGGTCTCCTTTTTATTTTAGTTTTATTGCCATGTTCTAAATGACAAACTCTTTCAATTATGAGGTGTTTCCTTTAACTTTCTTTAGTATATTGACTAAGCTTGGTTTTATGCATTCTGGAAGTGAAACAATCTGTTGTACATGCAAGGAAGTATGAAGGGCACAATGCAGAGTATTGAAAATACCTGTCTTTGTACTTGTTCTGATGTAGCAATAAGCTTTAATTTAGGAAAATCTAGCTCAAGTTTGATGTAGAATGCGGTGCAGAAGTTTGACAGTAATATTTCTGAAATAATGGTGAATTAAGTTCAAAACAGGAGAAATGAAGAAATGTGAAAAACAGTGGAAGGTCAAATTGCACTTTAAACAACTTGTCTAGATACTGAGTTTAAAGAGTCATTTTTTTATGTGGAGTTCTGGGGTGTATCATTTCACAGTAAATGTGTGCAAGAGTAGCTTGGAAAAGGTGGTAGCAAGTTTGGTGTTACCGCTTTAAATTACTTCAGTGACTCTGGAGTGCTAAATGTATTTTTCTTTTTCTTCCAATTTTTCTTCATAATCAGGACAGAAACAATATGGTGAGTCTGTATATCTCTGTCACTTGTGTGGATTCTGTTGCTCAGACTTGTGCTTGCATGTGATAGCTCATGTAGATTATAATACTGACTTCATGCTTCATCAAAATAGGGAATCTTTCAGTGACCAAGTCAGGCTTGGTTTTATTTTTGGGACTTTCTCTAGTTCTTTTTGAAGCGCAAAACGTCATTCATATGGGTTTTTACCTCCAACAGCTTTGGAGGTAATGAATGCCTATGGTGCTGGGAACTAAGCTTTTCTCAGGGATGACTTGATTCTAAATGAATGATTTGTCAAACAGCTGAAAGTTTCTCTGGCATGATTAACTTGGTGCAAATAACACTTGTGAAAGTCTGTTGCTGCTACTCACTAGAAAAGGAGACATTATTAACGAGGCTTAACTTAGTATAGTTTCTGAAGGAGTGCAAAAAACCCAGCCTTTTATTTTAAAAGGGAAAAATGGGAGGTATCTGCATTTACTAACTCGTGAAATTTGGTTCTTTTGCAGAACATTATTCAAAAACCAGTGATATTAAGGAAACGACGCCAAAGAATAAAAATAGAAGCAAACTGGGATCTGTTCTATTACAGGTGATAATACTGAAGTTAATATGATGGACTCAGATGGATATTTTTGTTAATATCTTCTTCGTTGCTGTCACTTCCAGTTTCTGCCTGCCTTGAAACAGTGCAAGTGTTTTGTAACAGCTACTTACTAAAAACCCCCTAAGCTATACTTAAGAATTTCACCTGTGTTTAGGAAAAGGAAGAATTTAGAAAGCTTCTGAAATACTGTCAAAAAAAATTTTTTTCCCTTGAACCAAAAGGAAGAGTAAATAACAAAGTGCAGGTGCAAATCTGCATGGTAGTGAAGGCCAAGTGAAGTAGCACTGGAAAGCATTGTAGTTTGATGGTACATCAACCTGTAAGCTACTCAAGATGTTGCAACTTGAATTGGAGCAAACATGAGCTTAAAGCAGGGCAAGAGGAAGCACATGGATACTGGATTCAAATAATGCCACAGGTCCTCAATGCAGCTTGATTACCTGTGAGTTCTTACAGCTGTCAAAGTTTAAAAGGGAGGGGCTTCCATCTGAAGCTCGGCTTGGCTAACAAACTATGTAAACAAGCTTGGGAAATTCCATAAACTTAACTGTTTGATTCAGTGCTTGATGTTCCTAAATGTCAACTATAGTTTCATGAAAGGAAGATACATGTGCTCCTAAGCCTTGGATATTAAAGTGCCATTCTCAGTCTTTGGATCCAAAGACTGTGGTGGTAACCGCTACTAAAGAATGTTCACTGACTGTTTTGTGACACTTAAAACATCAGCTTCTATTTTACTGCATGAGCTACTTTTTTATGTTGTTGTTGGTTTAAAACTCAACTGGTATGTGCATGTCTGCTGCTTGGGATTGTTTACCTGTAGCCCTTACTGGCTCACAGTGAATAGCTTGCATATCTCTTGGTCATCAGCTACATGCAGACAGCAGACTGAGCTCAAAGGGATGGCACAGGTGTGCTTTAGTCTAGGCTTACCTCCGTGGCTATGAAAACAGTGTACAAGTGAACAACTGTAATTACTGTAACAAACGGGAGACCACTGCTCTCTGCCTTCTAATTAAGGTCCATTAATGCTAACTTTCCCCTCGCTTGCCAGCTGAGTCTCGTCTGCTTTTCAGATACAGTTTAAACCCCTCAAAACATTGTAACTTCTTTCTTAGGTTTGCTCAGGATCATGCTAGATCAAACTTGATTTGGAACTTCAAAACACGGGAAGAACTGAGAGATACTCTTGAGTCTGAGATGAGAGCATTTAATATTGACAGAGAACTTGGTAGTGCTAATGTTATCTCATGGAACCACCAGGAGTTTGAGGTAAATGACCTACCACCATAGGACAAACTGCATCTGTAAAGTATGTCTACTTGAAATGTTGCTTCTGTCTCTTACTCCACAAATCACTTTTGTGTTGATGATCCTTGCATTAAGACTTGGTCCTTACACTGTTATCTGGACTTGGTCCAGATAAGTCATACTTATTTTTGAGAGTGTTCTATCAGACTTTTTTTGGGTAGTTAAAGAGAAGTCCTGATAACGAATTTATTGTCTTCCTTCATGTTTCAGTAATCCTGTGTGTTTTAAATACTGGGTTGCCAAATCATGAATAGGTTATGGGGAGTAAAACGTGCTGCATTGTGAATTATAGATGAAGGGCACTGTCATCCTGTTCTAGGAAGATCAGTACCTAAAGTAAAAAAAACTTCAGTGCTTCTGCAAAGTAATCAGTATGGTCCTGACTGGCTTTTTCAAAACATCTTGACAGATGTTTTCAAGTAGCACACTAATAAACACTTCTGTACTGTTCTTTTATCTCCAGTATTGTTGGAGTTCCACATGGTTTTAATTAATGTGTAACATTTAAGCAAAGCAAGGCCACCCTTGAATTCAGCTACAAATTATTCCTTAGATATTCCCATTGCCGACCTTGTTAGAGGATGGCTTTCTAGTGACGTTTGAGCTAAGAACTATTAATGAAATGAGAATAAACTTGGCTTGGGGAATTTCTCACCTGACTACTCTGCAAATCAGGAAGAACTGCAAGACATCAGGCCAATGATTTATGAGAGAGAATTATTTTACGTATGCAGTTTATCCCTATCACACAGCTACTGGTTGCTTCTTACCTTGATGCAGTAAATAGCTAAGACTGGGTTTAGATTGGCATTTCTTGCACTGGCATATTTGTCTTTCAAAGTTTCCTTTGGATATAGGTCAGGCACAGGACTTCTGGGTGTCACAGTGTGTGCTACCCCAACTTCTTAGCACTGCAAACTGGGGCAGAATCAGAAGTGCAGATTTGAAACTTAGTAATACAGACTTTCCCCATGTACTGTACACTCTGTCTGGCTTATGCTGCTGGAATGTATCAGTGGCATTCTTACAACTGCAACCCAGGATACTTCGGGACTGGATTGAACAGCTGCTGTCTCACAGATTTGCTTTTAAATAGTAACAAATATGTTATTGGACTATGCTGTAAGTATTTGAACCAGATAGTGGCAGCAAAGCCTTTCTATCAATTGTGGAACCTGTCACTTTGCCCAGGGGGATGGTGGCTTGAGACTCCTCTGGAAGCATACGCTTAGTGGGGGATATCTTTGTATCGCATGCTGTGATCAAATCTATAGATAACTTTGTGAACTCATGACAGTAATCTGCAAACTATAGATAAGGAAAACCACTGTAGAGTGGCTTTTGTTGTATGTTAGAGGTACCTCTAATTGAAGTGCTTGCCAAATGCTTGTTACCACTGAGCATTGAGGCGTTTGTTAAATTTAATGTACTTGCTCTGAAGTTAATGATGGCTCTTATTGTGCAATTTTACTTCAGCTTCTTGTTTTGTGAACTGATGCCTCTAGGCTTTTATTATCCAGCACAATAGCAAGTATAGCTAGTAATTAGGTCATGCTTGTGTTTCATACTTGCAGTAACATTAAGTGCAATATCTTGCAGTGGAATAACTACTTATTAAAACCTGAGTCACTGAATGCATCATGTGTTATCCAAATTTAGTTAATAAAACCAGCTGGTATTAGCAACAAGTTAGTTAAAAGTTGGAAATGGAGATTTCAGTAAGATGAGAAGCTTCATTTATTCAGGGGGGCAGCAATAGCCAGTGGCTTTTATTTTGTATATGTGTGTTTATTTAACAGAAAATTTGCAGATTTCAGTCTTCCTACAGATTAGGAGGGGGTGCTAACCTTGTTGAATTTTTAGATGCAATTGAGTTCAATATTGTTATGCAAGAAAAAACTTGCTGAAGGAGAAACAATATATGTTGTTAAGTAAGGTGTTTTATGTTACAGGTAAAATATGAGTGCCTTTCTGAGGAAATAAAAATAGGGGATTATTATCTAAGATTGCTGCTGGAAGAAGATGAAACTGAAGAGAGTGGAGCAATCAAAAGATCGTGAGACATTATTAAAATCTTATCTCATTCCTAAGGTCTGTGTTTGTTTTCTTTACTAAGATCTCATTTCTTTTTTAGATATGAATTCTTCAATGAACTCTACCACCGGTTCTTGCTTACCCCAAAAGTGAATATGAAATGTTTATGTCTGCAAGCATTGGCCATTGTTTATGGAAGATGTCATGAAGAAATAGGACCATTTTCTGATACTAAGTACATTGTTGGAATGTTAGAAAGGGTAAGAATTAATTTAAATTACTGGATACAGTGGATAACATGCTGCTAGTCCAACATATGTTCAGATCCTTCAAGTTATTGTGAAACCCAAGTTTTGGGTTTACAGAACGTAAATACTTTTTTTCCGTGCTGGCAACAGCTGTTCTTATTATCTCCCTTTGTTTCAGTTTCATTAAAGTTTAACTATAAAAGCTGCTGATCATAGAGGTATTTCAAACTAGCTTCTTTAGGCCAACAAAATGCAGATATAATTTTTGCTTGCTCTTGAAAAATGCAGAAGCTTCATAAGAGGAGAACCTTGTTCCATACCACATTATTTCAAAGTATTGAGTTTGAGTTGTAGCCCCAGACCTAATAAAATTACAGTTTTAGATGAGCACATGTGGTGGATTAATTTGTAGTGGTAACTCCTGTGCCTGTTAAGTGTCTGTTATGTCTGACAACTGATTCAGCTTGCAAAAATAAATTTCCATGCAGTCTGAAGGAGGAGTTCTTCCCTTGCCATCAGCATGGGTTTTGGCTGTTGCAAGTGAAACTGAACCAGTGTAGTCCTTTGTTATTTTGCCTTGAACCTTGATAGTTTCACCAGCAATGTAATATCAAAGACCCTCTCTGCCTGCTGGCTAAAAGCATTCTCTTTTTTTCTTGTTTGTTTTAACTGGTTCACTTGGAATCCAAACATAGTCCTGATAGAAAAGTAGACTTAGCAGAATAGTGGGTTTGATCCAGGGCAGGAACAGGGTTTGGAGGTCAACAAAGCTTTTGCTCCTCAGTGGCAGAAAACTACCTTTATTAGCTGTGCATGAAACTGCACACTTAAAGTCAACAGGTTTATCTGGCCATGAAAAAACAATCTGGGGCTTTGCAGCTGCAACTGTGTTGACTTTTGAAGGGAACTTCTAGTATGTGCTATGAAATACTAACTTGTTATTTCTGCTACAACAGTGCACTGACAGGCTTGAGCGGGACAGATTGATCCTGTTCCTCAACAAGCTGATCCTCAATAAGGTAAGGTGGACACATAGACTTAACAGCAGTTGATCAGTCTTTTGACTGTACAAAATAGTCTGAACTAGTCATTCAGGGTTAACTTGAACAAGAATTCAAATATTGAGGAAGTTTTAGAACAATGTTTGATACAGCTTTCTGGAATATGATAGCTGTTATTTGCTGGTCAGAAAGCTGAAGGAAACATGTAGATATTGTGGTGATTGTACCATTCTAGTCACTGTAGAGAATGATTTGACTTTTTTTGTGGTTACTTCTTTCTTGAATAAAACTGTTAAATGCCTAATTGCAGCAATGCTTATCTAGAAAATGCTTTTGGTAACTCAGTTCATTTGATAACAGAGAAATGTGAAGGACCTTATGGATTCAAATGGTGTCAGAATCCTTGTAGATCTTCTTACTCTGGCACATCTTCACACAAGCAGAGCTACAGTCCCTTTGCAGGTATGTGGCCTTTGTTTCTTACTAGTTATACGTTGCTCTGCAAAAGGGACCATTCTTAAAAACCCATCAATTTACTTTTCACGTTTTCTGTAGAAATGTGATATTTGCACTGTGAAGCTAAAGCTGTTCTTGTAAACATCCACTTTTAGAGCAACGTGATTGAGGCAGCACCTGATGCGAAGAGGGAGAGCGAGAAAGAATGGTACTTTGGCAATGCTGACAAAGAAAGGAGTGGTCCTTACAGCTTTCAAGAGGTACCTGTCAGCTTTAGACTCACAACCTGACAAATTATTTCTGTCCTGGTGACTGGGTGTGTTTCAAACAGTGAGAGAGACCATAAACAATGTTAAAGAATGTTCTCCAAGTAACTCTTTAAATAAAGATTAAAGCTAGATAAGAGACTTGATCTTGTGCCAAGAACCACAGCCTTTTTGGTAAGACTGCCTATCCCTCGATGCCCCAGTTAGTTGCAACATAATCTAACACCTTCTGCTTCATGCTTCTATGACAGAGTTATAAACACATTGAAATTTCATGAAACTATAGTAGTCTGCCATACAGCAGCTAAAAGCTTGTCATGAGTGTGAGTGTTTAGGAGCAAAGGTAGCTCTGAATGCTGAATAAACTAAATTAATCTCTAATCTTGCAATAGATGCAGGACCTATGGAACGATGGAAAGCTGACTTCAAAAACTCGTTGCTGGGCTCAGGGTATGGATGGCTGGCGACCATTACAGGTCATCCCTCAGCTGAAGTGGTGCTTGCTTGCCAGTGGCCAGCCTGTGTTGAATGAGACTGACCTTGCCACACTTGTCCTCAACATGCTCATCACCATGTGTGGATATTTTCCCAGCAGGTAAACAGTGACTTTCAGCAGAAGGGGTTAAGCTTTATCTGGCAGATGCATGAATTCAAAAATTGTGTCTTAAAGCTTTCCTTAGAAAGTAGCACATTAGGGAACTCTATTACAGAGCCTTTTACATGGTAGTAATTAATTCTGTGGGCTAATAGTGAGTTTGTAAATGAGACAATACTAATATTGTGAAAGGGACTGCAAGAATGAATGCACAAGCTATGTGCATTTCTAATGCTATAGACAGGCACTTGTTTAATTTAAACAAAGCTTCTTTAATGCAGGACACTAAACCACACTTACCAAGTCTAACAAAAAACTTTGAAGTTAACATAAAAAGACAAGGAATATGACTTCAATAGTCTAATACTTATGCTTAATAAAATTGTTTGTTCTTGCAACAGAAAAGGCACACGTGTGCTTACTGCTGTACTACTTGACTTTTTTAGGGATCAAGATAATGCTATTATAAGACCTCTGCCTAAAGTGAAAAGGCTATTGTCAGATAGTACTTGCCTTCCTCATATCACTCAGGTAAGTAACTCTTCAAAAATGTACCTAAATGGGTGTAAGTTTGACTTACTCTACTGTCTCCCCCATGTGAATACTTGAAGCGGACAAACACAACAAAGAACAGTTGTGACATTGCACAGATCTCTGACCAAGCAGTTGTTCATTCCATAGGGTTTTGTTGCAAATTTCATGCTTTTCAGCCAGTATCTCATAAATATTTCCCTCCTTGGAGATACTGAAAAGCCACCTGGACATAGGCTTTGTCAACCAGGTCTAGAAGACCATGGTTTTAGCAGAGGGATTTGACAAGATGATCTCCAGAGGTCCTTTTCAACTTTAAATATTCTTTGACACTTGCTATTTTTGAGCTGAAGTATTCTTTTACTGTAATTCCTGTAAGTTTACTGGGTTGTCTCAATAATTAATTAAAACTTCCATTTTGGCTAGGTAACTTGCACTACTTGTAGCTAATATAAATGCTTGTGTTTGATTTCAGCTATTACTGACTTTTGATCCTATCCTTGTGGAAAAAGTCGCTGTGTTGCTCTCTCATGTCATGCAAGACAACCCTCAGTTACCTCGTTTTTATCTGAGTGGAGTATTCTTCTTCATCATGATGTACACAGGCTCCAATGTACTTCCTATTGCAAGGTGAGGAAAAAGAACAGCCTAAAGTACCTCTTGACCAGCCATGCTCAGGACTGCTGCTCTACATCTGTATGTGCTCTGGGGAGTGTAGCTTGCTAGAACCAGCATGAAATTCCTCTAGAAAAATAACCTCCACATGATCTAGTCAGTCACTAAAAAGTGAATTGCTTATGATCCTTCCAGAGAGGGAATGAGAACATGTTTGGTGATACAGTTCTAACAGTACACCTGTGCATGCCTTATTGTAGAATAAACCATTACAAGCACTAAAGAGCAGCAACACAGCCTACATATATGCTAATGTAGCTTTTGATAAGTAGGCAGCTATTGAAAAGGTTTAAAAAAATCTAATAGCCTCTTTCAATATTGAAGCTTAAACCAGTTAAATCAATTCATACTGCCTGATACATGCACTGCACATGCAGATGGCTATTGCAGTTCATTCCAGTACTTTTCCCCTAAATGCAGTTGTTCATAAAAACCTGTCCTACAATTCCAGTTGTCTCTTGTACAGTGAAATGTATTGGGAAATGATTGCATGCTTCCATGATGACTCTGGTGTAATAGAACTGTCAGCAGATAGTCTAAAATCATCTTATTTCATCCCTGCAGTGATGTTCTAACAGCACAGAGGTTGTCTGTGTCTCTATCAGCATCTCTTGTGTATAAAAAGCATCTTCTTTGTATATAGAAAATAAGCTTTCAGGAACAAGACTTTCAAACTGAAATGATGAACGTAAGGCAACCTTTTTAAAACAGGAGTGCTTAGCTTGGTGGAGTTCCTAAGGATTTAATGAACTTAGTACAGAAATTCATACAACTGTTGCAGTTACTCTTTCATCTCAAAGTAAATGTGTAATACCTGCCAGCTGGACTATGTTGGTCTGCTTACTATTCAAAGGTATCTAAGTATCAAACAGAAAGAAAATAACTATTGTTTCTCTTCTAGGTTTTTGAAATACACACATACAAAACAAGCTTTCAAGTCTGAAGAAGTGAGTAGATTGCCACAGTAACTTCATCTGTTTCCAAATAGTTTTGTAGACTACCTGTAATTGTTTTAACTAGAATTTAAGAACTACAAGGGAAAAAGGGGAGAGTTTTTAGGTCTCAAATTAGTTAGCAAGACAGAATTCAATTACCTTTGAGATGACCATGTGATCTCTTCTATAGACAAAAAGTCAAGATATAGTTCAAAGAAGTATACTTGGACATATTCTTCCTGAAGCAATGGTGTGTTATTTAGAAAACTATGAACCAGAAAAATTTTCTGAGATATTCCTTGGAGAATTTGACACTCCGGAAGCAATTTGGAGCAATGAAATGAGGTAACTGTCTTCTGTCAGAGGGACAAATAAATCTGAACTACAGGTTATGTTGAAGAGGTATTTGATATTCTTAAAGAAAGCTGAAAACACCTGGATTCCATGGCTTCCTCTGTTTGCCTTCTGCAAGGGCATTGCCCTCTGCTTCAACCAAAAATAACCAGGGCAAGGGAGAGCAGATTTGGCAGTGGGAAGGGGAGTATTTCCCTGAACATCTTGAGTAAGTTACTTTTGTGAATGGGGACTTGACTATATGTGTGAAGTGCTTTATACTTACTCATTTATAAGTACTTTTTTATTACCAGCACCTTTCTCCACAATATACCTCTAATAGTCCAATCCATATTAGGGTCTTCCAGAAAGTAAGGAAGTGTTGAGAAAGGAAAAATATCACTTTTAATTCTTTTTAATAAACTAATTTTCATGGTGTTTAAATAGCTCTCTAATAGAATAGGACAGAATCCTATTCTAAATCCCTACTGAAACATGATAAACTTCTCAGGAAAACCTCTTCAGATGAAATCATTGAACACAGTTGTACAGTGAATGAGGATTGAGGACTGCTGGGCAAGTGTTGAACTAAACTTTGTTACTTTTAGGCGCCTTATGATAGAGAAGATTGCTGCTCATCTTGCTGACTTCACCCCTCGTCTTCAGAGCAATACAAGAGCCCTTTACCAGTACTGTCCCATCCCGGTCATCAACTATCCACAACTGGAAAATGAGCTGTTCTGTAACATTTATTACCTCAAGCATCTTTGTGATACACTCAGATTCCCAGACTGGCCAATTAAAGATCCAGTAAGTAAGAAGTATTTTAGGATTCATTTAGTTCTTGAACTTATGAAGAGTCCTAAAATATTAACAAAATTAAATGCTAGGTTTGTTGCAAGTAACTGCTTTATTGTGAATTTTGATATACAAGTAAATACATTAAACTTTACTTTATCTTGAAGCAGCATAGTGTTCTTTCCATATAGCAACAAGAAGTATATCTTCCTTGTGGTGACTACTTAAATAGCAACATAAAGCATCCATGAAACTTCAGAGTGTCTTATTTTGGTGGGGAGAGGGAATGGGAGTCGTGACTTTGAGGTTCTTATTTTTCACGCTGCACAAGAAACCAAGCTGATGTGTCAATACATTAACTGAAGAGATTTTTTTTTTTATGTAAGTCTATGGACTAGATCTGTCTAAGCAGGTTTATTTATTCATGCAGCTTTGCAGTTTTTATAGTATCAAGATGCAAACTGCATCTTATTTGAATGATTCTCCATCTTCTAATTTGATTCTTACATAGTCATTTTAATTTTTAAGTGCTTTTATCTTAAGTAAAATACAGGATTCATGAATACAACAGCATTTTATTAAAAGTTAGTGTATACTGATGTCCACATAAACACAAATAAATTGTAATTATTCAGGTTAAACTGCTGAAAGATACCCTAGAAGCTTGGAAGAAGGAGGTGGAGAAGAAGCCACCTACCATGTCAATAGATGATGCTTATGAAGTTCTTAACCTACCCAGAGGACAAGGCCAGTAAGTTGTTTCCAGGATTTGAGGTTGTATAACTACTTTTATATAAACTCCATGCACTGAACAAACTGAAGTTTCTTATCTCAGTAGTTGGAACAAGTTAGTGGTACCAGCTCAGTTACATGTAGCACCTTATTCTTTCACAATGGAAGATTGCTTTGCTAAAAAGAAACAAAGCTTGGAAGCACAATTCTGATGTTTGAGAATAATTGTAAAAGTGTTTAGATAAGGTGAAAATTGGGAAAAGAATGCTTTGAGCTCTGCTATTTTAAAGGACATAGACTCGACCATAATGAGCAAAGAATGTGGTAGAACTTGAATGTGTTCAAAGTGGAGCTTTTTTTTCTAATCATTCTTCTCCCACTTACATATTGCCCTTTTTCTTGGTGATTGTATCCTTAGAATTTTTTGCCTTCTGTTTTGCTGCTGGTTTTTGACTTCAGGTCCCTAAAAGTGAACCAACAGCAGTTTGTGTTTATCCTTCAAGAACTGCAAATTGTGAAATACTAACTTTTAACGCTTGTAGCTCATGTAGATTCTTCATTTAAAATATTCAGGGACTTCAAGCACCTTCTAGTTAGTTTATCAGGTACAAGAGGTGTTAAAATAGTTTCAGTGTCTAAAATTTCTTCCTGTTGTGACCACATGATTACCCTCCATTCAGTGTAAGATCATGAAGCAGGACTTTAAAAGGAAAATAGGAGAGATTTGTAATTTTCACTCAATTGCAGTTACTTTTAGTACTGTTGTCAGAGCCCAGGCTGGTTTGGCTGTGGTTGTTTTGATTTTTTGTTATTCAGTGTAATTGATGGAATTTGTTTTATTGTAGAAATGATGAAAGCAAGATCAGGAAAGCTTATTTCAGGCTGGCTCAAAAATATCACCCAGACAAGAATCCAGAAGGCAGGGTATGTACAGCACAAATTTATGGTGTTAATAAAATGGGGACATATTCAACAATTATGTATATTAAGAGTTTTGAAATGCACAACTAAATTTTCTTTCTTCCTTTTAAAAGCTATGCCCTAGGTGAATGCTAGAATATAGATTAGTGCTACAGATGAATAATTTAACTAATGTCATTTAAGGATTTGAGATTTCTACAGTAAAGTGATGTAGTCAGGTCAGACTTGCATCTCAGAAATGGTCTTGTTTAGAGTTACACAGGACTCAACAAGCTATTTGTTCCCTTTCAGAGACGACTGCATTCTCTGCCTGTTCTCACAATCCAGCTGTACTTACTGCTTTTGTCACTGTATGTTTGACTTAAGTTTAAGTGTCTTGTTTAGGGCAGAGTTCAGGAGACATAGGAAAACTAGTCTATGAACTAGTGTTGTGTGCAGTAAGACAACAAAACTAGTGCTGTTGCCAGTAGCCTGAAATGCTGTATTTTACCTGCATTTAAATTGATACTGCAGTAATTTAGAGGGTTCTTAACAACTCTTATGACTGTTTCTCCTTATTTGCAGGATATGTTTGAAAAAGTTAATAAAGCATATGAGTTTCTGTGCACAAAGTCTGCCAAGGTGATAGATGGGCCAGATCCAGAAAACATAATTTTGATCTTGAAAACTCAAAGCATCCTCTTCAACAGGCATAAGGAAGGTAGGCATGCTGCCCCAGTGTTTTATGTTCATTTCTTTAGTGGTCATTTTGGTCACTTTTAATCTCCTTTGTTTTTGAGTCTGTGCTCTGTTGATCTGGTTTCTGACTTGCCACAGCATTATGTAGCCACCTTATAGGGCTTCAAAATAGGACTTTTTCTTCCATGAAATAAATTAATCTGCAGTAAAACTTAATCAAAACAGCATGAATAGCTCTTTGAGGTGCTCTGCTCCAATACAATCCAGTTTGAATCTCCCTCTGTACAGAGAATTCTGTCTTTGCAGAAAAATCCTCACTAATACTCAGCCAGATGCTGGTTATATGTGAGATTACACTCATCTGGTTATTAACAATGAGCCATTCTTGCTGAAATTCTGACCAGTGTTAGAGTCCTTGGGTGAGTGTGCTGCAACACAACCTATCTCATTGCTCAGCTGGGAAAGAGGCATAGCTAGAGCATCCCTAATACCTGGCTCCAGCTACAGTCCCAGGCTGGTAGCTGCTGCCATGTCCAAGTCTTGCAGAGGCAACAGTGTTTTGCTGTGTAAGTGTTACATTATAATGGTGAACTAAAAACCTCACATGCAGTCATTTGTCTGGAGGTAGGGACAGCATTGGTATAGACTTAAACAGATTGGCTTGCAGTTGGCTCCATATGAAAAATGAAAATATTCTTTAGCACTGCTGAACTCTACAGGAAGGAAAAATACAATTTAAAACTTAAAATGGTTGTGTCAAACTGGACAAGGTTCTTACAGGCTTATTGTTAGTCAGTCCTGGCATAAGGCACATACCGGGCTATACTTGTTCTCTAGAGAAAGACAAGCATCATTGGGAAGGCTCTGAGCTTGGGGGCCTACTGAGCTGGAGATAAGCCTTCTTGATCTTAAATGAGTTCTTTCAGCTTCTGGCCTGAACAGTTCTAATGTGATGAAGAGTCAGATTGTGTGGACTGCTCAGTCTTGCTCCAGATTTCCCAGGTGTTGGCTGTCTTTGACTCCTAGTCCTTTTATATCTACCTTCCACTGATAACTTTGTCGTGGCTTAAATTGCTTAGACTCTGCCTATACATAAACTTGGACTTTTTTCCTCTTTCAGATTTGAAACCTTACAAGTATGCAGGCTACCCTATGCTGATAAAGACCATTACCATTGAAACAACAGATGACCTTTTGTTTTCCAAAGAATCTCCTCTGTTGCCTGCTGCTACAGAACTTGCTTTTCATACTGTCAGTTGTTCAGCATTAAATGCAGAAGAACTGAGAAGGGAAAGTGGAATTGAGGTAAATGTAAAGAAATGTATTGAAATGCATGCTTTTAGTCTTAAATTTTCTGTAGCTAGGAACCTTAGATCCTCAATACATAGGAAATCAAATGTAACCAAGAAACAGTTTTGGTCTTGAGACACCTGTTATTCTTAATATCTCAGATATTCTGGATACAGTAGGAGAAATATCTTGCAGAGTATATAATTTTCTGGACCTAGGCTTGTCCACTGAACTGTGGATAAGCAAACTACCTATGAAGTTTCTCTGCTCCTTCACAAAACTGCTGAGAACTGCTGCATTTTTTTATGTGAACAAGTCACTCGAGCAAAAGGCCTTTTCATTTCACATGTTACAATGTTAAAACCATCTAGATTGGAAAAGATGTTGAAGATCAAGTCCAACTGTTAATCCCAACACTGACAAGTCCCACTAAATCAATGTCTACGTGTCTTTTTAAATACCTTCAGGTATGGCAACTCAGCCACTTCTCTGGGCAGCCTGTTCCAGTGCTTGACCACCCTTTTGGTGAAGAAATTCCTCCTAATATCTAATCTAAACCTTCCCTGACACAACAGGAGGCTGTTTTTTCTTGTCCTGTCTCTTGTTCCTTGGGAGAAGAGACCAGTCCCCACCTTGCTACAGACTCATTTCAGGTGCTTGTAGAGAGCGATAAGGTCTCTCCTGAGCCTCCTTTTCTCAAGGCTAAGCAATCTCTCAGCTGCTCCATTATCAGATTTGTACTCCAGAACCTTCCCCAGTTCTGTTGCCCTTCTCTGGACATGCTCCAGCATCTCAGTGTCTTTCTTCGTAGGGAGGAGCCCAAAAATGAATGCAGGATTCAAGGTGCAGCCTCACAAATGCTGAGTACAGGGGAGCAATCACTTCCCTGGTTCTCCTGGCCACACTGCTGCTGATCCAGGCCAGGATACCATTTGCCTTTTTGGCCTCCTGGGCACCCCCTGGCTCATGTTCACTGGCTGTTGACCAGCACCCCCAGGTCCTTTTCCACCCTTCAGCTTCCCAGCCACTCTGCCCCCAGCCCGCAGTGCTGCACGGGCTTGTTGTGACCCAAGTGCCAGACCCAGCACTTCACCTTGTTAAGCCTCATACAATTGGTCTTGGCCCATTGATACAGCCTATCCAGATCCTTTTGTAGAGCCTTCCTACCCTCCAACAGATCAGCATTCCCACACAACTTAGTGTCATGTGCACACTGATTGAGGTATTAGCTCACATGTGAGAAGGCTGTCAGCTCTTAAAGCATCAGAGGTTATTAGCAGCACTTGCAAGGAATTTCGCACTACAAACCATTTAAGCAAGCAGCAGCTTTTTGTCAAATGTTTCCCTTCAGCCATTAAAAATTACTTTACCAGCGAATGTTTTGGTTTTGCTGGCCTCTGTCTCTTTTTGTTGTACTGAACTTGTGCATCATCCAATCCTCTCAGGTATTGCAAGAAGCGTTTAATCGTTGTGTAGCAGTCTTGACTCGTTCTAGCAAGCCAGATGATATGTCTGTGCAGGTGAGTTGCAGCAGCTCTGAGTGTATCCTCTTCTTAGAAAACTACATGGTGTATGTATATGTATAATATAAATGTGCATAAATAAACCCAAATGTGCATATATATATATATAATAAAAATATTTATCTAGCGTTGTATATATTAAAAATACAGTTGTAAACATGCATTTTTCCAAGGAACTTGGAACTAATAAAGTATTGTGTTTTGTAGGTATGTGGATACATTAGTAAGTGTTACAGTGTAGCAGCTCAGTTTGAGGAGTGCAGAGAGAAGATTACAGAAATGCCTAACATAATTAAGGACCTCTGTAGATTACTGTATTATGGCAAGGTGAGTGCTCTTGTCTTTGTCTAAATGGATGTTTAACTGTTAAATGTTTAGGGAAATACTCTGCTTTTAGGCCAGATAGGACAATCATAGAATCATAGTATGGGTTGTGTTGGAAGAGACCTTAAGTTCAAGTAATTCCAAACCCCCTTTCACTAGACCAGGTTGCCTAGACTCCCATCCAACCTGGCCTTGAAGACTTCCAGTCTGGGCAACTTGTTTCAGTGCCTCACCACTCTCACAGTAAAGAATATCTTCCTAATACCTGAGCTAAACCTACTCTCTCCTTTTGAAGCCTTTTCCCCTTGTCCTGTCACTCTATATGCTTGTAAATAGTCCCTCTACTTTTATGTAGGCTCCCTTCAGGTACTTGAAGGCCACACTTAGGTCACCCTGAAGCCTTCTCTTTTACAGGCTGAACAAACCCAGTTCTCTGAGCCTTTCCTCATAGCTGCAGTGACTGGTCAAACCCTTCTGTAAAATCCTAGCCAATCATGAGATACAGAACTCAAGTGCCTTATTTCAACACTTGTGTTTGAATCCATGTAGTAGATTTAAACTGCAGCCACTCTAAAAATTTAGCTATTTTTGCCTTGTAACTGGCATGTCTAGCAGCTTGGCTTACTGTACTAAATCAGCAGATAAAAGTACTACAACTAGACCTTGCATAAGCAGATAGATTCTTAAATCAGCATAAACTCTGGAAACAACATTCAAGAAGTTTTCTTGCCATTTAGATCTTTTGAGCTTGCCTCATGTTATAAAAATGCTGAATTTTGTGTGAATTAAGAAAGGAAAGCTTGTCTTGAACTTCTCATGTGGGGTGTGTGAAAACAGGAGACTAAAACCAGATTCTCCTGATTAATTGACTGTGCATGCTAATGTGTTCTTCAGTCCCTGCAGGACGCATGTATTGCTATAAAAAACTCACCTGGGAATCTCTGCTACAGTTTTGAATTGTTTTTCCATCAGTTCATTAATGCTTCTTTCTAATCATATGAAATAACTATTCAAGTACTCTTCTCTTTGAAAGATGATGACTAATAAGCCGTGTTGTTGGTTACCAAATACTTCAGCTGCAGAAATTGTCTTATTTCAGTTTTCATCTCTGTGCTGCTTAGTGCTGCAGAATTAGCAAGTTTTGACTTCTAAATCTTTGCTAAGGAAACCAGTTGTCATTCTTTGGTTACAGACACTAAGGCAAACTTCCTTTTTTTTCCCCCTCAGACCATACCACGAGTAGCTGCTTTAGGAGTAGAGTGTGTTAGCTCCTTTGCCTTAGATTACTGGCTGCAAACACATTTGTTCCAAGCTGGAGTTCTCTGGTATTTACTGGGTTACCTCTTCAACTATGACTATACGCTGGAGGAGAGTGGGATTCAGAAAAGTGAAGATTCAAACCACCAGGTAATGTTACCAAGATGCTTTCAACAAACCAGTGGCTGTCGTTTGCCATCTCTTAATAACAGACCAAATGTATTCAAATATTTATTAGAATCATTGAATTGCATGAAGACTAAAATTAACAGAGAGTTTTGGAAGGGAATTTTTGTACAGTGGTAAATACTCTTTGAGTTTTGTTTTTTTGCTTTTTTAAAGAGTTCAAATGTTAAAGCTGCCAAAACCTGTGGCTTCTAATAGACTTAATGCAAGAGACTTAGTCTATAGCAAACACTGTAAAAGTAAATTTTTGCTATCAGAAGTAAACTCTAGGTTTTGTCAAACTGCTGTCTCGTATTTTTCAGGAGGTGGCAAATAGCCTTGCTAAGCTCAGTCTCCTGGCCTTGAGTCGCCTTGGGGGGTATCTTTCTGATGAACAAGCTACCCCTGAAAACCCAACGATCAGGAAAAGCTTGGCTGGAATGTTGACACCCTATATTGCAAGAAAACTTGCTGTGGTCAGTCCTACTGAGGTAAGCATCTGTTGGCCAAAACTTTCTCTAGTGATTTATGAAAGAAGTAGCTGCTCACTTCTAAAACACTGACCTCTCTTGGACCCACTTGATACTGAGAACAGCAGTGTGACTTTTCTTTGCAGTTGATGTAACTGCAGGGAAAAGAAACCGGCTCAGCCTCAAACACTGGACAGGAACAGTGCCTCATAGAATAATACATGCAAAACAAATATAGGAACAAAGTTGAGTTAACTGTTGAAGGCTTAAGGATATAATGATGATGGAGAGCAGAGGTTAAACTTCACTATTTAAAAGTGGTGCCAAGGAAGTCATCTATAAATAGATACTGCAGGTAGTTGCTGCTCGCTGTCAAAAGTGGATGGAGAACCTGAATTAAGTGTGTCTCAGAGCAGAATAAAGAGAAAACTAAAATATAGATTGTACTTCACCACATAACTTGCACATACTGTTTTGCCAGTATGTTTTTCCAATATGGGAAATTTCACACTTTAAACTTGCTTGTGTAATTAGTCTGGCTGTTAATGAGATTGGATTGACTAATATCATGAAACATGCTGATTACTGTGCATAAAGATGCAAAACCTTGTAAATGTGTTACATCGTGTAAATTCCTTTTCTTAGACTCTGAAGATGCTTAACAGTAACACAGAGAACCCCTACTTGATCTGGAACAATGGGACACGAGCTGAATTACTTGAGTTTTTGGAATCTCAACAAGAAAGCATGATTAAGAGAGTAAGATATTCTTTACATTAAATCCCACTACTATTTTTTTTTAAAAATTGTTTCATGTTTTCTTATATCTGCTTGGGATGCAATTGTATGATTAATACAAGTATCCACTGTTGTCTACTCCTAAGCTACTTTCTTCATTCTGTAGTTTTTAAAAGAAAACAAAAAACTTAAGATTTTGCTTTTTCATTTCATGTTATGTTTCAGTCTGAGCTTCTGACTGGAAGCATTAAATTTTGTGTTCAAGTATTGTCTATTTCATTATTGGATTACAGCATTACACTTTCTCCAAGATTATTTTCTGTCTGAGCTTGTCTTGCTTATCTCTGCTTAAAGGGTGATTGTGACAAGAGCTATGGATCTGACTTTGTCTTCAGTGACCATGCAAAGGAACTTATTGTGGGAGAGATTTTTGTTAGAGTCTACAATGAGGTCCCTACCTTCCAACTAGAGGTGAGATGTAGCCAAAAACCTTCCTGTTGAAACTAGTGTTTGGACTGCTACTTCCTGTTTATCTATCTGTCAGTGCAAACAGAATGGAGAAAATACAAAATATTATGGAAATTTCCTTCAAGATAGGCATGTTATGAGAAAGCTCTTTACTGGAGCAGAATAAATTGCAATAACAAGTCTTGTAAGATGTGCTCTTCAGATGTCTTAATGACTTCTCTCTACACGCTTGTGATGCAGGCTTGGGTTGATTCAGTAATTCCAGGAGGTGGCAATTCTGCCTATTGGCTTTACAGTCTATCTGTGTATATGGTCAAACACAGACCTGTTGGAGCAGTGGCAGCTTTTTATGTGTATGTTTGGATAGAAATAGAGTTTAATGTGATCCAGATGTTACAGTGATCGTGGAGAAGTGTTGCCTGTCTGGAAGAAAGGAGTATGTGAAATGTAGACGTTACTTGGATATATTTTGTTCTACTGTGGGCACTCTTGCATCACCCAGCTAAAAAAGCTGTCATCTCTACCTTCAAGCTTCCTAAAGCATTTGCTGCAAGCCTCTTGGATTATGTAGGCTCACAAGCACAGTACCTTCATACGCTGATGGCGATCACTCAGACTGGGAAAGTGGAGTCCAACCAACATGGGGATCGCTTGCGGAGAGTCGAAATGGCCCTGGAGGCTCTGAGAAACGTCATAAAACACAACCCAGGTAGGCTTGAAACTGAACTGCCCCAATATATTCTTCTGTGGACAACCTTAAAAACTGTGGACCTCTGTAGTCTTTATCTTCCAGTGAGAAGGAAGCTTGTTTTGCTGGCTAACAGACTTTAACATTGCTTTTGGTAAGCCATATAAGCTTGCTGGCTTTTTCCTTACCTGGAGAACACTGTCAGCAGATGTAGCAAAATTTGGGATTAAATTCAAGCTTGTCTGTTTTCATCTCTGAATCATTAGATTTTAATTCAGTCCTGCTGTTGCTAGGAAGACTTAAACCTCTTGAAAGAAACTTTCTTTAATCCTTCAAAGAATCTTCAATTGATTTTTAAATTTCCTTGCATCAAAAAAACCTCTATGAATTGAATACCGTGTGTAAACACCTAAATGGCACTTGTGTTAGGGCCTTAGTAAAGCAAGAGGAAGAGATGCTCTTGAGAGTGAGCAGTCAATACCAGCAAAGTTTTAGGAGCATCAATGTACAGACTGGGAAAGCCTGAGACAAATGATTAGGATGTTTTCCTCCTGTATTATAAGCTATTTTCTAAAAGCAAAGCATGTTACTATTGTGGCATCTAATAAAAGCTGGTTAGTGTTTGCAGTTATAATCCTGAAGGCAGCTGCTCCTGCTGGAGACAGCAACCCTGCTCTGAGCTGGGACATTCTGAAAGGGCAAGTGTATTTTAAGACAAGAGTTATTGATGATCAATGATAAATAAAATTATGGAATTTGTTTAGGTGTTTTGTAAGAATGCAAGTAACTAGGTAGTCCAAGAACTACATCACATGCTTTCCTTAGAGAGGAGCATTACCCTCTGTTTTTTTGAAATATTGTTGACCTGAAATTCTGTGGAAGCTAAATTAATAGAGAGGAGTTCATAATTTTCAAAGTCTGTAGCAAGTGCTGCCCTGTAATGAGCTGTTGCAGCTACTGTGGCAGAATACATACAGCTGTGTGGTCTTTAACACCTCTCTGTACAGTGAAATATGGGCATGGTAACTGGCCTTCAGTGACTGCTTTGGCTAACGTGGAGAGTGATTTACTTGGTCTCTTGCAGGTTCTGAATGTGAATGCATAGGGCACTTTAAGTTGATATTCTCCCTTCTGCGTGTTCATGGAGCTGGCCTGGTGCAGCAGTTGGCTCTGGAGGTAAAAAACCCAACCAACCAAAAAACAAACCAACCCCTACAAACTCCCAGCCTCCCTGTCTGCTTTACATAATTACCATAAACAAACCTGATTGTTGGAGTAGCATCTAAAAAATGCTAAGATTGGGGTTCTAAGGTGTCAGTTCCTCCTTGGAGGAACATGTGATACTTCATGCCTGTGTCTTTGCATCCTTTTTGTCTGAAGAGACAAAACAATTTGGTGGCAGGAATGAATGTTGTAAATACCAGCTCTATTGGCCAGTGAGGTGGCTGACTTCATACACTGTGTTTTCTGAAAAGTGTCTTAATAGCTGAAATATAATCATTTGCTGTTTCTGATCTTTTGCAGGTAGTGAACATAGTCACAAGTAATCAAGAATGTGTTAACAACATTGCTGAGGCAATGGTTCTTGCTAACTTACTGGCACTCCTGCATTCCTTACCTTCAAGTATGTACTGTAGTATTTTCTATCTTGCAAGGCAAAGGGTTTCTAACTCAGAAATTTATAAGACTGCAGCTGGCTGAGCTTACCACTGAGTTTCAGGTTAAATTGGTTTTGGTAGCCTTATAGGAAAGAGAGCTGGGTTATGAAGAGAAACTACAGTAAGAACACCTATATATTAGAACAAAGCTTTCCTCAGGCTTTCCAGCTGTTGCTGTGCTCCATTCCAGTTGCTCAGCTATTAATTATTGAGAGCAATAAAGACAGTACTGCAATATATCCTCAGTGAAACGTGGTGTTTCTGTGCCCAGTCCTAGTGAATGACACTCTTCAGCTATCAGTTATTTCCCTGCCAGATAAGAAAAGCAGAGCTACCAGACAGGAATCACCTTTTTTTTTTTTTAAAGATGATGACAGGGAGCAGGACTAGAAATAGGTTGTTTTTTAAACAGATGTGGACTTTAGATCAGCTCCGTCATCACAGGAGCCGTATGATACACTGCTTAGTCACTTCTGTCTACTGATGTAAACATCAGTGACTATCATCTCCAAAGCTAACAAGGATGGTTTACAAAAATGTTGTGTGTGACCAGTTTTTTGTCATAAATGTGTGACCTGAAGCATATGAATTACAGATACCCTGATTACTACTGACTTGTGTAGTGTTCCATTGACAAGTTATTCCTGGAAACATAGCTAACTCACTATCTATATTAAGAAGTTATGCTGTACCTAATGTGTGATTGATTTGACATTCCTTAACAAACTTAGTTTAGCCAGAAATCTCTAAGCTCATAATTGTCCTAAGCTTTATTGTAGTTTTGATACAGTTTTCTGTTCAGATCAGTTACATTTATCTTTGTGTATTCATTCTCTGTGATGCAAAGTTCTTCATGCTTTTTATTTTGACAGGTCGGCAGCTTGTCCTTGAAACTTTGTATGCTTTGACATCTAGCACAAAAATAATTAAAGAGGCCATGGCAAAAGGTACAGTGCTACACGAAATGCAAATGTTTCTGCAACAGTGGACTTGAAGTGCATAGAGTGGCCACTCTTCCCTTCAGAATAATCAGTTGGAATTGGAAAATTTCTTCTACTTGTGACCAGAAAAAAAAAATTAATGCTCCCCATCTCTTTGTTACAGGTGCTTTAATCTACTTACTAGATATGTTTTGCAACTCAACTCATCCACAGGTCCGATCCCAAACGGCAGAGCTTTTTGCCAAAATGACTGCAGATAAGCTGGTGGGTCCAAAGGTAAGAATTTTACCAGTTCATGTTGGAACTCTTTCTTGATAACCTGCATCTCTCTAAAGTTGAGCAAAAACTCCTCTTCTGTATCTGAAATATTCATGTAAGGACCAGTCTGGCTTTTTCGAAATAAATTAGCTTTTAATTTGTGAGCAGACTTCTAGAAGTTGTATGTACAGTAACTTGTATAAGCAGTTTGGTTTCCATTAACAGTAGAGACCTAGATTTCAGTGTCATTGGTTGTTGCTATTTGCAATGATGGCAGTATTTTATTTTGTGGTGTCATGGTCTAGCAGTTGACAATTCTGGTATTACAAATAATTGGACATTGTGGAGTTTTCTGCTTCTGTCAGTTTGTCCTGTCAGTTAGTTTGTTTTATGATACACTAAATGTCATTTATGTTCATCCTTTCTAGGTTAGAATCACACTAATGAAATTTTTACCTGGAGTCTTCATGGATGCCATGAGAGACAACCCTGAAGCTGCTGTTCATATCTTTGAGGGAACTCATGAAAATCCAGAATTAATTTGGAATGACAGCTCCAGGGAGAGAGTATCAACAACAGTTCGAGAAATGATGCTTGAGTATGTGGAAAAAACAACTGACTCAGTTATCTTTAACTGAGACACTCTCTTAGTGGCAGTAAACCAGAGTTGCTGTAGAAGAACTGTGAGACAGAGCCCTGCCTGTAAAAAGTAGAATTCTTGCAAGCCAGACTTCAGTGAAAGAAACTTGTTCACTTTTTGTGTACTGTACCTGTAAGTCAATGATACAGGTGCAGTTTGTGCACAGTCCAGGTATTTGCTCACTGCTGTAAGATTGGGAGGGGTACAGTGGGGGGAGAATGGGGCTTAGAAACTGGAGCTACTTCACAATGATGGAGGGAATCGAGTAGAGAAGACAGTTGCTTCCTCTACTACTCATTAAAACTTACTTTCTTTTTAAAGGCACTTTAAACTTCAGAGGGACAACCCTGACACTAACTGGAAGGTAAAAGTATACTGCTTCTGCTGTAAGTGTGTCCAGGGAGGCTGTAAGCCACATGATAATGGATGCATGTGTTTGACTCTGACAGGCTTTTCTCTTAAAGCCCTAACAGGAATTCACTGCTGTGCTGTGAACATAACTGTTCAGAACTGAAAACATAACTGGTTTAATGTTGAATTGATGCTTTTGTTACTACTTGAAATTGGACACTTACTGGTAAAACCAAAATTGGACACTTACTGGTAAAACCACTGTAGCATACTCTAATATTTTGATAGTTCAGATCATTCTAAAACAAACAAAAAAATTGAGCAACGAAGAAGAATACTGGTTTGCTGGGAAAAGTCCTGTCACTATATAGCCATAGCAAACCTGCTCTCAGTAAATGTGAAGTAACTTTAGTAAGTTGCTGAGTCTCAAAAAATATTTGGGTCCCAAACCATTCCTTTGCATCATGCCCATCAGTGAGGTATTTCAGTATGTAGTGTTTTCCAGTATCTGTGAAAAGCCAGACATGACTCCCTCTCAACAGTGCTCTAGTTCAACGTTAAACCAGTTTCTAAACACATCATGATGGCTATTTTGATCCAGATGAAAACTGGGAACTTCCTAGACTGATGGTGAGAAACCTTTCCCTGAAGTGTGCAAGGAAGGAAGGAAGGGGCTGCTATCATCAGCCTTATTGCTGGTACTTCTCTTGAGCTAGAGTTTGCCACTATTGCAGGTGTAGGTTCAGTTACTTGTGTGCTTTGAAAGAAGAGTTCACTGTAGTGGCACTGCCTGCACTGCTCTTTCTACTGTCACTTGTCACTTCATGTTCCTTCAAAGGGAAGGGTTTATTGGTCTTGCACAGCTCTGTTTCAGAGAATAGTTAGTGACCCTGACCACTTAGAGAAACAGTTTTAGATCTCTCAAATACCCTTGTCAGTAACTTCTACTTTACAATTCAACAGCTGCCTGAAGACTTTGCTGTGGTGTATGGTGAGGCAGAAGGTGAACTTTCAGTGGGGGGAGTCTTCCTCAGGATTTTTATTGCCCAGCCGGCCTGGGTTTTACGGAAACCAAGAGAATTTCTCATTGCACTGTTGGAAAAGTTTACTGAACTACTGGAGAAAAATAACCCCCATGTAAGATGATTTTTTTTTTCTGGTTCTATGCTTTGAATTTGTTTAGCATTCTTAAGTTTTTATTCTTGTAGTGTCTGATTGACTTTGATTCTCACACTTTCTTCCCATCATGAATGGTGTTTTCTGTCTCCTTTCTGACTCTCTGTAAAAGCATGTTGATTAGGCAACTTCTGAACATGAGTCAAGGCTTTTAAAGCCCCTGAAGCCATACCATTAGCTTCAGTTAAGTCTTAGAGACTTATTTTGTGCTAGAGATGGGGCTTAACAAATGAAATGTCTTTAATTATTCTATGACTGATCATCCTAAAAAAAATGGCACTTGTTCTACATCACCTAAAAATGTTTTTCTCTTGAGACTTCTGTTGTCCTTCTGCAACACTAGCTTCCCACTCTGGTGTAAGTTATGTGGCCTACAGAAGGCTGCCACCTAACAGTTAGTGTAATGAGTACAGCAAATGTGTTACAGTTTGAAAATCAATTTTTAAACAGTGTTCAGACAGATTCTGGGTTAGACTTGCAGGATGGAAACTAACTTGCAAGTTGAATAAAACAGGCATCCTTGTTAGGAAGATGTGATAGCAGTTTGTGGAGACATGCAGAATGCACAGGGCATGATGAGTGCTTCTGCACAGACTGCAGAACCCTTTAGGAGTTCAGGTGGTCACTGAACATCCATGCTGTCATGCTTCCACCAAGCAACTTAGCCACTTACTGGATTCTCAAGGTGCTGGAAATAGTGCATAGGAATTCCCATGTGATCTGTCTTTGTGGAACTAGTGCATGTTTGCCACTATTTGAGCTGATAATCATGTTCTTGTTATTTTAACAGTTTGAGAGTAAAGTGATATAAAAGTATTGGGGAAAAAATCTATAATGCAGAGCAAGTGAGAAATGTTATTATGATGATGCATAAGGCTTTACTGAGTTGCACTTTCTGTTGATTTTCAATTTTCTGCAGGGGGAAACTTTAGAAACCATTACCACAGCAACTGTGTGCCTGTTCAGTGCCCAGCCTCAGCTAGCTGATCAAGTTCCTCCTCTTGGTCATCTTCACAAGATAATCCAGGCTATGAATCACAAGAACAATGCCATTCCTAAAAGTGCCATTCGTGTCATGCACATTTTGTCAGACAATGAGGTACTGAATCATCTAAGTGCTTGAGGGGAGAAGAGCACAGCTGGAGTTATCTGTATTGTTTAGTAGTGTTCCTATAAGAGCATTATTCCAACTATAAATACTGTGTAACAAGTGAGCAGGGACCTATAGCTAATTAATGGAGAACTGATAGATTAAACGCTGAGAAGTTTATGGTGTTGGCTGACCATATCTGCAATAACCATTAATCTTGGCATAAAATAAAGTGCTCAGGATGTTTGTCTCTCTACAGCTTTGTGTTAGAGCAATGGCATCACTGGAGACCATTGGCCCTCTCATGAATGGAATGAAAAAGAGATCGGATGTAGTTGGGATAGCCTGTGAAACACTGAACCGAATGTTTCAGAAGGAACAAACTGACTTAGTAGCCCAAGTAAGTATTACATTCTCAGACTGTGAAAATGTGGTATTTTTATATTTGTTGAACTTACATGGCATCTAGGAAACTTCCTGGACACTTAACTAATGTGCTTTTCTTGTCAGAAATGTTTTTTATCTAAAATGCAGACCTGTTCAAGGATGCTGCCTGAGCATTGAAGCTTAACTAGTTTAAGGTTACTGTTGTGTCCACTGAGAAAGTGCAGTTGAATGCCAACTGATTCAGTTGAGTTTACACCCAGATAGAGCAGAATTGCTGAACAGTATCTTTGCTTTCTCTTGTTTGTTTTTATGCAGCTCAGGAAAAATGGACTCGTCTTGGCCTTTGTAGTAATGGCTGTTGGCACTTTGGGTTCTCACTAATGCTGGTGATATAAAACATCTGTATGGAACTTCCTGCTTTGTGTTAAGATAACTCATTTGGGTATGTTTGCAGGCTTTGAAAGCAGATTTGGTCCCTTATCTTCTAAAGCTGCTTGAAGGTGTTGGTCTTGAGAACCTGGAAAGCCCATCTGCAACTAAAGCTCAGATTGTTAAAACTCTGAAATCCATGTGTCGCAGCCTGCAGTATGGGGAACAGGTGAGTACTGAAAAGTCCTGACCTGTGCTTTGACACTTGGTAGGTCAAACTCTGAACATCCCTTGTTTAATCTTCTGGCTGTCCTGTGCATCATTCCACCTAAAATGTTAACATTCTGCAACTACAAAATGATTATGATTTGGAATTTCTTCATCTCTTGCTTGTGGAGAAGTCATTGGTTCAGTGTATGTGAAGAGCACTAATAAAAAAGACAAGTCCCACGTGCACAAATGTTCTTATGAGCTGGTTAGCTTTAACTGACAACTCTTCAGAACTTGTTACAAATGTAAATTGCTCTTCTGTTTTCTGAATAAATACATAACTGTAGCAGCTTAATGGATGTATGTCTAAGTTGGTAAATTTGTCCCAGTAACTGTGCTAGTTCTTAATGCCTTTCTCTTAGTATTTTGTTGAAAGCTTTCTCAAGGGGAGGAAACTGGGAATAGGTCTTTCTTCCAAGTAGTCCCTATATGCTGTAGTATAGGAAAAGTCCTGTTCTCCCTCAGCTGTCAGTGTATGGCAAGGGGCTGCTTGCAGGGTTGCTTTTCCTCATTGCCTTTCTGGGGAACAAAGGATAAAGTCAAGCTGTTAAACGACTTTTTGAACATTTTGTTCAGCTGCAGAATTCATGTGGAAAAGCAAATCTCCTTGGAAATACACACAAATTCCATATTGCAGCCTGAGTAACTGCCATGCTGTTTGGTAATCCCTGCAGAATGGTTCAGCTCTAGAAAATGAGCTTGCTTGCCTAGAACATGATAAATGGCATTGCTGACTGTGTTAATCCCTTCAAATACTGTAGGTAAATGAAATTCTGTCCTGTTCTTCTGTGTGGAGTGCCTTCAAGGATCAGAAACACGACTTGTTCATTTCTGATACACAAACATCAGGATACCTCACAGGTTAGTGACTCTTTAATGTCCTAAGTCATACTGAACTGGTACTTAATTGTCACACTGGACTCTGGAGATACTGTTTATCCCCAGGATCTAGTGCCATCACGTGGTCTGAACATTCAGTGCTGTAAAACGACAGTAAGTTTTTAATAAAAACATTTACTAAAAGCTAAACTTCTTGCTGGTTGAGAAAATACTTCTCTGCATAGTCTTTGCTGTACATACTTAGCAATAGAATCTGGACACTGGCAAGACTTGCAAGTGCTCTGTAGTGATAAAGCAGAGATGTAATTGAAACTGAAGAATGACAGCAGCTTTCCATGCTTTCTCAGGATCAGTCTACTTCAGTTCTAGAACACAAGTTTTTCCACAGTCAGAGGGAATGTGTAAACAGTCTTCAGAATCTCTCAGACTGTATTAGTCAGCTGTGTGAATTAACACAACTTCCGTGTTAGGCAGGTAGTTGTACTGTTGGGGAAGTTGGAATGCTAAGAGGTTGGATTTTGACATTGTGTTCCAGCCAATATCAGTGGCCTGCCAGGGTGGCCTGCAGCCTGTACTTCACTGCAGCAGTGGTGCACCGTGGGTGGGTCCCCTGCTGGTGCCACCAAGATTGAAATGGCACCCCAGAGGTGGCACCTCAGTCCCACTGGCAGTGAAGAAAAGCATTTTAGCTGTGTGTGCTGTACACTGTGTGCACACTAAGGTTAGCAACTGATGGGAACTTTCTTGCATGGTGCAGACATAATCCCAGATCAGTTATGTCACTGCAAATCAAATCCTTTTTCTTCCTTCACTTGTGCAGCACTTGACAGACACAGTATTACAGTCCAAAACATCACTGTCATGTGAAACATTTTGAGATACAGAAAATAATGACATTGCAGCAAACTTTGTCTAAAGCAACACATGATGCAAATCTGACTCCTCAGCAGCCATCAGCTGAACAAACACTTGGTCTTAAAAGCTGTGCCTCACAGGTGAGGTTTTGAAGTCCTTTGGGACAAGCCAGTGTGGACTCATCCATGTGCCCCATGGAACTTTTTCATCTAACCCAATATAGGAATCTTGGTAAAGCTTTTTGAGCATAACTGAACTAATGAGATACAAATCAGATGGCTGAAGTTTTTCTTGCAAGATACTAGCAAATATTTTGAGAAAATGAAGCAAGATCCTTTCAAGTCAGGAACTAGGTATTCTGAAAGTTGCTTATATTTTGAGAGTAGGTATTGCAATACTTGGTGCATTTTTTTGCACAGGACTCTGTGCTTTAGATCTGAACAGGAGTTTTCTGGGTTTGTACTGTTTAATGCCACTTTGACAAAGAACACTGAAACTGATCCAGTTTGTACTGAATTTTCTTGGTATTTCATAAATACTATAAATTTAGAAATAGGAAGAAAATGCTGACTGATTACTGGTCAAAAACTGAAACTACCAGATGTGGTCAGGTTTGAGAGTGGGGGCAATACAGTTTTCCAATTGCCTTAAGGCCCATGCTGCTTTTAAATTGCCTAATGTTTAAGTGCTTGCCAATGTAGAATGAAGGTGCTGTACAAATGCAAAGTGTAGATGGAAACCAAGCTTTATTTTTAACCTCTCTTATCTTGTATTCTGCCTTATGTCTTGCTTCAAATTGCTTTGCTATTTGCACTTCCCTTGAAACTTCCCTTGCTTATTTCTCTTCCCTCAGGTGTCTCTTCTCCTTCCCTTCTAACTGGCAGCAGTCCCCTTCACCTGAGAAGTGGGCTTTAGATCTGCTGTGTCAGGCAGCTTGCTAACTTCTGTGTAGCTCTCTAAAGCAGGTAGATACCACCTCGCAGACCGCACGCTGCGCTCGCTGCATTCCGAGTAACACATGCATGTCCTAGAGCTGTACAAACGCCCAACACCGACACCCTTGCCTTCCTCGAGCACACAGGAGCACTGCAGTGCCTGGTACTTGCTGGTACTGCACAGGAATTCACCTTTGGAACTATGTTAGCAATCCTCCATAATGGAAAAGCTTGAGGCACAAGATAACCGTGGGGAATTTTGGCACTAGGATGGGTATCAGTGGGAACTTGCCAGGCTCTACTGATGGGCTGGCAAAGAGAGGTCCCCTCCTGCAGCCAGAGAGCTTTTTATTGCCAGAGGCACTGCTTGCTTTGCTCTCTGCCTCACAGTAGTAGTGTGGGACAGTTCACAGGGAGACAAACCACGCTCTGATGTTCTGGCTCTGGGCTGTAGTGTGAGAAAGGAGGGTGGGGCAGAAAGGAATAGTAAATTTGGGAGAACTCAGTGAGGATGGCTGAAAGGGGAAGAGTACAGGACCCAGCAGAACTTAGTATGTTGAACATTGGCAGTGTAGGCTGGAGGTCCAAGACCAAGTCGATTGCTGTATTGGTGCAGGAATGTGTTGTGAATGATCAGTTTTGCAGTCACTAATCTGATAAAAATTACTGCTAAAACACCTCATGCTGCAACCTAAGATTTTATTTGTTGAAAATTTCTGGATGACTAAATTTTTAATTCCAAGCTCTGAGGAAGAGGGGCTTTGCCTGCAGTGCAAAACTGATTGCCCCCATAGTAATCAACATGGAGACTTAGTAATGCTATGAGTCCTACATCTCCAGTACAGAATTTGTGTATCCCAAGAATGCTGTCGCTTTATTCCAACTGAAGGCACAAAAGGCTGGCTAGACAAGCTTTAGACAGTTCTGCTTCTTCATGGGGCAGCCCATTGTGCTTCCTGGAACTGTGCAGCTGAGAAAAACCTTTACAACACTGAAAAGGTACACAGGGAGCCCAGTAGCTGAACACATCTGAACTCACTTTGATTACATGGCAGGGCTGTTCTTCAGCAAAGGGAGGCCATGCCCTATTTACTGCTGCTTCCATGATGCAAGGGGAGATGGGTAAAGCAGGTGGTTGGGGTTCTTTTGTAACTTATTTGGCATATCAGAATAAAAACCACCAAGCAAGTCCAAAAATGCCCCCCACAGGCACTTGGTGGACTAAGAAGTCTTAGTTTCTGGTGTTCTAGATTTCAAAGAATCTAAAGACAAACTCTTAAATGTTCTTGTGTAAGGTGTCTGATTGACTTAGATGATGTATTTGAGTGTTACCAGAGAGAATAAAGCTGTTTGGTCCCCCAGTAGAAGGAAAACTGATCACCAGTATTTGTTTTCCTCCCGAAAGGCCCTGGAGTTGCTGGTTACCTCACTGCAGGGACGACGTCATCCGTAATGCCCAACGTACCACCCCCGGTAGACAACGACGTGGGAGATGTCAGCTAAGGACTGGACATCCTTGTGCAAGAGACAAAGGCAGACTGGCCAGTGATGAGGAACAGCACTTTCCTCCAATACATTGAAGTGAACTTACTGCCTTGCCAGGTGTTTATGACAGTGTTATTCCTTTTTTCTATGACTTTTTTTTTCTAGGAAAAGTCAGTGATTCTAACTACCACACTGTAACACAAGAAAGCACTCTGTGGATCAGCTGAAATGGGTACACAAGAATTTTTTCTTGTTGTACATAAGCACATTTTGTTCCTTTATATTTGTTTACAAGACTGTGAATCAAACTTTCCTAGTTTTTATATTTTATGAATTAGCATGACTGGAGTTGAGCTACAGTCTAGAGGAATTGGGCTAAAATAACTTTGACCTCACCAACCCCACTAAAAGGGTATCCCTTCATTTCTCAGTCTGATGTGATCACTCCCATTGAACATGACCTGAAAGGGTTTGTCCCTGCACCAGTTCACTCATGTCCTTAATCATTAACATTATCTTCTTCCTCAGATCAAACAGCATTAGACATTTGTATGTATAACTGGCTTGACCAAATTGACAAAGCTTCAGCAAAAAAACCTTAAAGTTGACATGTTATGTAAGAAATTAGTGTAATTGTGAAATGTTCTATACATTATCCAGTATATAAAAACTTTCTATATTGAGTGTACATTATACAGATCATTCATATGTACATAAAATTTTAAAATAAAGGGAATTAAGAGCCTTGTTAATGAGATAAAGGTGGTGTTCTTGTCTAGCTGTTCTTTGAAAGTATGAGAAATGAGGGCAGTCAGGGACCCTAATTGGAACATGGCTAAATATGATCCTGGGCGTTTTTGGTTGGGAAAAAAAACGTTGTGCAGGTTTTGACAGGCTGGAGCAGAACTCCTGAACCACATGCAGTAGTAGAGTGCAGGTGGTTTTGTATTTGAAGTGCATTTCAGCCACTGACCTGCTGACACTCTCAACTTCCTAGAAAACATTCTTGGCAGGAAACAAGAAGAAACTAAGATGGCTGGAAATGTAAACAAGAATTACTGCTTTCTCAAAAGAGATTATAATCTTGGTTTTAGGTAATGAGGTACAAAACTTCATGGAATGCTTCCAGTTCTAGGTACTCTGCCACTGTACTCCCTGAGTGACCGCTGTAGCTGGATACCCTTCAGCTGAGCACTTGGCTCTGGGCTCAAGGACAGAACTGGACTCATCCTGAAGACTGAGCCAAGCAGGGTGTGTTCTCCCCAGGCTCCAACAGGAAGGAGCTTGGGGTGAGGGGCCTGCTTGTTTGTTCATGCAAACAGCAAACCCTTGTGTCCTTAACTTCACTGACCTTAAATTACCAGCCTCTGGGTAAGTTGAAAAGTGATTATCCTAACTCCAGGAAGCAAAGCTACCAAAGCTGCAGTGTGCTGTGATCTGCCTGGCTCTGTTCCTGCATGGGCAAGTTGTCTTGAAGCAATTCGGGTCAAAGGGGATTGGTACAGGAGCAGAACTGAGCAACTCTGACCTTGGAGAACTTGGGGTGTGTTGGGTATGAATGGCAGAGCCTGTTTCGGTAGGAGCAGAGGCTGTGAACTGCTCCCTGGCACTGCTGCTGCTGCTGCCAAATCATCAACTCCTTAGGGAGGAAGGTGCTGCCTGAACTTAGGCATATTTAAGAAAGGGTTGGGAGCAGCTGGAACCAGGAGACAGGAGGGTTTGGAAGGGTGCACAAAAGGAGAGACAGGAAGAAGGATGCAAGGGAAGACAAAAGGGATGTCTGTAAGGGAAAATGGGGGGAGATCCATTTGGAGAAGCACTGCAGAGTAGAGTAATGAGCAAGCAGTAGCAGACAAACTGCTACACATGACCCCAGCTTTCTGTGCTGCCCTGAGCCTCACTTGAGGGGAGCTGGGGAAAGGACTGAGTATAGTCCCAGTGACAAGGAAGGCAGCTGAGAGCAGGAACTGGGGAGCAGAGAGGGTTGGACTGCAGCTGAGCTTTGGAAAAGAAAGGTATTACCTTCAGTGTTTATTTATCCTTCAACAGAAAACAAAGTTTAGCCTAGCTTGCAATAAATTGTGTGGGCCTTCTGACTCACAACTGCTTTGTCTACAATAAAAGGATAGAAGGATTTGATTGAGAACAAAGAAAGCACTTTAGGCCTGTTAGAAAATAGATTTTATTCAGTGTTATAAAGAACCCAGATAAATTGCAGAATTTCATGTAAAGTCTTAAAAGCAAGCGCATAATTATTACGTGTAGTAAGTGTAAATATGAGAGAATTGCTTCCAGTTAGAATCAAGTTTTTGTATTCATCCAGTTTTACATTAGCATTATTAAACTAAAACTTTTCTTAAATCTTCCCTCCATTTGAGAAGGCTTTATGCTGACATTAGATTTTTGCAGTGAGCTTCTTTGACTGATCAAGGAGTTCCCACCTTGCAATTGTTGAGAGATGAACTTCATCGGGCCCATCTGCCAGGCGCAGGGTCCGGATGTAGGCAAACCTGTGGGGGCAGAGCTGAGTTCGGGCCACCGCAGGCAGACAGGCTCACAGGGGAGCTCTCAGCACTGGTTGTGCCACAGCTGCCCTCTTGACACTCCTTGCTTCGAAAAGTGTTATCACGTGGGAGATACTGCAACAAAATCTTCCTGGCAGGACTGAGAGGGGTGGGCTGGGAATTCAGAAGTTTCACTTCTCCCCAAGGCCGTAAGGGATAACATTAAGCTTTAGAAGCACATCCTCTTCACTGCTGATAAGAACTATTTGGGTCCAGTGCCAGCTTTTTTTTTTTTTTGTAAGGCTAATTGCACTTTTAAAAAATGGTTTTAAATTTTATAGCTTAAAGGGACACGCACTATTATTTCATGCTGAGGTGAAATAGCATGTACTGGTGTTATAAATTATTGTAAAAGGAATGCTTAGAATTTACAGGAAATCTCCCTTTACTCACATAAATGCCAAAGGAAAATCCTGAGAAACTCCAGCTCCACCACACACTTGAACTGCACAGTCAATCACTTTAAGCACAGCCCGTGGAACAACCACTTTGGTCATGGCTACCTGCAGGTAGAAGAGAACTCACATTATCAGTATTAGTTTCATAAGCAAGTGAAAATATTTACCCAACACTTCTGCTGACTATTGGTATCTCAGTACATTCCTTCCTCTCGGGGTTGGATGAGAGCTCTGCTGTTCTGGTTCCTTGGGTATGGTAAAACTATTTCCAGTCACCCAAAACTATCTTACTGTGTTGAGACAAGCAAGCAATGCTCAAACAGATTCATCTCCATTTCTGACTGAGATCACTCCCCAATCTTCTAACAATTAAAAGCATCTCTTAAGGCTGTTTTCATCATGGAGTTCTACTTTATTATTCTAATTGTAATGTTTAACAATATGCTTTAGCTTGTCTTTTAACCAGCTGAATGCATGGGCATGGCACCCCTCAAGTCCTAGCTACCAAAAAATAAAATTTACCTCTTTTCTTGCTCTCCTGTTGCCCAACACATCGATCTTGTGGGCTGTCTGTAGTGTGAGCAGGCGCGCCTGCTCTATGCTAAGGCGGCATTCTGCAATCCAGTGGGCAACAACTTCCTGCAGAACCCAAAGCCAACATCAGGACATCAGTTAATGCTTCACAGCCCTCTCTCCATGTAAAAAGCCCTAGTATACAAAAACAGGGAGCTCAAAGGGGAGAAGAATTCCTTGTTTTGCTTAAACTGGTGGGGGGGGGGTGGTGTGTCAAACAGCTGCAGGGTGGTGCCTGATAATAAATCAGTAACTCTCTGGATCCAAAATGAAGTTAGGATCTTGGCAGCCCTTCCCTGTTCTTCTTGGCTAATTCCCCCCTGCAGCCAACATACCACAAGAGAAACAAACGTGTGATGCTTGTCAGTGCAAAAACTGGAGCCTGAGCCAGCCTCATGAACACACTTGGACTGGGGCTGTGGATTTTGTGGGACACACAAGCAAAGGTGCAGCACTTGCTTCAGAGTGAAATCTGGAAGCTCAGCTTGGTTGGTGCCAGCAAAGGTGGTCTGAACCTGGGTGGGGAGTTCAGTTTTCTCAACAGCTCCTGAAGTCACAAATGATGGCCTGAGAGGGAGGGACAGGCACCCTGGTCCTCAAGGCAGCCGCCAGTCTCACCTTGTCCTTAGCCATCCTCGCTGTGAAGAACCTGACGGCTCTGCAGCTGCCTCCAGGTCAGGCCTGTGGCTTCATCAAACATCACTGACTTCAACAAGCTTCTGAGAACCAGAGTGTGCCTCATGCAGCTCTTACTCATTCTAGGTTATGGTTGTGAAGTTTGACAATTACATATCTATTTTCCAGTCATGTCAAGTTGCTCCCTCTGGATCTGCACAAACAATTTGCTACAATCTGTGCCAGATTTTAATTCAATTTCCTCTTTCCATTGCTTCTACTTGTTTTTTCCTATAAAGTCATGCTAGCTATTGGGTAAGATTAAGAACACTTGAAATGTGACAGGCCAACTACCAAAGTCTGATGGTTCCTATATAAAGAAGACTGTCTATTTTTCTTATTTTAGCAAGCTCTTGCTCATGAAACAGTATTTCAATTCTGAGCAAGATAAGAGCAAGAATCTCCAATCTGCCCTTAATGTGGTCTGTACTTTCATAAGCAACTACAAATATTTGATCCAAGAAGTAAAATTTCTAGTGAAATTTAGGCCCCTCAGTGTCTCCACTGATCATGAATGTACACATCCAAGTGACAGAATGCATACACAAAAATGGTGAATTCAAATTGTAACAACAGAAACATAAGCTGTATGCCTGAAAAAATACCTGTCCAAATTGATCAGGTAAAGCAGAGAGCACACAGTGACAAAATTCATACTCCAATCCAGCAAAGGATATCCAATTCAGTGCACATTGCAAGGAGGGGTAAAAAAAAATATGCCTTAGGTTATGTGAAAAATGGGAGCCTTGCAGTGTGGGTTTTCTTTTTCCTTTGCCACCCAAAGCTTTATGAATAGGAATTCAAGGTTAGGGCACAGCTGCTGCCATGTCCATTATCAGAGCCTCAAGGCTGTGTGTGGGCAAAACAAAGGTCAGTGGCTGGAGTGTGTGACCTGAGCCAAGGAGGGAAGGTGCTTACGTGCTGATAGAGCTTCCTGCCGAAGGCCTCGCGCTGAGCCGCGCGCTGGCACAGGATCTCCAGGGCAGCTTCGGCCGCGCCCAGGGAGCGCATGCAGTGATGGATCCGGCCCGGCCCCAGCCGACCTTGGGCTATCTCAAACCCCCTGCCCTCACCTGGTTGGGAAGAAAAGCAGGCACTGCAGACTCCATCATGCCCTCCTGAGAGGGTCCAAGGCTCCAAGCAGAAGTGGCCCCATAGCAAAATAAAAGAAGCAGAGGGGAAATAGACAAAATCAGTGTTTATACTAAGTGAGAGAAGCAGAGGGTCACAGTGCTGGCCTGCTGCTTATTTCTTTTTCAGTTCTGCCAGGAACTGGCCATGGAGTGCAGCTGAACATTCTTTCTAAAAGTCTGTAAAGTCTATGAGAGCTGTTTTGGGGGAAGAAGGCCAGTGAGAGCTTTTGCTTTGCTCTACTTCGGGGCAGTGATATTTGCATGAGAGCCACAGCTGCCTCGCTTCCTTTCTGCTCTAAACAAGGTACATTCAAGCAGCAGGTTGGCTGCTAAAGGATGAGTGGGCTCCCTCAACTGACCAGAGCTGTTTAATGTAACTTATGGTGATTCATAACATAAACCACTGTTTCATAAAACTTGGTTCATTGCTGTATGTATTAAAAAGAAATCAGTGCTGAAACTCACCCAGTATTATATTGGAGACAGGTACTCGCACGCTGTTGAAGTGTATCTCAAAATGCCCTCCATGGATCTCATCTGCAGAGACAGAAAACACAACAGCAGGGTAAAACAGAGGGTAAAAATGCAGGCCTCCAGCTCCTAACCCTTCTTCTATATTGCATTTTACTGATTCTTTTCATACACAGAATTTATAACTACAGCTTCTGAGACTGTTAATAAATCATTACACATATAGCTGATAAATATGATCACCTACCCATGTAGCCAAATACTGAGAGGGGTCTTATCAGCTTCAGCCCTGGGGTGTCCATGGGAACAATAATCATGCTGTGCTGCTTGTACCTGATCAAAACAAAAAGCACAGTTAAATCTGAGCCTCCCTTCTGTTGGCTTCTTTGTCTTTTTTTGTTTTCCATCCTCAATTTGGGATTTGTAGAAAGCCAGTGCTGAGATTTACCTGTATCACCTGCACCAGCCTGCCCACACATTGTGGCTTCAACCCTCCTTGACCCATCAGTCAACAAGTGAAAATGTATTACTGGCACCAGTCAGTTCCTCACTTCTGCTTTTGTTCTGTTCTCAAAACAAGTTTATCAGAATCATCATCTTTGCTTGCCTACAGTTTAGGAAAAAAAATCCCCATGTTTACATTCCTTCAGAATATTTAGGTCAGTTGTTAGTCACACAGAACTGGAGATGATGCCCCAGGTCTCAGAATTCAGTCTCCAGTTCTAGCAAGTGGAGTGTCACACAATCCCCTCCATTAACTTCTCTTCAGCTTCTAAGAGCTCAACAGATACCACTGTCTGTACAACTTCCAGACAAATCAGCAAGTTACTGATTGCTTCTTGGTGGAACCTAGCCAAACCTAAAAACTTCAGATAATCAATGGGATTTGGGCTAAAATCCATTTTAGACATAAATGTTTCAATTCTTTTGTATTACAAGCTGTGTGATTTCAATAGCACCAGATATGGAGCATTTTATTCACTGCCTGCTTAAGTTTTTGCAATTCTAGTTTGGTAATAAGAGCTGAACATGTTTGTGTCAAAGAAGAAGAGGTAAGGACTACATTTACACATACAGGAATGGAATAAGGTCTGATTTAAGATGTGCAGAGCTTACACAACTTCACCTTACAACCACCCCATGTTCCAGATGAAACTTTCTGTATCTACGATAATTTTGTGAAAAACTTAAGTCAGTAACTTCAGGTCTCTGATGTACCACTTGTACCCATTCTGCTCAAGGAAGCTCTGAAAAGCTTTGGTTTTATTATTTAAGATTATTATTTAATTCTTCCTGGTGTTAATTGTTTTATATACCATACTTACAAAATGGATTGTAAGTCAGAGTTGTTGGTTGGTGGTTAAACAACTGATGCAGACTAAAATTTATGTGACCAACACAAAGCTAGTGAAGCCCCTAAAATTTCCAGATCCAATTCATCACACAGCTGCACAAACACTGGAGCTGGTGCAATGGAGAGAGGTGGGAAGCATGCCAATGAAAGATGGTAACAGTGGGTTGGGAGGACTCAGTCAACAGCATCTGACAGCAAAACAGAACTCAGGCTACATCAGACATGCTGAGGTTTAAAACATCCCTCTAATTCAGGAGAACATCCAACTGCTCAAGGCAATTAATGGCATCTCACTTAACAAAATTTTTGCAAGCAGTGACTCCCCCAGGGAACAAGTTTTAGAGAATTCTGAGTCTACTGGGAATTCTTACCTGGATGCTGAGGAGTTTTTGGTTTTGCCCATTACAATTGCAACTTTGCAATTCGGGTTCCCAGCACCTTAAAAAGAGTGGCAAATACAACAATAGTTTTTAGTATAAAATCCCAGTGTCCAATCAAATGAAGTTTCATAACAAAAAATCCTATTCCCTCCCTCTTGTGATTCAGGAGATGCAATCTACCCATGTTTATATTCTGCATATCACACTGGAACAAAATACATATTATTTCTTAACAATGCAAAAGGGAGCTGACTTCTGAGAAGTGGAACATAAAAAGCCAAATATCCAAACCCTCCAGCTCCACCACCTATTCCTATGAAAAGGGAACAAGAAGGTACATGAAATGGAATCTAATTTCTCCTGTCTCCATTACAACTGATGAAATAAGTGTGATACAAAAGCACATCTATCAAGGTGAGATGCTGCCATTTCAAAAGTAAAACTTTTAAAAAACTTCTTCACCCTTTAAAGACTCGAGGGTCTATGTGGGAATGAAACACCAACCACATTATAACAAATTATGCAGATAAGGCTATCGAAGGATTACCATGATAACTTTGCTACTACTTCAGCATAACTTCTCTGGAATGCAGGATCTCTCCCCCTTTACACAAACGATTCTAGATTGCACTTTGAAGAAAGATCTGAGTGGAAATTGTTATCTGAAAATAGTCTGATAGCATTTCAAGCCATTGATATCATTATTTGAGATGTTTCTTATATGGACATAATTATTAAGCCTTTGTAGCATAAAAACAGTACTTTAATGTACTAGTCCTGAAGAAGATTCTGCCATTGATTAAATTTTATTTCTATGGCCCTTAATCCTCCCTGTCTTTTTCTTTAAAGGTTTCTTAGAACCAAAGCACGCTCTCATTCCTTTCAAAGCCTCCCACAAACCATAAAGCTAGGGAAAATACCCAGTGGGTGTAGCAATCAGCAATTTTTTACTGCTATCTCAATGCAGATGACAAGCTTTATAGAGATTCAGTTCAAGGCTTGATCTGTAGCAGCTTGTTTTTGTTCTGAGGTCAGACACAAATACAACTTTAAAACTTCTCTGGCAGCTGTTCTCACGAGGTCTGGGAGACTCTGGTCTGGACAATACAACTACCTGGCTTTGAGCTGAGCCATTTCCTCCCACAAACAGCTGCTGTGATGGCCAGGAAGTAGGAGAGAGATTAATTTAATTGTGATAAACACTGCCTGTTTGGAGGGACAGACTGCCAGCTGTTTACTTTCCTCTTTTGCATTATAGTATTCAGCCATTGTTTCCAGAGGGGGCTCACAGAGTGGCCCCTGAACTGTAAAATGCTAACAAGCTAAAAGTCACAGTGAAAAGCTTTGGGCAGGGGGATAAATCAACTTGGTAAAAAAACCCAAACAAACAGCATCCCAAACATTTGGCTC
Source organism: Notiomystis cincta (assembly GCA_013398075.1). NCBI lineage: Eukaryota > Metazoa > Chordata > Aves > Passeriformes > Notiomystidae > Notiomystis > Notiomystis cincta. The sequence goes on along the minus strand of VZRX01004178.1, from coordinate 78,355 downwards.
ATTTGGGCAACTGCAACCCCAAATGGGCAGGTGACAACCCCAAATGACCCAACACATGCTTTGCAGGGTACTTCCCTGCACAGGGAAATGTCACCCCTGCATAAAGGGGTATCTCACTCTTCTCCTCTTCCACGGGAGGTAAAGGATTGCACAAGTGCTATGTTCTAAACCAGAATTATCTTCAAGTGAGTTTTACAACAAAAGATATTTTGACCTTCTGGACTCTCTTGATTTGTAAATAATCCTCAAGTCACATCCCTGCTTCAAGAAAAAGGGCAAATTTAACTATGTTATATGAAAAAAAAGAAATCAGAAGAAGCTTTCATGTTGAACTCAGTGAGGAGTTCACTGAGAGCCAGACTTCTGGTTAGATGTTCTAAATCATCTGTACACATTTCTGGAAGGCAAATGAATACCTCCATCTCATATGTGCTTGTTCCTATCTAAGGACAGCAAAGGAAGGCAGATTCCTGGCCCTTCCACTTCTTGGAGTCTGAAGTCCTGAAAACCTAAAAAAAATTTATGTCACTTTGACCCATAAGAGACAGGAAAAAGGTTCCGGTCTAATGCAAGATTCTGAAAGACTCCAGTGCTTTGGAAAGAATGCAAACAGCCTGGATGGAATAAACATCTCATTTATAAATGACATTTTAACTTACAGAATTCAAAGACGTTGCTGGAGGATGGAGGGGAAGCATGCCCTGTTATTCTGGTAGGAGTCAGAAGTAGTTTTGCAAGAAAACCCACAATTGAAGAAACACTAGACATTTTAGAAGGCCAGTTTTAACCATATTTCCATATTGATGAGCTTTCAATAAAGCTTTCAATGTATATGACTACACAACCTGTCCAAAGCTTTTAGACCACAATGCTGCTACACTGGCAAACATCTTCAGTTTAGATAACTTCTTACACTTTTGAACTCTTCATGGCACTCACTGACATGGGCAAAGACAATATTTTAAAATGTGCTCAGAGTGTTGACCACAATCCAATTAGAAGCTTAATCTTTGCTATCAGGGGTATAACATGCTTAAGATTACCAATCTTCACACAATCAATTTACACAGGTTCTTTCTGGTGGAGAGATTATTAAATGTGGCAACCTTTGAGTGCCCCCTGCACTTGAGGAAGCTGCCACAGAATCTGCTTTCAGAAGCCAGTAGCATTTTAATTCTTGCAATCTATCTATTTTTCAGTGTTCAGTCTTCAATTTTCTGTCTTAGATAACTAAGGTCAGATAAACTACTTCCTGAATGCTGATTAACTATGATTTTTGCCACATTGGCTGCTGCACCTGTCAGCCCAGCAGGTTACTTCTCTCTGCTAAAGGTCTTACAGATCTGATAGCTTCCTAGACAGGCACCAATAAACATGTTCTGGGCTCTCCTACAAGAAGAAACTGGTCTTGGAAGGGTGGATGGCAGCATGTTACTGATTGCTGGAATATGGGAGTCTCCCAATGGAGAAAAGGGACACACACAGGCACATCCCACCAAGAGCCTGCAGTAATGTCTATCCACTGGCACATTGCATTCCACAGTTTTATCTCATGTTCTCCAGATAACACTGCAGGCAGCTGGTTCATGGATGGCAAAGACTCCACTGCAGCTGCAAACAAACTGGTACAAGCAGTAAAGAGAGAGGCAATTCTGGGGTTATGCAGCTGCAAGAGCTTTTCTGTTCTGCCACTGAATGTGGCTGCTGGTCATTCCCACTGGAGCTCATGGGCTCAGATGGTGCCAGTGAAAGCAGCTGCTGAGCTTAGGAATGGTTTTTTCCTTGCCTTCATGCCATGTACTTTTAGTTACATAAGATCGGTTTCATATTCACTATTAATTACTAAATAATTTTCGTTATTTTTGACCCTCCTGAAATACATACATGACAATATTATTTCTCTACTCTGACTGGAAGGATCTGTCCTCCGTGCACCCCTGGAAAGCTACAAGTAGCTGAGCAACTGCAATAAGCAAGGCTGGATTTACATGAACTGCCTTCCTAAAGCCTGCCCACAGAACCTCTTGGGCACTTCTGTAGGCAACACACAATTCCCTGGGAGCATTCTCAGCTCTAGCCTATTATTCCATCTTGTTGGAGACCCTGTTGAGACAAAGCCTATTCAGAACTGAGAGTTCCATTTGTTTTAAAGAGATAGAGAAGCCATGACATGACCTGTGAGGAGATGTCTGGGAAGGAGCCCAAACATCTTATCTGCCACAGTGAAGAACACCACTGAAGTACTGGGATAATTCAAGATGAAAGCATTGCAGAAATATGCACAAATAATGGGGCACTCTTCCTCTACACTACAATTCCTCTCCCAGCCCATTTCACTTTGGTGTTCTGAAACAAAATATAGCACATGGAAAACATCTGCCCATGACATTCTTAGCTACCCATTTTTAAGAATCTTTCCTTTCACATATTTCAAAATAACTGAAGCACAGACAGAAAGTTAATCCAGTCGTGGCAGGTGCATCAGAGTGCCCAAAAACCCCCAGAATCAGACCTCTGGTATGCTCAATCTCTCTCTGTTGTTGGGCTTCAATATTGCATTTACTGAAGCTCATTAGATTGCTATCTGACCCAGGATAATTCAAACAAGTCACTAATTTGATTATGAGATTGACTGGCAACATTCAAGAGCCTGAGAACTCTCCCACAGGATGCAGGACTATCTGCTTGTAATCTGGTTGACAATTTGCCACTTGCCTGCACATGTTTTCCTTACCATCTTTGTGGTTTCACACACTGAAAGAACCATTTTCCCCACCTCACAAAGAGCAAACTTTCTATTGCAGCCCCTGAAAAGTTACTTAAGGAGGGGATATAAAGATCCCTTAACACCTTATGGGCAGCCATCAATAGTGCCCCAGGAAAGAATGAAAACCACATGTTTAAACTTGATGTGGGATTCAAACAAATGAAAGAAAGAAACCACACTTCCTGTGGTACCTGGGGCATTAACTCAGCACCAGGGGATCTCCTCTTCTTTCTCTCCTTTTCACCTTTTTAATGTGTGGTTTGATAAAAGCCTTTTGATGATGTATAAAATATTTAGAGTTTCAGGAATGAAACCACACACCTAAAAGAAGCAGTAAGAGTGTCCTGACCTTCCAAAGAACAGGAAGGAACGTAGGAAGTGTACATAATTTTTAAATTTTTTTTTTAACTATCAAGTCAAAATGAAAGTGCAACTGACTTCCACATGAGGGTGTGGTGTTTGAAGACAAAATGCAATGTGTCAGACCAATTCAGATCACTTCACTGAGGCACATCTCTTGCAGTACCTCCTACTCATCTGCTGACAAAAGGTTAGTTTTGTTTTAATCCTTACTGCTCTTTATATTGTATGATATCTTATTTGCATACATTTACTCTTAGTTAAGTTGGCTTTACAGAGAGACACCATTTCACTAAGGTATATCTCCTTTCCAGTACCAAAATTAGATTTGCTCACTAGAAGGACAGAATACTGCTTAATTAATCAGAGGAAAGAAATCTGTCTGTTTAAAGTAGGGATATTGAATTAATTCATCATCATTCATACAATCCCACATCAAGTTTAAACATACAGAAACACTGAATTTCTATCTGACTGGAAGGCTGAAATAATTCTGCAAGAAAACATGCAGTTGCAGATTTAATATATTTATTACTATCCCTCCTAGAAAGCACTATTTGAAAAAGCAGCAGAGCTTCTCAGCTCTCTGGGTACCTGTGGGCATTTTACATGTGATAAAATTCCTTTCTGCCATAACCCCTGAGCTGGGAGATGCAGTGTACCCACAGCAATCTGCTTCTGTAAGAAATTCCAGCTGGGCACAGCTCGCTGTGTGGGACGCAGACTGAAGGAAGCTTTTCCAGGCACGTGTGCCCGAGAAACGGCACCGCCAGGCACGACAGGCACGAACAGGTCCAGCAGCCAGAACACAACTGTGCTTTTAAGGGACAAACTCCAACTGCTGCAGTTTAGATCATTTTCTTTCTCTCAAGAACTCAGGGCAGGCAGAAGCTTACCAGGCAGCGGAGCACAGAGTAACAGCCAAGCTGCTCTGTCATACACAGACTTTAAAGTTTGCCCTGAAATGTTTGCTGGTTTGCTTTCAAGTAAATTTGCCAGTGATCCAATTAGATTAAGCATTCCTTGATGGGTTCTGTATCAAATGGTTTAAGACCACAACCAAATCTTTTCATTTCACTTCTAATTTTCCTCAAATCTCAGCTAAGTGGATTAAACTCTTCTTGCTGCAGTTTCTCTTCTACTAAAAAAATTAATCAAAAAGGATTCTTTTACTGCTGATAACTAATCTCTCCTCAAAATACCGTAAAGCTGCAAAAGATACTGGTGCTGGAGAATCCTGCTAACACAGCTTGTTAGGCATAAAACAGACATCTCTTTGCCAAAGTATTACAAAGAGTGACTGTACTTTTCCATTCTGCACATCTTATTAAGGCATCAATAGAGAACACATTGCAAGACTTAAAATAAGAGTAATCATTTTTGAAAGTTTCATGGGGAGTGTTCTGAAATGTTAACAGAATAACACAACAATTTCATTAAAGCTGGAGCCAAACCACATAGTTACTTTTAAACTAATACACTTTTAAAAAAAATTGGCCAGGAGAATCACTGAAAAAAATCAATCAAAAATAAAAATTATTTATTTCTCTCTATTTAATTGGTCTGCATACCTTATTATGAGATCAGTAACTTATTTTTTACTAGTAGACAAATATATTAAAAAACTTTAAGAGACACTTGGGAGCCCTTCATTTAAACAACAGACTAAAAAACAGAAATGGTATTTGCATTTTTCTTTCAGTCTTGAAAAAGCCAAATTGTAGCTCTGGGGCAGAATGTCAGATAACAATGTCCCTTCTGCAACACTGATCTCAAATTCTGAACACCGCATATGATGAGAAAAGGGGGATATGTTTTTCATTTTCAGCTGATTTTTGCTACTGCTGTTAAGAAATATTAATCCCATTTATTTCAAGAAAATAGGGTACTGCAGGACTGTATTTTACAATAGACAGAATTTTAGCACATAAGTCAATGAACACAGTTAGAAGAAAAGAAGAAAATACTGCAGGACATGACTTGCTTAAGACACAATCTGAAGTTACAAATACTAAACTTCAACCCTAAGCTGGCAGTGAGAACTCAGCCTCAGTGTTTACAGAGTAAATCTGTCATGAGATCATACTTGAAAAACCAGCAGAGTTTCTGAGCTGTTTGGGTACTTGTGGCCAGTTTGTATGTGATAAAATTCCTTTCTGTCATGACATCCTGAGAAGCCTCCAGCTGTGAGATGCAGTGTACCCACAGCAATCTGCTTCTGTAAGAAACTCCACGTGGGCATGGCTCGCTGTGTGGGATGGAGACTAAATTAAGCTTGTTCTGCTGCTGTTCAGCAACTGATTCCCCTGCTGTGCTTTTTGTAATGGGCATGTACAGTGTGCCTGAGAAAACAAACAAAAACATTCTCCTTGTATTACACTCATATCCAAAATTTGTCAAAATTTATGACAGCAGGCACTGAATATTTATGACAGCCACACAGCTGCTTGCCTCAGCTGTAATCTGCTCGTATTCCCCATACACCTGATTGTAACAGAATTTACAGCCTTCAGCTGGTATTCCTTTGCTTTGCAGAGGCTGGAGAAGGGAAGGTGTCATTCCAACCCTATAAAGGTACAGACACAGTTATGTGCAATGGAATATTGACAAACATAACATGGTCAGAGCAGTTAAAGCAATGACGGCTCCTCAACTCAAATGTGGAAATCAGTGAGGGGCACTCCAAGCATTTTGAAACCTCAAATACTAAGGGTAATGAAAGCATTTCAATTGAATTCATTTTACTTTATATTGCCCACACAGATGTTGTCAGTTACCCTATTTCACATGAAAACTTGAGATGGTCTGTTCTGCTAGCTTCTGTTACTGTCTAGCTTCACTTGGATTATTCAAAAGTCTACTCTCAATAGCCAAGTTATTTAAATTTGAGATGTATAAGCAGCCCTGAAGAAGGGTTTTAGGTTTCAATAGAAATTTTAAAACCTAAACCAAATATTATTTCTTTGGTGTTCCCTTCTCCCCACTTTTTTGTGTCTTGTAGCTTTGCCACAGTCTGAGACATGAATAACTCCACAGATTACTGGACTGAGGACGAGGAAGATGATCTCAACCCTCTTATCGATTACAATGCCTATGAGCTTCTCTGTGAAAAAAGTGATGTGAGAAATTTCAGAAAATTATTCCTCCCAGTGTTCTATGCACTGGCTTTCACAGTTGGAGTGGCTGGAAACTCATTAGTGATTGCAATTTATGCCTACTGCAAGAAACCCAAGACGAAGACGGACGTGTACATCATGCACCTGGCCATCGCCGACGTGCTCCTGCTCTTCACCCTCCCTTTCTGGGCTGCAAATGCAGTGCAGGGCTGGGAACTTGGAAACCCAATGTGCAAGTTCACTTCTTCCCTGTACACCATGAATTTCAGCTCCAGCATGCTGTTCCTGGCCTGCATCAGCGTGGATAGATACAGGGCCACTTCTGAATCCCAGGGCCACCAAAGACTTGGCAAACACTGCAGTGTGACCTGCATCTGTGTCTGGCTGGCTGCCATTTTCCTCAGTATCCCCGAGCTGATATTTAATCAAGTCAGGAAACACAATGACAGGAACGAATGCCTTCCTGTATTTCCAATGAACATGGAAACAGTCTTAAAATCTACCATTCAGATCCTGGAAATTACCCTGGAATTCCTGCTTCCTTTCCTAGTGATGCTGATCTGCTACTCCGCTACCGCTCGGGCAATCTTTAGATCTGCCAACGTGAAGAAGTCCAGGCCTTTCACGGTGCTGCTGGCAGTAGTGGCTACTTTCATTGTCACCCAGCTCCCCTACAACATCGTGAAGCTGTGGAGAGCCATAGACATCATCTACATGCTGCTCACTGACTGTGAGGCCAGTAAAACCATGGATGTGGCACTCCAGGTCACCAGGAGCATAGCTTTGTTCCACACCTGCCTCAACCCTCTCCTCTACGCCTTCCTGGGCACCTCTTTCAAAACACACGTCATGAAAATCGCAAAAAGTTACGGGTACTGGAGAAGACAACAGCAGAATGGAAGACCTGAAGAAATTTCCATGAATTATGAAGAGCCTTCAGAGGAAACAGTCAGTTTCACTATATAGGCCCTCCACTGCTTTCCTCATCTGACATAACCAAGGGAATTGTTTACTAATTCCAGGGCGTAATTGTTTCTGCAGCTGCTTCCCTGCTTCCCTGCAAGTCAACTTTCAGGTGGATTTCTGAACCTGCCATGACACTACAGAGCACTTCAAAGTGGAGCATGTTTATCAGAATCAAGCAAGAACTGAATACTGAAACCCCTAGAAACAACCAGAGGTATTTACTAAACAACGTCAAAGAACTCAAACAAAAAAAACACAACAACAAAAAAACCCCCACCAAAACAAATCCCAAACACCTAAAAACATCCCTCCAAGATTTAAATTTCAAAGTGTCATAGTACAAGGCAATTAAGTAACTGTGTAATGAACAACCTGTACACATCTAAAGCATGTAATTAAAACAGAAAAAAAAATCAGCAATCAAACAGGAGGAACCTTTGCACCAGAAGTTAATAATGTTGTGTTTCCTCAACTATTTTGTAAAACTTTAAAACATTTGTCTAACAGCTCAGTTCCATTTCTCAACTCAACTATCATTCCATAGATACCTTTACAGCTGGAAATGAATTATAAGCTTATGGCTGAGAACTGAGAGGGAGAGAGAGGGGAGGAAAATGCATTTCCACAAATGTATAGCAGCAACAATATCCTCCACAAAAAAAACCCAGTAACTCCTTTTCTACAGCTACAGAAAAAATGACCTTTCACCTCCTCTTTTCTGCTCACCCTAAAATTCAACAAGACCAGTGTTTTAAGGGTGGCACATGCTAGATTTTTGTAAATGCAATAAAAAGTTAAGTTAACCTTCAGATACAAGGCCTGGGTTTTCTAATTAGAATTTTTAAAATTAATCAAGCACTGCAATAACTGTATCTGTAAAAATATATGGAGATACAATAAAATGAAAGAACAGGAAAAGTTCACTGGCTTTTGTTTTTTCTTATCTTAATTTTTGTTTTGTTTTAGTAGGTACTGACATCTCTCATCATAGGCATTTACCAACTAGCAAAGGGGAGAGGCCTTGCTTGAAAAGGAGAGAGGTTCCGATTCCATACAGAACTCATGGATTTAAGATTTTACACAGAGAGGCCCCAAAGCCATCCCCTGCCACAGTGCTGGCAGATATTCCAGGAAAATAGCAGTTTTCCATGAATCACTGGAAGCATTTCAAATGTACTGACATACTAGCTTAGCTTTCAAAATGAAGAAGTGCTATTACAGCATAGTGTCCTTGTCTTCGAACATCCTGTGGGCTTTGACAAAATGCCTCATCTACAGATTAAGGAAAGCCAACAAGAATCTCTCAGATTTAGATATTGCTTCTAGTTACACAATTACAGACTGGAACAAAAAGCTCTAAAATGACAGACAAGAAACAACAGTAGCATAAACAAGACAAGAGCCTCTTCTCCCTGTTTGGATGATAAAAGCTTATAGAATGTCTGCCCAGTGTCTTGAGAAATACCAGGGCATGAACAGATAAGTCAGACGTGCTTGACCAATTTTCTGCACATACACCATATAGCTTGCATATTTAAGCCATACTGGATTTACTGTACACATGCAGAGCATAATAAGACACCCCACTTCTTCCATGAAATAACTGACTCCTTGTATGTGTGATTTATGACTTGTCTTCACAATAGAGTGGCATTCTGACCAGGCTGTCAGGCTTCTGGAACTCCCAAACATCCAAGGTTCTAATAATCCCAAAAGTTAAAAAAACCAAACCAGAACCAGAAGAACCCAACCAAACCAACCAAACAAAAAAACCCCTACCCAGCCAGGCAGAAAGGGAGACTAACACAGAGCCAAATGAACATGTTTCTCAAACTTCTTGGAATTGCAGCACCTTTTATGAATCTGTCTTTATGCAAATCTGATTGCCCAAATTGTATTTCTTAGAAATAAAACAAACCAAATCATGCTGTCACATGTTTACTCTCCTTTTTATAATTCATGTAACTAATTTTATGACTATTTTGTGTGTGTGATGCCCTAAAACTTTCCCATTACTTCCTTAGGGACTGCAATGCACAGCTGAGAGACACTGACCCAGAGCAAAGGTTAAGTAGCCAGCAGTTAAGCAACACTCTCGGGTCAGGAGGCAAGATTTCATGCCTCCTTTTGCTGGCACTTTTACAGGAGTAGAACAGAGAGAGAGAGATCTCTCTCCTGGTGACTCCAGGTATTGCACAAGCATGTATCAGCAAGCAGCTGACACACTTGTATATGTACATGAAACATTCAAGTTTAACATTCAAGCTTATCTGGATTCCACACTCCCAGGGAATGATGACTTTCAAGCTGCTGTCACACATGTTTTGGCAAAAAAAGTACTGCAACATTAGGGACATTTACCACTTACAGTACAAGCATTGGTTTTACTGGGAATTATAATATAGAAAATCTTCTGTAATTGTCAGTCCAACAGCATCACAGGCTACTTTAAAAACAGCCACATTTTACTGTAGCTACAGGGTACTCTCAAACCTCTCACACAAGCTGCCAAGGACAGCTTCATGGAGACAAAGTTTAAAAGGTTTGGCCACAAATGTCTAAGTTAACTGACAGAAAGAGGTAATGTTTAAAGAAAAGAGCAGCATTCACTCTGTGAACAAAATTCAGAGGTTCCGAAAAAGGGCCCAAATCCCCAAACTGGATTTGAATCATGGACTTTGGTTCATAGAACAAAAGCTCAATTCAGCTTTTTCTGTCATTTTATATTCTATTGGCTTTACTCAGGAAAAGACAAATTTTCATATTAGAAATGGAGCACAAATACTTTTGTTTTAATAGTTCTTGGAAAAAATTCTAGTCTTAGCCATTCTTATTTAGGCTTCTCCACTTACCACTGCTCCACCACTTCTTGCCATTGATCACATAGCTGTTCCCATCCCGCTCGATGGAGCATTGCATATTGGTGGCATCACTTGAAGCCACATCAGGTTCTGTGTCAAAGGAAAAAACAAACCACCACATTAAATATAAAAGCAGTATTACCTCCACAAATATAGGGGTCTAGATATACTCTATTAAAAGTACACTGCTTTGCTACCAGCAAAAAAGCTGTTTGAAGAACCTCACTGCTGGTGGTCAAAAGATTTCCTGTGTTCCAACAACCTGCTCTTCATAGCCAGTTTAAATGTACTTGTTCTTGGGCTTGGCCCACCCTTTGTAATCAGCAGCCTTCTTCTTTTCCTTGTGTTTTTAAATCCTTTATCCTTCCATTGTACTTACAAGTAACAGTCATATTTCTCCTCAGCCTGTTTTTTCCCCCCTGGGTTCTTCTCAAGTGAAGATAAAGAGATTGAAACTAATTTTGTGGTATGTGAAATAGACTACATGAAGTTGTCAGCAAAAAGTCATCAATGATTTTTTTGGAACAGGAAAAATTCTTCCTCTCTTCTTTCACCATTATCTCCTTTTATAGGCCATGTACTTTAAAACAAAAGTATCTATTTCATCTTGGGGAACAGAGTGAAATGGAATTTGCAAAGTAAGTGTCTGCAAGGCTGAGTTCTCTTGATTCCTTCTGACACAGGAGGACAAAGATTTTGACATCACATATTCCAAAAATTACCTTCCTAGAGCAAGAACCAGACTTCCAGAGATGCTGAATGCCACAAGCTTTCAGGAGCAAAACTAAATACAATGCTGAGCTATGGACATAATGAATGTTATTTCTGGGTTATATCTTAAAACATCTATGACACACTGCAAAACTACACAACTTCAATCACAATAATCATACTTGGACCCAACTGTGTGTCTGGAGAATTTCACAGCACACTACAAGAAAGGGTAAGCTCTATTGTAAACCTGCTGGTACTATAAATTGTATTTTACTAGTTCTAAAATTAAACTGAAGATATATAGAAAGCAAATACTAATTATTGTAACCATGAAAATTGGCAATCATCAGGAAAGGCAAAAAGAGTGCTCCAGTTTGCATTCACACCTCACAGATGATTTTATATTCAGACACACTCACAGATACTGAATTAGCACAGAAATGTCCACTGTAACAGACAACTTGCAGTTTTCCACTTTTCTGTGCACACACCATGTGAAGTTTCTGCCAATTGCCTCTACCTTCCTTTTGGAGAGAAGTTTACCTGTCATGCAGAAGCAAGAACTAATCTTCCCCTCTAGGAGAGGCTCCAGCCACTCTTTCTTCTGCTCTTCAGTGCCATACATGTGGAGGACCTCCATGTTCCCCGTGTCTGTAAGAAATCAGCACTCACGTGTACTGCTCGAGACACAGCCTGTGAGGTGTAAGAGGCCCAATGTTTTAATGCTCCCAGCTCTATAGTTTTGGGACAGGGGTTATAACCTGGTGCATGACAGTTGAAAACCTCAGGAGCAATAAGGCATCTCCCTGTCTCCTCAGCTATTAGGGCATAGTCAAGCTGGCTGAGACCACTGACATCTGGGAGGAAAAGATTCCACAGACCTTCTGCTTTGGCCAGTTCCTGTTGCAAGAATCAATAGAAAAAAATAACAGCAATAAGTCTTAAAAAAATATTAAATTCTGGCTTGCTACACATTTTCTTTGCTCCTGCCTACCATACTGTCCAATATGCCTTATTTCAACAGCTATTTTGAAACAGTAGGTACAGTCTTTGGCTTCAAGTTCAGACATGCCCCTCACAGACCTTATTTTGTTTTCCTTCTCTCACCTTCTGCATGCTTCCCTCCTGCTTTCCTTTCACTGTTCCTCACACTGTTTCTTTCCATGCAGAGTAACTTCTACAGGAGGACACACCAATCACTCTATGTATGTGCTCTTTTACTGCTGGAGTGCTAGAAGTATTTATTATCCCTTACCTTCAGTCTCTCCAGCAGTGGTGGTTTCTTCCATTTGTCCTCAGCATTTCTATGTTCAGTATAGTATTTTACTATTTCCTTAGGGAAACAATTTAAAAGATGCTGTTTAAATTAAAAACACATGTAACACACAAATAAAACTATGCCTCTTCCAGATCTATGACACAAGGAGCCAAGTAAAAAATATTCAACACAAGTTTACATTATATAGTTGGTTGCATTATAAAATTAAATATATAACTGAAAACTCAACTGCAATCTATTCATTTTGCAAGACTTGAAATGTGAGATGACCCCAACCAGTACCTTACTTTATACAGCTATTTGGGATGGGTTAAAGTATGTGTTGATGGCACAAGGAGGTCAGTATTTCCTGGAGATAAAAGTACCTGTTACCAACAGTACACACAAGAGGCACAAACCCAAAAGTAAAACAACAAATAAAAGCCTGATGTATTGACAGTTAAGATCCAGATACATAAGCCAGCTAATCTTTTGTTAACTGAGGAGGAAAAATCCACAAAAATACATTTTCTATTCCTGTCAAAATAATTCCTTAACACATAATGTAAGCAGTCATTCCAAGCACCAGTCATTAATTGTAAGTAAATCTCTATATTCAGTAATCTTAGTATTTTCACAAGTATGTTTTAGTGAGGCACAGACCTTCAAATGTGGCCCAGACCTAGCTATAAAATGAATAAAAGTAGTGCCCAATTTTCTGAAAATTACAAAATTAAAGACAAATGGCCAAATAGAATTTACAAGTCCTGATTCAAAATCCCTGTTACCAGAAAGAAATTCCAAGCACAACACTATTCATTTGAAAAACTTGCATGGTTATTTGTAGACTATTTCTTTTTTAAAACAAATACTTAAATTAATTCAAGACTTCCCTGGATAATCCAAAACTGCACTCCAAACCTAGTCACAGACAGACTTCTTACAAACTTTGCATGCCAAGAGTTACTGCACTCAAACTCTCCTTGTGATAGGCAGATGTATTCATAAATATTTTAGATTAAGATGTTTTCTGCATTTCTGCCTGACTTGAAAAAAACTCAGAAAGCCAAAACAACAAATTCTGCAACAAGAATTATCTGTACTTCCATGAGGCTAAAAGCTGAACCAACTTTCTAAGTGGAAATTCCTAACCTTCCTAGGATAAGAAGCAAAATGCTTCATCTCATTTGCCTTTCCACTAACTATGGACTTTGTGTATATTTCATTATCTGATTTCAAACCTTCACTGGTATTAGGTATGTTCAGGAATGAGGCTACTCTGATACATTATGCAATCCCATTTTTTGTCACAGCCTAAAAAGCAAGAAACAGAAGCATTCAGCCTCATATGGTTAAAATCAGCAGTTTCTATTTTTGGATAGGTGTCTTTTGGTTCAGTATCTAAGAGTTCTAGGTTGTTAGTCTAACAAGTATTTTGGCAACTTCCTTTAAAAGTAACTCTTTCTAAAAAGAGAAGTTTTTACACTTCAATAATTAAAAAGAACCCTCAGCTTTCGTTAACAATGCATACAACATTTTAATCCTGAAAAAAATAATACTGTCTACTGTGATTTCAGCTAATATTTTGCAATGCCACAATCATCACTGCATGAAAATAAGGTTGTTTTGGAAAAAAACAAGAGGACATTACTTCTGTAAGTATTTTTACATTTTTATAAAGTCTAGTCATAAAATGTTCCTTTATAAACAGGCTGACTAAAAGCTTTTACCTTCTCAGCTGGATAAATGTGCTGCTTCATGAACTGCTTAACCTTCAGCAAAACTTCTTGGCCTTTCCTACTTTGATGGAAGAGCTCTCCAGAAATTCTGTGCTGTGTGCTGCTGAAGGATGACCTAGGAAAGAACATTCAATGCAGTAACAAGTAAGACCAGATTTTCCCTCATAATAACATAAGCTGCCTTAGCCAGGCTTTTAAATAAATGAAGATGTTGGAAAAGCTTTGCCTTTGACCAGTAGTTTAGACCACTCTTACCTTTTTGAGAGCTCTAATCCTCTTTCTGCCAAAGGCTTCACAATCTTAGCAAATTCATGACTATTTTCTGCAGAAGCATTTCCAATGAGATACCTGGCATATACACCCTAAAACCAAAAGAAAGGCATATACAGTATAATTATGCACTTAAAATTGTCTCTTTAACATACTGGTGATTTTTTCAACTATAAAAGTATCACTTAAATGCACATAATCTTAAAAGGAAAAAACTTACTGGGATATGCTAATATTGGTTTTGGTACATTTCTGATATAATGGAGATGATTGCTGCACAGGACTTAAAACCATATCCCAGCTAAATCACACCAAAGGCAAATCACACAAAGTAGTAGTGGAAAAGTAGTAAATAAAAAAGAAAAGACAAATGTTTGCACGTGATAACAGCAAACGAGCCCAGCCTGCCTCTCAAGCCAAGTGACAACAGCATAGACATATGATTATTACCCATGACTAAATGAACTACCCACAAACACACAAAGATATGTGGCATTTCAGCAAATGTGAGGGCATTACCTGGGCTATTGCTGCCATTTTAAAATATGACAAAGCAAGAAAAAAGTTAAAGTTGGATAAAGTAGTGGCAATACGCCGGCAGCGGCAGTAAGTGGAAACCAGCTCTTCAAAGGAAGGAGTTTCTACAAAAAAAAAACCAGATTCTTTTAGAATACTTAACATTTTCTTTTTTTTTTCCCCACCTTATTCTTCAAACATTTGAACAGTTTTTAAGCTTTATGAGATATTTCACTTACATAGTAAACATCATGATTTATCATTTCTCATGACATAGCTGTGATATGGAGAGACAAAGGAAGTAGGAGTTGCCAGAGTTTCAGATAACCTTAACATTTCCCACTGCCCTTTGTCTTCACTCCAGTCAGGAAAATAATTTCACCCAGGGAAGAAAAGGCTTTTTTTAAAAAATAAATTATATATTTAGATTTCTTTTTTCTTCCATTATCTCTTAGAAAGGTTCAAAATAAGGTTTTACAGAAGTAGCAAGCTGTAGCTAAGACAAAGCTTGATAGAACAGAACTATCTAAAACATCACTATCAGCATGTTTGCTACAATGGAAACAATTATGGAAAAGTTCTTTACAAATGCAAAACTATATGCTTGAAATGTTATAAGAATTAAATGGTAAATTCACAAACAGAAATCAAGCCTAGGATTTGTTTCAAGAAAAAGATTACAGTTTCCTACCTATGGTGTCTTTGAAACCCAAAATAGAGCCTTGACCTAAGTTCTTAATAGATGTAGGCCAAAAGTAGAATTGAGTGGCATATGCTAAATCTGCTAAAGGATGACCAGTAGTTGAAAGTTCCCAGTCCAGCACTGCCAGAACACGAGCCTTAAACAAAAATAAGAACCTCAAGTGAGTGCTAGAAGACACATTCTCTCCATCCACAAATGCACAACCCACTCAATATCCAAGTGATTTATTTGGTTACTATATGCTTAAAATTAAAAACACACACTATAGCTGTCTACAGCAAAAAGAGTTCCTTTTGGCACTATCTAAACACCTGGAAAAAAATAACAATCAAATGGGGACAGAAAGCTAGGCATTTTTCCAAAGAAAATCTGATTTAAATCTACATTTTTGAGTAGTGTTCGTCCTGTCAGAAACTTCTAATCTCTTCTAGTATAAAACATGATTGAATTAAAATATCCTAAAAACCAGTAGTACTGAGAGTTGTTCTGTTTCCCAGTCCTGTTCCATTGTCCTTTAGCACGGAAATTCACAGGCAGAAAATTCACCACGCAGCAGAAAACCTAATAAATGGATAAAGTTGTCATAAATTAACACTTACATGGGGAACTGAATTTCTTAAGCAGGAAATCAATCACTGCTCAGAGTGAGCCTCTGCTGCAAGCATCCTTGCAATGGTGGGTGGTCTGAGACTCCCTTCAATGTCATCCTGGTAAATTCCTATAATCCAGCTGGCCTGCCAACCTGAACAACCCCTCTAGCCTAGTCATCACCCATGGCCACTTGAAATATGTGCAAAAGTCTTTCCTTCATGGTCACTCCTGCATATTCAGGAACAATTTCTACAAAATTACCTAATGTACAACATGATCAATTTCTTCTGCTGCATCAGGAACAGCTGGGACAGTCCCCAAGACTGTCAAATTCCCTGCCCAGCATGTTCAATTAGCATGTTTTAGCCTACAAACCATGTCTGTCAACTAATCTATGCACAAAAACTCTGGGAATCTCTGGGATCTGTTGCTTTGCCATGAAGCAGACACTGTGGTCACAGTCACAAATTCCAGGCATGTCTTCTGGCCACAACACAGCAGGTAGCACGAAAAAAGTAATGAAAATTCAGCTGTGTTGATAGATAGGTAGCACACATTGATTTCCACAAATTAGAAACAAACAAAAAAAATCCCTCTTCTTCACTTAAGATGTATGGGGAACTTTCAGGGTCTCTGTGATCTACGTGTGCCCCATAACTAATCAGCTTTGGCAGACTGTCCTTTGCTTCCACTGGTGTCATGTATCCTGCATTCAGATCCTGCTCCAAAAGCCCTTGTGAACTGAGGCCACATCACAGATGTCAGTGGGCTTCGGATCAGATGCTTACATAGTTTAATGAAGAAAGCCTTCAGCTGCACTGAATCCAGTAGGATTTATGCTTATAAAATGCTTTGTTCCCGTACTTTGAAGCTGGGACAAGAACTAATGAATAAATTATCTCCCAAGGTCAGGCTGGATGGGGCCCTGAGCAATCTGGTCTAGTAAAAGCTGTCCCTGCCCACAGCCAAGGAGTTGGAAATAGATGATCTTTAATGTCTGTTCCAACCCAAATCATTCTGTGATTCCAGCAATTCTGTCTACCTCCTGCAATGAAAGCCAGGACTGTACTGGGTACCTAAACACCATACACAGAGTATAGAGAAGAGTTCAGTTTTCCACTGTTTCTTTCAAAGATGTATCATGCACTAAAATAATCCACATAGAAGTGTCCCATTACATGATGAGTACAAACAAAAGGAGGACCAAAACCTACTAAATGTACAAATTCATTCCAAATACCTCTGTTGGGTGGAAGATGATGTTATCTATTCTGAAGTCCCCATGAATCAGGCTTTCTTCATTATCATCAGGTGGCACATTGTTTGCTAACCACTCAGCCAGCTTGTTCATGGCAGGAATATCTGTATGAACAGCTGCATCATACTGTTTTTTCCAAGTTGACACCTAAAAAATACAAACACTCCAACAGATTTTTCAGTTGATTCACAAGTTTTTCAGGAGTACAAAATTTTGAAGCACATGCTTCTGGGCTTTGACTATCACCATATTGCTTGAAAATTTAGTAAAACCCAGTACATCTACATTTTCAAATGGGAACTAAGATATCAAAAGATAAAATGAAAACTACATCTATTTCAATCCTATTTACATAGCCCAAATCTAGTGTTATTCCAAAAGCAAATGCATATCACTCCCTAAGTACAGCATTACAGAATTAATCTGAATGTAGTAGCAGTTTTAGATTGTGCACAATTAACTGAACTAAGTGAAGGTGTTGAATAGCTAAAATACGATCATCAATAATTAAAAATTTAGCTTGCAAATCAAAAAAACATTCAAGCACCAGACAAAACAAGAGAATGTTAAGAACTGTACCTGTCTTTTGCAGTATCCTGGTCCTTTACCATATCCTTGGAGACCCAGTGACTGTAAATCAAAGGAGTGCAACAGGGCCAGAGTCTCTATCATTGCAAGATACAGAGCAGAACGCTCTGCCGGGCCCACCTCAGGCAGTGAGAGGTCTCGGAAAATGCGACCCTAGAAATGTCATAAATCAGGTATTTGCTGGCATGTACACATCAGATGAAAAGAAGTAAAGCTACACATTCCACAACCAAAAACAAATGTAGTGAACCAACACTCCCTGTGCAATCAAAAATTCCTTCCTCAATTATTTTATTCCTCACTCAGGGCCAATGAAGTAGTAGTAATTCACAGTAATCCCAGGGCATTAGTATATGGTGTATCTGTAGCTGGATGTCTGAATTACAGCACTCAATTCAGGAACTCTCAAGCTTGAAAATACCAGGAAAAACAATGTTACTGTATTGTCTCTAACAGCTAAATTGCAGAAAAAATATCCATGAAGACCTCAGGGAAAAGGAGGGGCAGTCGGGGACATGAGGGGAATGGGTGGGTTGTAGGTACAAAGATTCAAAAAATCCAAAGAAATCCACTTGCTTTCTCCTTAAAAGTAGTTGGATACATTTAGAAGATGGGTTTGTTGTTCTGTTTTCACAATTGTTAAAAACAGAGCAGTGCTGACGGTCGTAGAATGGACAGATTGTACATTTACATACTTAGAAATGTAACAAGGTTTCTTCTTAAGGAATCACTTTGTTCTAGTTAAAACCAGAAAAATTCTCCACCTTTATTTTGAGAAATCTGTTTCAAATTTTTCACAGCTCTTGCATTCTATTACCCTTGATTCATGGTTTTTGTAGGAAAGTTAACTTAAAACTTCAGCAACTGGCCCACAAACTTAAATTTCTAATTTCCCAGTAAATCTGATGATAGAGAGCCAATGAAAAGGGAAGAGGCCTCAATTCAACTCCTCCTCCCACAGAATTAAAAAAAAAAAATGCACAGTACAGCACCCCAATAGTGGTGGATCACAGACAGAGCTATGCTGTGTTCTTTTTGAAACTAGTGAACTGGAATCCTGCTTTGTTTTCAAGAAAAGGTGATTGTATATCAGTTCCTATCTTTGGTACTAAACAGGCTCCAGGATGTCCAAAGATTCACTTTATAGACTAATTTTTTCCCCTCTGACTTGTGTATGTTTTTCACAGAAGCAATATTGCCTCATTTCAAGATATCCTTCCAAGAGCTCAAACAGGAACAAGAGGTTAAATACTGAGCTAAAATATTCAATAAAGTGTGAAATAAGCACTGGAGAAGCTGAAATCTGTGAGAATCACTGACAGCTACCATTTCTTAGAAATATCAGAAGATTATTTATGCTCATATCACAAACCTGTGCTGGGTAAGGCTCTAACAGAAAGGTTTTAGACAACTTAAAAGCAGCTTGTAGTAAGGAGAAGGAAAGAATCTCTCACACTGGAGGACCAACCTGCACATGCTGCATCACATAAAACTCTGTTCCAATGACAGAGATGTCACTGCAATACAACAGGGGCTCAGGCACTGGAAACCCAGCTGAAAATAAGGCTTTCTGCACACGATATTCTCTGTCAACCTGAAGAAGACACAGAAAGTTAGGTTCAATTAAAACCTTCCAAACATAAATGAGCACAGTGAATCCTCTTGAATGTTTACTTATATGTAGAGTACAGAACATGAGAAATAATCCAGCCACTCACTGCATTTCTGGACACATTCATCAATGTGCTGGACCACCATGTATAGACCCTGGTCACCTGCAATATGAAGTGTTTGAAGCCCAGTGAAGAGGTTACTTACTTTGTGTGCTCTAGGTAAAAGGGGACCATGGGGCTTCTTCCTGAGCACAAAAGCCTGCCCACCCTTCTGAAGGTAAAAGGTTGGGTTTGACTGGCCTGAGCTGCAAAGAGAAAAATTATAATTACTCAAAATTCAAGTATTTACAAGTTTGCAAAATTCTAACAGAAATGATACTTGTATAATGCATTGTGACTTCATCTGAACAAAATGTCAGGATGGAGGAAAAAATCTTCTCCAGAGCTGTTTTGTGTTGTGGGCTTTTATCAAATCTGGACTGAAACAGGCTGCCCAGAGAAGTTGTGGATGCCCCATCTCTGAAAGTGTTCAAGCCCAGGCTGGATGGGGCTCTAAACAACCTGGTCTAGAGAAAGGTGACCCTGCTCATGGCAGGGCATTGGAACCAGATGATCTTTAAGGTCCCTTTCAGCCCAAACCACATTATGATTCTATTCTATGATTAAATTACTGATGATTCTGGTACCAAGCTCCACTGTTTGCCAGCCTGATCATCATGTGCATAGATTATGTTTAAGGGACAGCCTATAGGAAGTGTAAAATTTTAAAGAATGAATGTTGGAGTCACAAAGAAAATGAGACATTTCAATCACACACTTGTAAAAGAGGACACCCCAGTTAAACCCTTCATAACACCTATCATATTCCAATCAAGCCCATTGATCCTTATTTTCCTCAAGGCTCTGTGCTAATCTGCATGCCTTTTGCTCCTTATTCTGGTTCATTATTATGATGTATTCTGACTTAGTCCAATAGAAGATTAGACAACTATTGGAAAATAAAAATCAAACGAACTTTTGCCTTCCATTCTCCCATTACATTTCCATTCTCCCTGAAGCAGTTAGGGCACAGTTTGTAATAGTTTAACAGACAAATAATCTGCCTGGAACAAAACAAATTTAGGCCAGCTGCAGCCTTGAACTGTAAATACAAGACAAGAAGTAAAAGCATAAATACTAAAAAATTTTAGCAGATTTTACAATTAGCTACTCTCCTAATGCCCCTCCTAAAGTCTTCTCAGCTTAGGTACATAGGAAGATTAGGGCACAGTTACAGATTGAATGCATCAATGTTTTATATTTACATCAGAAAACAGCTGCAGGTAAGTTAGTCGAGGTCATGCCTACAAAGGAATTAACCTTAATTTTAGAATAACTTTACTTCTAAGAGTTCCTGACCTGAAATCGTGCAGCCACACCACTGATTTGCTGAATGCAAAGGAGCTCAGTGCTCTGTGGAACAGGGGCTTTGGAGCCCGAGTGTAGCACCTCCCTGGCAGATTGCCATAATGCTCCCCGGACATGAGCGGGAATCTGGGCACGCTGTTCTCATGGATTTCCTTACCTGGTGACAGCCCAACGCTTTTACCACTGATTTCTTAGGCCGTGTATGTGCTTCTGAACATTACAATAGCTGTGCAATTGAAGATGGAGCAGATCAATTGAGATTTATGTGTAGGCAATAAAACAGTCGTGGGTACTCTGAGGACAGCGGGAAGTCCACCCAACACACAGCCCGCCCACGGACTGTGGCAAAGGTCACCTTGGCCGCCACCGCAAACTTTGCCTTCTCCAGCAGCTCGAGAGACGAGCAGGGACATGCCTTGAACAGGACTAAGTCACAATGGATCTTAAAAACCCGTCGATGGCTGCTGCCCGCCATCCCCACGGCAAGGGCTCTACCTCTGACCACTTTCCCTGGCAGGCGGCAGCGAGCGGCTCCTCTGCTCGCCCCTCCCGGGCACTCTGGGGCAGGAGAGCGGCGGCGGCCCCGCCACCTGTGTCGGTCACCTGTGCCACCTGTGTTACCTGTACTGCCTGACAGCCAGCGCGCCCGCGGGCTGCCGAGGGAAGCCGGGCAAGTGGCTGCTCAGGTATCGCTCCAGGCTGCCCTGGTCAAAGCGGTGCTGCTGCCGCACCTCGCTGGTGCCCGGCTCCGCCGCCATCCTCGGAGGCCGCGCCGGAGCCCGCCCGGCCGGGTCACCCGGAGGCGTCTCTGTCCAAAGCGCTTCGCGGCCCCCTGGCTGTGAGGGCTGGTGGCTTCTCCGAGAAGACGACGCTTCCCGGGAGGGAGGTACCGCCCCGGCGGACACCGCCCCTCAGCCGGGGCGTGAGGAGGCGGCCCGGGCAGGAAGGGCCCGCCCCGGCGCTTCCCGGAAGCTGCGGCGGCCGGGCGCAGACGTGTCGCTGCCATGGCGGATCCCGGCCGGCTGGAGCGGCTGGAGCGGCGTGTGCGGGAGCTGGAGGAGGAGCTGGCCCGGGAGAGGCGCGGGCGGGGAGCGGCGCGGGCCCGCATCGACACCATGAGCCCCGAGGTGACCGACTCGAACCCCTACAGGTGCGGGGAGGGGCGTGTGGGCTGCCGAGGGCTCTGTCAGGGCGCGGAGGATGGGGAAGAGGGAGGGCCGTGGGCTGGAAGGGTGGGTCTGGGCGAAGCGGGAGAGGTGCATGGGGATGGAGGAGCCTCGGGCGGGTGGGAATCCAGGGATGGGGCCGGGTGTGCTCAGAAGGGTGTCGGGCAGTGCTGGAGGCAGGTGCTCTGTGAGGAGCAGGGCAGAGATGCTCTCGGATTTCCCACCTGGCTGCGCTGGCAGGGGTGGCTGTCAGGGTTACTTTGTATTATCCTGCTTTACAATACAGGCGGGAAGAGAGAGAGAGGGAGGAAACCTTGTGGGTTTTTCAGCTAGGTTGCTAATAAATGAGACCGGTGTCGTTATTACATGAGGTCTTATTTTCATTCCCTCAAGTTGCCTTTTTTAGAAGTTGCTTTATAAAATTCTTGAGCTTTAGAGACCGCTTCCCTTCTAGAAATCTGATGGGTTTTTGGTTTTTGT
Source organism: Notiomystis cincta (assembly GCA_013398075.1). NCBI lineage: Eukaryota > Metazoa > Chordata > Aves > Passeriformes > Notiomystidae > Notiomystis > Notiomystis cincta. The sequence goes on along the minus strand of VZRX01004178.1, from coordinate 55,982 downwards.
TTTGTTGGTTTGGGTTTGGTCTTGGTCTTATTTTTCCTTACTACAAGTTGATACTTGGACTTTCATGAAAAATGCAATAGATAGATAAAATGTTACTTTAAAATCCTTTCAGTTATCCTCAAAACCTGATAGTCTCTATTTATTTTCTTTAATGTTATGTTAATCTAATCAAATCAATCAGAAAACAGTGCAAGTCTTCACTAGTTTGCTGCCATATGGTTCATTACCAGGAAAAAAAAAGTGTCACCTTTCATTCTGTAAATCAGGGACTCATTTAGAAAATTAGAGCTGTGTCCTCCTGATTTCATCAATATTCCGTATACTGGCAGAATAGTGTGCGTGAGTTTCTGCAGGGTTGGGACTGGTGCAAAAGGAAAGCATCTGCTCTGTCACTCAGACTGTACCTAGCTGGCAATCACAACTGCAATGGAAATAGCAGGCTTGAGTTTGGTTCCTGGTGAGGTTATTTCTAAAGCAAAAGTGATTTTCAATACCTGAAAAGCGAAATTGCTGTTAGAAATGTAACAGAGTGTTGCATTTTCTGTGTAATGTTGCATTTTTTTTTCTTTGTAGTCGCTTGATGGCGTTAAAAAGAATGGGAATTGTCAAAGACTATGAGGTAGGATTCTGTCTGTAATGAAGATTGCTTGCATTTTTTCTTTGGGAAGACCACCTCTGATATACTGTATATGATTTCTTTCCACAGAAAATCCGGACCTTCACAGTTGCAGTAGTAGGTGTAGGTGGTGTTGGCAGTGTGACTGCTGAAATGCTGACAAGGTGTGGCATTGGTAAGGTAATGAGAGTTTTTTTCTTCTTCTGTATCTTTACAGTAGATGGACCAGTCCTCTTCATATAGAATTTGATTTGATTTCACTCTGTTGATTAAAAAATGTTGTGAAGAAAGCACTCAAGAACAGCACTTGTGTAAACATTACACATGAAGAGTGTCTATTTTTATCATGCTGGTAAAACTGATTTATTTAGGGATTAATCCTGTATCACATAGATAATTCTTGTTTAGATGTTTGTCATCTCCATATTCTTATATCAACACATCTATTTAATCTTCATGCTGGATTATTGCAAAAGGAAAACAAAATAAAGACAAGAGAGGTGTATCTCACATAGAAGGTAAAGTCTTTTAAGAACCAAGTTTATATTCATGAAATTGAAATGTAGAGATGACAAATAGATATCTTTATCACAAACATTAGTTTGGCACGTGGCAGCAAGTAGGAATGTGATAGTACTGTTCATGTTCTGTTGAATATTCTTAGTTTAGATCAAATGAAGAGGTAACTTTTTATTGAGTAATTTTAATGACTTAACAGATTCGTTCAGTTTTTCACATCCTTATGATGTTATTACTTCTTGTATGTGAACTGAATGGGCCTGTGAGGGAGGGAGTTTGGTTGGGGTTTTTTTTAATGGTTTTGGTTTTAGAATTAGTTTTATTGATCAAAATGCCTTGTCCTAGTGCTGTGTTTGCAGAGTCTCTGGAGAGTCACACATGTTAAAACAATCTTTATTGTAGCTGCTTCTGTTTGATTATGACAAAGTGGAACTGGCAAACATGAACAGACTCTTCTTCCAACCTCATCAAGCTGGATTAAGTAAAGTGCAAGCAGCAGAACATACTTTGAGGTATAACTTGGAGAAGTGGGTGTCAAAATCTATTTAGCCAGGATTTTGCTCCAGAAAACCAGTGTTTCACTCTAAATCATTTGCAAAGGAGGATGATCTAATTTGGGAATTCGGGTATAAAATATTTGTGGGGATGATTAATGCTTTAAAGACATTTTTGGACTGGCCAAAACCTTAATGTGAGTCTGCTTTTTAAGTGTAGCAAGTTTTGCTCAGAAATTTGGTATAAATGATACCACTTCAATATGTGGTGGGTTTTTTCCCTCATCTAATCTGAATTTTTGGCAAATATGGGTGAATTCTAGAATTCAGACTAGAAACTTAGGACTGTAGCAACACTTGTGAAGTTAGGGAGTAGAATGCAGATTTATCATTGTGTTCTTTATTACTAACTCCTCTTATTTCCTCCATAAGGAATATTAATCCTGATGTTCAGTTTGAAGTACATAACTACAACATCACAACACTGGATAACTTTGAACACTTCATGGATAGAATAAGGTAAAATCTCCCAACTTCAGCATATTGCTGACTTCTGCTGATGTGTGGTTCTACAGAGCTTCATGTTTTTCTTGTTGGGGCTCTTTTTCAATTTAATAACTTCCAATTGAAAACCTCTGGGAAATATATGTATATGAAAACATTCCTGCCTAGATGTGTTCTCTACAGCTGTTACATAGTTATTTTTTATATGAGTACATCTTTAGATTTCCAACCAGAACTGTAGATTTTCTATTATGGAAACCAGATCAGATCATACCTTGAGTGCTCTGTAGTAGTTTCAGGTATGATTTATAGAACAAAGAAGAAAATAGTTATTAGTGGATCTCACAGAGATCCAAAATAACTTTCACCATTTGCAGTTGTACAAAGATACAGTTCTCCAATACTTTGTACTGTGAGTGTATACTACATAAAACAGAGTCTAAAATGCCCTTATATTTAAATCCCAGCTTCAGCATGGTGGTGTTTCTACTGCACATCTGCGATGCTGGTTGTATCCTGTGTTGCATTTGCACAAGTTTTGTTAGAAATTCAGCATGTTGGTTGCTGTGTTGGTGTTTTGTTCTGCCAGCAGTTTCATGTAAACTTCTGATGCTTGTTCCAGTAACGGTGCACTGGAGGAAGGGAAGCCCGTGGATCTGGTTCTGAGCTGCGTGGACAACTTTGAAGCTCGCATGGCAATTAACACGGTAAGGCCACCAAAGCCAGCAGCTTGTGGAAGTCTGCTTTCTCCTATAAATAATGTTAGGAATTGTGGGGCTATAGAAAAGACAGGAACTTAAGAATTTCCTAATATCCCCATTGGCTTGAGGAATCTGAGGTTTTACCCAATTCTTATAAACCCATTTTATGTGTATAATTGTAACTGTAGACCTTTTTGTTACTATCAGGTGATGGTTAGTAAAAATCAAAGTGTCATGAGCTCTGACTTTTCAAATTACTCTGCTTATGTTTATTTTCAAAGGCTGGTATGTTAAATCTTACAAACTTTTACACATTTTCTATAGCTAATTTTATACTTCATATAACTTTTTGTATACTAATAATGATCAATCTGCTTTTCTTTATAGTAGCAGCCAAAGTAGGATATATGCCAAATGTATGTTTTCTGTTTTCCTTCAGCTGATTTGATCCATAAATTGCAGGCAGGAGTGGCACACAGATACACTGTATCCAAACCTCTAAAAATAGTTGGTGGGGTTTATATTCTGTAGTGTGCTGTAACTGGGTCACTAATGTCTGTATTTGTTAAAACATCTCAGGTCCTCGGAAAAGCACAAAGGGCTGACTTCATGAGGGCAACTTTAATTTGATGTTTGATTTGTCCTTTGATAAATAATTTCTCTTCTATCTCTTCATGTCCCTTTTTCTGACCATAGGCTTTTTGCCTGAAAACAGGGAGATGTTTTTCATCCCTCCCAATGTATCACATTATTTGGGTTCCTTTTCATTAAATTTCTGCAGTGCTGACATGTGTGTTTCCGTGTTTACAAGGCCTGCAATGAACTTGGACAAATCTGGATGGAGTCTGGAGTGAGTGAAAACGCCGTGTCAGGACACATACAGCTGATCATACCTGGTGAATCCGCTTGTTTTGCGGTACGTGGTGCTCTGCTGAACTGCCCCCTTGCCTTTTAGAGTGGGACTGGGAGCGTGAAGATCAGCTGCCTAGCGAGTGTGATCCTGGCACAACTGATGCAGTAGCTTCAAGTTTTGTGATCTGTGGGATTTCTTGAATGCCTTTTTACAGTTTAGTTTCTCTATTGCCCCTCAGTGTGCTCCTCCACTTGTAGTAGCTGCAAATATTGATGAGAAGACATTGAAACGAGAAGGAGTTTGTGCAGCCAGTCTTCCTACAACCATGGGTGTTGTGGCAGGAATGCTTGTACAAAATGTTCTCAAGTAAGTGACTGAGTTGTTGCTATTTGATGTGTACAGCTAAATATGAGGGAAAAAAACCCTGAAGAAACATTTCATAATGACAGGTCTGGTTCTTTTTACATGTTCATGACTCATTTCCTAATGGTATTGGCAACACTGAATGGGGCTGAAATACACATTGCTTGAATTTTAGATAGAAATTTTCAGGAGTAAGAAACATTTTCAGTGCTTTCCAAAGAATTTCTGTTACTGCGTACACAAGTGCACATTTTTTTCTTAGTTCTGCATTTAAACATACTCTGATTTGACATTATGAAGTTATACATAAAAAATGCTACAATGCTGACTTGTCTTTGAAATTTTGTACATGGACAAAGAAAAAATTACTTCTCTTGCCTGTAGGTGAGTTACTCTCTCACACCTCAAGAAGATGGGATTCTATATTGATCCAGTTATACTGTTGCCAGCTGACTACAGCATAAATGGATTTAAGGCAATTGCAGTAACTCTGCAACTGCACTAGCATGAAAGTGCATTCTATGAGTTCTTTGAGGAAAAACTATTCCTTGGGCAAAACATCCTTGGATGTTTTAGGTTTGCACCTGTATTACAAGCTTCTTCCTTCTCTGTGTTTCTAGATACCTGTTAAATTTTGGCACTGTGAGTTATTATCTTGGTTACAATGCAATGCAGGATTTCTTCCCAACTATGTCTATGAAGCCAAACCCCCAATGTAGTGACCACAATTGCAGAAAACAGCAAGAAAATTATAAGGTAAAAATGGTTTGGGTTTGTGGGTTGGTTTGGGGGCTTTTAACCTCCCTTTCCTAAGATCTTAAGAATAAGGCAAGCTACAAATCTGTAGTAAAAGACAACATTCATTGCTACTCCAGTTTTCAGCAGCCTTGTCTTCACATGGTTGCACATTTCTAAATATACAGTACTTAGGGTTATCTTAAAGGGTAGGAAGAATGGCTTGCATTCAGTTAAGTAATATTTTCTTCTACATATTTGCTCAACCTTTCTGGCAGTGATATCTTTCTGAGTGTTGATGGATTTGGTGTTTTTTTGAACTTGCAGGTATTCTGCCTTTTTGCTTCTAAGCAGTCACGATTAGAACTTTCTTACCTTACATATCAAAAGAAATGTGAATATTAGGCTTGATCTTCTTTGCTGTTGTTGGAAATTGGACTGTTACAATTTAGTTATTGAGAGGGTTTATTTTTTTGTGTTCTTCTTTCAGAAAAAGGAAGCTGCAAGACCAAAAGAAGAAGTAATTGAAAAGGAAGAAGAAATAGTACATGAAGACAATGACTGGGGTAAGTTATCAACTGGAGACTAAATGATGTCCCCAATAGTGAGATTCAGTTTGGGTGAACACAACTTAGGATACATAGAATTCTTCTAGTTCCTATTTTTTGTAACTTACACTGTGTAATTAGTGCTGGCTTTTCACAGGTTTTGACAGCCATTTTCCCAGAACTTGATGAGTTTTTAGTGCACTGTGCAGGTTTTAGGCTCAGAATGTAACTGCTGCTTGTGTAAAAATCTTTCTCAGAAGATGGTCTGAAGATGAGAGAGATATGAGAAGATGTATTAACTGCATATTCCTTATAAATACACTAAAGAGAAGTTGTCATTTCCATAACCACTGTGCTGAAGCATCCCATGGATTTTTACATTCATCTGAGGGTTTTAAATTAGAAGGAATTGTCTTAAGGGATGGTAAATGTGTTTTATATAACCATTTTAAGAATGGAGGTATATGTTCTGTTTATTACATGCTATAGAAAATAATCTTACCTTACAGCTCAGAGAAGTGTTCTTCTGGTAAAGTTTAAATGGTAAGGACAAGGAAGAGATGCCATTCTGGTTTCTAAGTTACCTATATAGAATCATTTCATATATTGTAAAGGGAAAATATTTTGTATTGATAATGGAATGGAGCTGTTGAAGTCAAAAGTGTTTCTGCTTTAATTTTACTCTGTTTTGGGAAAGTAGCTGCAGCTTTCCTCTTACTGTGATAACTGGATGATTACAGAACTTTTCCTTCTAACTTTTAATGGAGTTCTTGTTTCCTTTTAATGCAAAGGCATCGAATTAGTATCAGAAATTTCAGAAGATGAGCTGAAGGCTGCATCTGGCCCAGTACCTGAGCTTCCTGAGGGAATTAGTGTAGCATATACTATCCCAGACAAGGTAATGTATTTATTCTTTATGAATTTTTGAAATACACATTGTAGATTAAATTTATAATACCAACTAGTTTGGTTACCTAAACCAGAATTCCATCCTGAACAATTCCAGTGAAACTTGACCTCAGTTCCTTTGATTATTCCTTTTTATTGTCCAGTTTTGTGTTCCTAGGAAAGATATTTCTTTTAAGTGTGGATGCTAGTGTGATTGCACTTCTGAGATGGATAGGAAAGAATGCATTTGAGGGCTGGGGAAGGACAGCAAATGTGAATTACTCAGCTGGTATTTTGGCAACTAATTATTTTTCACCATACATATCTCATAAAAACTGTATGTAGTCAAAGAGCAATGAGTATACCTGGGGAACATAGAATCTGCATGCATTGCAGTAAGAACATTCTAACTCCTAGTCAAAATAGTTCACAATAGAAGCTTAAAATCACTTAGGCCTAATCTCACAATGGAGTGCCTGGTTCTAGGAAAATGGTGTGGTTTAACAGCAATAAAGCTGATCTGTGAGGGAGTTTTTTGTTTACCTTTTTTGTTGACAACTTTTTCTTCCTGTTCCTAACAGGAAGAGAATTTAGTAACTGGAGAGACAGTAGCAGACTCTGAAGAAAGCCTAGAAGAACTCATGGCCAAAATGAGAAACATGTAGAAAACCAAATATTAAGTACAACTTTCATGAGTTTGGATGGACATTGCATTTTGAGAAGACCAAACTTCTTGCCTCTTTCCTTTTTTTTACCTCCATTGAAGCTTATCTTTACTTTTCTGATGAAACAGAACTGTTACAGGGGCAGGAAGGACACAACACTTACATTGTTCATATAGTTTTCTGATCATGTCTTTATTAACATATAGAGCTGTGCTAACTGTAAATGTTAGTTTCTCAGCATTGCTGCTGTCCAGATATTCAGGATCAAATAAAAGGGCATGGGTGAACTAAAAAAGCAGGCACAGCACATTATATGCCCTATCATGTGATGAGAGTAGCTCATAGAACAGGACAAGGGAAAGATGACATCTGCTGGAGCAGACTGAGTAGGTGAAGGGCAGATGGTAATGCCTCTCTCATGGTGCTGCTCCTCATTTTCCAAGCACTTGTACTTGGTTGTTGTTCAGTGGTCTGAAGTCTGGGCGTGAATCATGCTGTGGCTGCTTTTTTTCTGAGTAATGAGAACATATGAGCCTTTTCATCTGCCTTAAATAACCCTGGGATGGAATTTTCTTTATCAGTGTCTTACTACTGCTTGTCCTTAAACAGCTGCCTGTTTTATGTGTGATAATATTTTGAGGATATTGTAAGAAGGTGAAGTCTTTTGTTACTATTACATTAGCAGCCTGCCATATCAGCATGCCACTATTTTGACTGGCAGGTATTTTTCATGACAAAATTAGGAGCAACATGGAAAAGAACAAGAGATTTTGTCTACCTTTTCAAAAGTCTGAATGTTTTTGTTGGTGTTACTGAAAGTTTAGCTGTAATTCTGATCGCTCCTCATCACATGGGCTATATTAAGGAATATGAGTCTGAAAGTCTTATATAAAAGTGCATAGAAAGTCTTTTAAAATCAGATGCTATAAATTCTTAGTTTTGCAAATATCTCCCTTGGAGTAGCTCACCTGTTGTATTTGTCTTGTAAATGACATTAGTTCAGTCATATAACCTTTTAAATGGGCATGTGTTAAACTGACCTGTAAATATTTGCATCCTGGAGTGCCAGTACCCTGCAGAACTGGAAGGATCAATTTCAAATATTTTAACTACTGTGGGCATCTTATCCAGAACCTCGTAATTATTTCAGCTTGGCTTAGAAGAAGGTAAATTTCAGCCTTGGCAGTATAATACAAATATTTCCAAGTTGGGCTCTTGAAAAAACTTTTCCACAACATGATGCAGCCAACACAAAGCCAGCTGTTAATGGCAGTAGTAGTATCCCACTGATGTGTAAAGAGACAGCAAGATCATGGTGGTGCTTCTGTTTCTTAGGGCAGCTAAGTAATTACCTAGTTATAATAAGTTAAAAAATGTTTAACTTCTGAGCAAGGGTTACAAACCTCAGTTTTCTCCACGTCAGATTATATTGTACACATAAAAATCAACTCTACAACCAGTGGGGGAGATTTTGGGTGGGTTTTGAGTGTGGGGCATTATACTGTAAAATGGAGGTGGCTTTTTTGGATTGAGTTCTGTTTTGGAGAAACCAGGTTTTAGAAATGAACTGTAAAGGAAGATAGGAAATAGAATAATAAAAAAGCTGGATACTTAAATCTGTGTCAGTAAGTCACATTAGCTTGATCCAGTGTCAATTTACATGTTACTTACATTTCTCTGTGACTTGCACCTTTCTCTTGGGAACAATAAAAGCCAGGCACACAGCTGGCTCTGGAGATCCTGAGGCAAATGGCTGACCCATTTCTACAACAGCTCAGTTCTTTCTGACTTAACTGTCTGGCTGACATCGTTGCTATCACAGGATTGACAGCTTTAGGAGAGGCAACTTCAAGTACACTTTTATGAGGGAATTGATACACTTTTGTATTCCCTGTTAGAGAGTACATAAAATGGTTCTGTTGTTACTTTTAGACTTTCAACTTGTATATACAAGAATTTAAAGTAATCAGAAAATAAATTAAAGATGATTGTATGCGTCAATGGTTAAAATTATTTAAAAATAAACAGCATCCAAAAAAGCATCATTAAGGATTTTTTTTTTTATTAAAAAGACATTTACAAGTATAATGTACTCTAACAGTAAAACATAATAGCAAATTTAATGCTTCCTGGGTTATGAACTAACAAATCAAAGCACATTACCATGATTAAGTCCAGCTTTGTTTATTTGGCAGTCTTATAAAAGAAATGTTCGGTTTTTACAGTGTCTTATGAATGTTATTAAGATATTGATATTCTGACACTGTAAGTAAATGTCCATTGAAACTGGTGACCCTCTGCTTTGAGGTGGAGTTCTACATAGAAGTATTATCTGGCATACCTCATATATACAAATGACTTTTCCTTGCTGTCCATGAGGTACAACACCATGGAAGCTGCCTCATAAGCTCTCCTTGGATTCGCAGGGTGGGCACATGGATTCCTCACTGTCTTTGCTAAATGACAGTGGATGGTTGGGATCTCCTACTTTTTAGGGACCATTTTTTTTTCTTATTACAAAATCAACCCTGCAACCTATGAGGAAGTTGGAGAAAAGTTACTCAATGGAAGAAGAGTAACAGTTCAGCAACAGTGACACTGAGGATCTAGACCATGGCTTTTATTCAAGCTAGCAACAATATCAAAATCTATTTAGGACAGGAAGATGTATCACTGTACATGTTAAAATCAGAACACAGATGACAAGCTAGACCAGACAGCTGGTAATTCTTTAGAGGAGAGAATTACCAGGTCTAAGAACATCAGGCAACATAAATACAAACAAGCTGAATAGGTTGAGGTTTGGGGGGTTTTTGGGGGGGTTAGTTTGGTTTGGATTTTTTTGCGTGTGTATTTGTTTTTCCTTTTGCCCCTCTTCTAAATTGGTGGCAATCCTGCAAAGAGCTTTCCAATTTTCAAAACTTTTCAAGGTGGCTGGAATAGAGAGGTAAAACTCTTGCTTTGCTTACAAACCCATTTTCTGCATAAGAGGAAAATATCCAGAGAGCTTTTACAGTGTCAACTCTTAGTGCTCTATCGTAACGCCTTCAAGAGCTATTTTTGATTTTTTTTTCAACTAAACCCTAATCTTAAAAATCAAATTTATGTTGTATATTTATGGTGTCAGTTATATATACCTTTTCTTTTGCCAAGTTACTGCATTAACAAAATATTAAATTCCTCCTAATCAGAACAAGGGCTGAAATGAGTAATATTTAATTCTACTCTAAAAGAGAAAAGAAACACAGTGGAAAGGAAGTACTCCTTTGAAGTGAAGGCCATTTGCATTTTTTATACTGGATCAAATTAATCTTTAAATTAGTTGCCTCTGAAATATTATAGTAGGGTTTCAATTAATTTTCCACTTACATTAATTTTTTGTAAAAAGTATTTTTTTTAATATGTATTTAAGTTGATGCATGCATTTATGGACTGAATGAAAAATGAACTCAGACTGATTCTTCCAGATGACTTGGGTGTTAAGAAATACAACAGGCAGGTAGATTTGATTAACATTTCTTTATCTGATGGCAAACTATTTTGCATCACTAGGTTTTCCCAGCTAATACAAACATTCCTGTATTTTAAGGGATTCAGTAAGATTAAACAGAGAAAATATTGCTAAAGGTTTAAGAACAGGAAAGCTGGCCATAATCATCTTCATTCTGATTCCTCACTGGAAGTATTTTTATTGAACAGAGTGGAATCTTACAACAGCTTTAAATGTAGATGATTATATATATATAGATACCCTAGCTTCCCATGGAAACCAATTAATTTTGCACAAGTCCCTTGAATGAAAGTTTGCTTAAGGCTGAAACAACCCTGAAGGTAAAACTTCTGGTTAAACAGTATTTTCAAAGATTTTTCCAAATTACTGCTTCTTCAGAAACAACTTTAAAGGCTAGTAAAAAGGCAGGAAGGATTGATGAAATTAAAATACACAAATCCTCTAAGCCATGCTATTACAACACAGAAATAAGAACTGCCCCTTAGAGTTTATACAAGTGGTTTAGCTTAATTTGTTACAATCCTGGAATTTAGGCTAAGAGGCATCAAGTCCATGTTTTTGGTATTAGCTACAACTTGAGCTTGTAACTAATGTACAATTAAAGAAGCTCATTTCCTACCCCAGTCTGCAAAGTTAAGGCAGAAGGATTTCAAGCTGAAACATTTGTTTCCATGTCTTTCATGAAGACAGGTGTCAGTCCCAAAACAGTATGTAATCCTTGGAAAAATGGTTTGTCTTAGTAATTTTCTGCCTACTTGAAAATATCAATAGAGTCTGCTTTTTTCTTGGAGCAGGTTTGTATCACCTTTGTCCAGGTTCCAGGAAAGCATTTGGTGATAATGCACTTTTTAAGCTGAATGTGTCTCCACTCGATGAGTGACGAGAAGTTGCTTTTCCACCTATCAACAAAGTCTCTGCTTCTTTTATTTCCATAGCTCTCTTGTAAAGTTCAGCTGCCTTCTCAAAGTCTCCCCTTTCATAGCTTTGGAAAAGAGTAAAACAAAGTTGAAACAAGCAAATAAAACAAGTCTTGATTAATTTAAATTGAAATACAAACCATACTACTAATGTAGTGTATTTCAAACTCTCTATTTCCTAGGAAGTACACAAGCCTAGGTGTTACATGCAGTAATTTCCATTTATAGGGTCAAAGCATATAACCTTACCTTAGCACAGCCAAGTTTTTCAGTGTTTCCCCCACACGAGGATGCATGTGGCCAAAGCTGTCTTCATAAATCTTCAGTGCACGTTCATAGAGAGGCAAAGCTTCAATCTGCTTTTTCTTTGGGTAGCAGAAAGTTTCTTTGTTACAGATGTGTATTTTTTTATTACAGATGTGTATTTATTACACATGTGTATTATATTCGCTTTTTTTTTGCCAACATAGCATCAATGCACCCTAGATGGATGTAATGTGGTGCCTACTAGTCACAGCAATTATCTCTTCCTTTCAGACATTTTCCTTGCCAAATATGCTTTCAGTGTTTAAAATGGAACCCAAGAATTTGCAAGCACTATAAGAAATTTCCCTTTTCAATGCAATCAAGTTTCTTTTGTTTCATTTATTTACAAATCATAAAAAAGCCTTAGACAGGAAAAATAAATGTTAGGCATGAAAAACTTACCATCTGACAGTAAAGGACAGCCAGATTTACCAGAGCAGTTGCTACACTTGGGTGTTTTGGGCCAAATGACTTCTGTCGAATTTCAACTGCTAGCTCATACAGAGGAACAGCCTTGTCAAGCTTTCCCTAGAAATAACAGGGAAAAAAATTATTCAGGTCTCTTGTATCAAGATGGTAACAGTAAAACCTATTTAAAACAAAAGCATTGGAGATATAACTGTTTCTTGAATATGGGGATAACTTTGATTAATAATAGGTATATTCTGCACAGATTGTTTATCATGAATATTTATTAGAACCTCATTTTCCAAAATACTGGGCACATTCAGCTCACAGTTATAATGTGATTCTCAGCTAGGTCTATTTCTTCCTTTTTAAATTTATTTTTCCCCATTAGTGTCTCATTGAGAAGGCTGTAGAAAGAATTTTCAGTTGTACTTTTATCAAAATAATTTCTCCACTGACTTTTAATTTGTGCTTCTTCAAACTAGCAAATAAGTTTTTGATGCAAATATTGAGTGGTTTTCCAGCTTCTAACAGCATGGAAATTAGAAGCTGAAGTAAGGGGAAAATAACGTGACCCAAAACCATTTGATGCACACAATAGCAGGTAAGAATTATTTAGCAAAAACATGAGCATGAGCAAATTTGATCCAAGAGATTAACTTCAAGGTCTTTTTTCTCTTTGAAGAACAGTAAAATGTGAAAATATAAAATAAATAAAATTCTTATAACCCACTGAACTTGATCTTGGTTCAACTGTTGGAAACAGTGTTACACTAATAATACCAAATGGTTAGAACAACCATCTACAGACACAAATATTCATAAAATATTGTGTAATTATGAAATGCAGAAGTTGATACTGTTGTTAATATTTATTCCTCATAGTGCATTTTGCACAGGAATAATGCTCATCTTTCACTGAGTCAACATAAGCTGAAGGTGGCTCAGTCAGGAAGTTTATTTGTGAAGTACTACCTCCCTCATAAGCCTTCAAGTTGCCCTTAAACTGACTGTAAGGTTCAAGGTAATTGTGTAAAAATAACTATTCCTACACCCTAAACCATGATTTTTCCATTAAGACAAAGGCATTACAGTTAATGTAGGTGACCAGAAGAGGTAACAGGCTTGTACTCACCATTTTTTTGTACAGCACTGCCAGGTGTTTCACAGTATAAGCCAAGGAGGGATGATCTGGAGCCAGGGCTCTCCTCCTGATGTCCAAAGCTTTCTCATAGAGCTCCTCAGCCTTGTCATAGTGCTTCTTCTCATTGTACAGGGCTGCCAGGTTGTTCAGAGACTGCGCACAGTCCGGGTGCTCCGATCCCAGCACTCGCTCCCGCATTTCCAAGGAGCGCTTCAGGAAAAGCTCTGCTGTCCTACACAACACGTTTGTTCATCAGTATTTTAAACCTGGTAACTCTGGACAGGCTGAAGTGCCTGTTTGAAACAACAAACTCAGCCTTGGAAACTCATAGTAGAACCTGTTCAGAAGTGACAAAGTAGAAAAGACTCTGCATAATGCCACCGCTGGAGTGAAGGGCACCTTTCATCTCACTTCAGTAGGGTACTACTGTTTCATTACAGCTTTACAGCAGCTCCTCTACCAAAACTACAGGTGATCCCTCCATAAGACCCAGAGCATCCATTATTACTAAGCAGCTCCTCATCATGACATCCACACAAACTCTGTCATGATGTTCTCAAGAGGCCAGCTTAGTAAATTGGGAAAATCTACTCCCCATTAGAAAAAAAAGACCATTCATACACAGAACTGTAGGTTCAATTCTGGAGCTCTTAGACAAGTGTCAAAAAGGTGTTCACTCTATGCAAGGGCTGGAGGATGATGTGATAAAGAACTGTTCATTAAGTGACATACCATTCTGCCACTGATTTAATTTAACTACACTAAGTCTTGGACTTGCTGATTCAGAGCAGGGATACCCATTTTGGAAAGTTCCTTAAACCTCCATAGAACAAAGTTTATACCTTTTCTCACCTATGAAATAGTGGAGATACAGTTACTCTTGAAGGAGGTTGTGTTTAACAGGAACTGTGTATGAATAACATGGAATATTAAACAATCTTGTATGAGATTAGAAAAGATATTGCTCCTCTATAATCAGTCACTTCATGAGGGTAAAATGAAAACCCCACATGTCCAACAACTGTTAAAAATCAATTCCTTCATTGCAGAGATCATGATTCTGTATGCAGATCCTAAATAATTATATACTTCTGTAATTATCCAAAAGCTTCAGGTGCCTTAAACATCAGGTACAGGAAGAACTTCAAGTAAAAATACTTCCTGAACTCACTCTGTGCTTTTTTGCTGGGCACTTTTGTTCTTCTCTGAAAAGATTCAGTTCAGTAGAGTGGGATTTCAGTGACTACAATTCCCTCACAATACACAGTTTAGATTCCTCTGTCAGCTGAAGCAGTTGATGTGAAGAGTGGCTAAACATATAATCAGAACCATCTTGCACCTTTTATTCCCCTTCTTCAACACCCCTGCTTATCCCTGTCCACTTCTAGAACACCTTTGTGCTGTTCTGGCCCTTTTTGGCTTTAAACAGGACATCAGGAGAAAAGCTGAAGGATTACAAGAACAATGAATATTTAGGTCATGACTTGTAATACTGTCATAGAAAAACAACACTGCTGTTCAAAGATGAACACTGCAAAGGAGAGAGTCACAAAATAGTGAAGCTGAGGAGAGGAGGCACAAACTTGAGAGAGAACTGGTATTTGCAACAAAGGCTAGTTAACTGTGGAACATCAACTCTGAATGCAGGAATGCACTGATTTGGTAAATGCCCATATGCCAACATCACCAAATAGAAAATAGGAGTGAATTTCACAGTGACCAAAACCCAGTAGAATGAATAAGGGACAGTACTGTAACAAGCATTTGATCCTGTGTCTGCATTTAATGCTAGATCTCCATGCTCTGCCTCCATTCAGACATCTGAGAACACTCAGTGGATGTGTCACAATCAGTACAACTTACTCAAGGTTATTCTGCAGGTAGTAGAGGACTCCAAGCTCATTCAGGGTTCGAGCATTATCTGGTGTATCCTTGCCTAACGTGAGCTCTTCCAGTTGCAGGGCTCTTTGACGCAGGAGAGCAAAGCCACACTACAGCAGAGAGAAGGGAATGTAAGCCACTCACCAGGACTTTTACAGCTTAACACTACAGACAGAGAACCAAACCACTTAATTTGGTGCCATAGGAGCACAATAATCCTATAAATAAGTTCTGGTTTTGAGCAACATGGCAAACGCTTATTTACCATCTATCAGCAAATTGCATCAGAAATGTGAAATTTTGGTGAAAATTTCCAGGCAATTCAAGCTTCTGTGCTGCCACACCACTCTCCCTGTATCAGACATGCTAATTTGCTTAAACTCCACAGTTCAAATAACCAATTCAGATCAAATTCTTAGTTTTATAATCTCAAAACTTAAAATCAATATAATCTCCAATCCTAAACACCACACACAAATGCATATAAAATATTACTCAGGGATCCACATCAATTTTTTTAAAATGGGCAGACAAGTTAATGTTTAGAAGCAAAATAAACCAAAGTTAAAAGTGCAGCTGTTTTTATACACTCTGCCTATTTTTGATCTTTGCAGTCTTGATAAAAATACTTTTGCAGCAGAACTCATTACAGAAATAGACCAAAATCTTCATGAATAAAATTCATTCTTATTTCATCACTGTGGAAATAGCAGTATGTTTATGATTTTTTACTACTTTCAGTAGAGCTACAACATGAGCTCTGGAGTTATTAGCTGAACTCTTACAGTACAGGCATTACATGACAGACCCTCAGTTCAAAATTGGCAAGAGGAATTCTTTAACTGAAAAACAACACAGAAGAAGGAAACAGGGAAAAACTCTGTATGTTACCTGTATTTTTACTGGGATACCACTGCAGTAATCACTGTGCTCACTAGTAGGATAAATGCCTCAGCTATTCTGGAGAATACCTTTTTCCATTGTCACTTTGACACACAATTGTATCAGCTGTAATTCTGCACCTCTGAAATTTATCATCTGTTTAGCACAGCTGCAACATACCCTGCACCTCTCGATAAATATCAAGCACTTCCTTACCAGACTGCCTTTCTGCCTTGCTGCTTTTTGGCGTATTTTGAAGGACTTCTTCCTCAGTTGCTCAGCTTGTTCATATCTGAAAGTAATTATTTTTAGTGTCAGAAGAATGCCAAATGTAGCATCAATAAGTCTACTGGAAAGATTCTAAGTTACTTAAGTGTACAGATTTGAAAATTTAAGACTCTTGAAAGTAGTTCCACTTTTTTTCAAAAATAAAATTTACAAAATGCTTAGGGCCAGACAATGTTCCTCCTTTATCTCTACAAATTTTTTGTTAAACTAAGACCGAAAGTTGGCCCCTCCTAAGTGACCTGCTACAAGAATTGAGCGGGGATGCTCATGGTTGCATTGGACCATATGAAACTCAAAAAAAAGAATCAAAGAAAAATTCTGGTTCTATGAAGGAAACCTTTGCTATTATTTTTTTTTTTTTTACTACTTCCACATAAGACAAAAAGAGCAGTGTAATTAAGCTTACTTGTTCTGCTTTTGGTACAAGGTTGCAAGTGCATCAAGCTCACGGGCCACCCGAGGGTGTTCAGCTCCATAAGCATTTTCAGAGATTTCCAGTGCCTGTTTATACAGCTGTTCAGCATTTCCAAACTTCTTCCACTGAACATACACTCCTGCCAGCTGGTGGAGTGACTGTGCCACCCTTGGGTGGTCCGGATCCAGCGCGGTCTCTCGAATCTCCAGGGAGCGCTGCAGAGGAGCTACAGCCTGTAAGAGCCAAGTGCAGAGTGTCAGGGCAGCAGGCAGCACCCTCTGTGCTACAATAACTTAACTACTGCAATAGGAAGCACACACTGAGCTCTGCTTAATTTGCCTTTTTGCTGTTACAACAATCTCTAAATGCACTTACCTGACTGAGAAGACCTAGGTCCTTAAGAAACCGTCCCAGGGTCTCATAAAGATCAGCCAGGCAGATCATACTTTCCTCTCCCTCACTGCTTTTTTCATATTCTTTCAGAGAGTCAAAATACTCAGCTGCCATAGAGCTCTTATCTTTCCCAACCAGCTGCCAGTAACTCAGCAATTCTGCAAAATGTCCCCTGTTTTAACAAGGAAAAGAATCTTATCTCTGATACCCCTCTAGCCAGACTGATGCTAGTTTAGGAAAAAAGGCCTATATGCACAAAAGTTGTTGTTATGCTACAGCATCTACAGAGACAATCCACGGAGACTAACGCTATTCAACAGCAGTATTCATTCCTTTACCACCCCCCAGGGTGTAACAGAACAGAAAAAATACATTATTTATATGGAAACAGCATTTAGCACTTCAGCCTCTACTAGTTCAGTATTTGAATCTGTGACTTTCTGATTTATACCGATAAAAATTTACTTCGAAATGTTTATAATGGCCAAAGCAGTTGCTACCTTTGTACCTTTTGTAAAGGTTTTGGGACACAAAGAGATTCAAAAGACACTTGTGCAGCTTTTGCTTATCACCCTGCTGTTGGAAGAGCCAAGGAAGTTCATCTGCACTTCTCCAAGTCACTCGGTCTTGACTATTTAAAGAAAAACAAATGAAAATTAAAACTCTGACAGGCCTAACAACTTGTCAATTTGATGTGAAAACTAGGCAAGCATACAATTTCCATACCTGAATGTCTGAACAGACAGATTACTCTAAGACCTATATACTCCATTTTCTTACATGTTCATTTTAATTTCACCTCCAAAGGCACTGGAACCCCCAGGCACTCCACAGGAAGCTGCTTCTCCATCCCATATGGGCTAATCTGTGCCTGCCAGCAGGACTGCAGCCCTGCAGCAGCTTACTGTCCCTTTGTACCTCCTTTGTCTGGCACACTGTGGCCCTCTTGGCTTCCTGGTACCCAACAGTGGATGCTTGGAGGAGCAATAAACAGCAGCCCACAGCTGGGACACACTGACTCAGGATGTAATTGCAAATCAGTTTTCAAGCTGGATATGAACTTGCAGATGTTCAGTTGTCCTACTGGACCTCCTCTTATCTATGTGCTAATTGCTTGCTGAACACAAGTGGTTTTCTGCTTCAAGTCCCAAGCAAAGCCAAATTTCCTAGCATTTACTGGGAGTTAAAAATCCATTTGGGGGGTTGGAGACCACAAAATAACTGATATGGTATAAATTCATGCCCTGCATTTTCCCACAATCACTTTATCATATGGCCATTCCCCTTCACAGACCTCATTCTTGTCCAAGATTAAAAAGCAACATATCAATAAATAAACTTCTAAACTGACAATTTTGCATAGTTATTTTGCCATAATAATTTGCTAAACTCAAAGAAGGTATATGAAGAAAACAAATACACCTATGAGGCATGAAATCTACAATTTAGCACTTCTTGAAGAATTCTGACCTACCTTAACTGCATAGTGAAATATTCCACTAGTTTTTGTCTATAGGCAGAAATAACATTTTCACCTGCTTCCATACACTCTAGTTTCACCATCTCCCAAGCCTGAAAGAGAGTGTAATTAAAAGAAACAATGCATTTAATTTGTTTAAGTGCTGATGATACAGGGTGTTATGCGAGACGAAACACATCTCATTGTAGAACTGAAAATCTTTCAATGACAAAGGCACTACAAACAAATTGTCCTCTATTAGACCATAGCTCTGGTTATTCAGGCAATATTCCCTTCTCTTTCAATTTTTCTTGGATTTTTTGGGAAGTCAATGTTTTCTAGGACACATGGAGATAGCAGCTAATAAATCAGAAATTTATGAAGGTTTGAAAGGCCAAATTTTCAACAATACTGGTATCACAGCTCTAGGTGTTTCTAAATCAGACCAGATGTTAAGGAGAATGGATGAGCAAAAATGAACTTTTTAAGGCCTACCTAGCTAACAGCAGAACTTATGTAAAAAGCAGGTATTGGAGTTAAGGCTTGGAGTTTCACTTGCACATGTTTAGAATTACAAACTTTACCTGGAGGTGCTGGAACTTCAGCAAACCACAGCCATATGTCAGCAGACACATTTTGTGCAGGCTGTGAAGGAGTGAGGCCAGCACTGCAGAAGTCAGCTCAGGATAAAGCTCCATCAGCTCTGACTCACTCACACCGTTGTGGCTGACACCAATGACACACAGTATCTACATAAATCAGAAAACAAGATTTCACACAGTTAGCAGTATTTTCTGGGGAGCTTACTTACAGTGAAATGTCAAGAAAAATACTGTTTATCACTGTGATAACTTCATAGCCAAAGGAAAAAACCCTGCCTATACAAGCCCTTTCTCTTGTCTCAAAGAAGAGTCCTAAACTGTTAATGGTTTAATATTCTAATAGATAAAGCACCAAATGGGACAAATAAATGGCTCCTTAGATTTTCCTGTAAAACACTGGGAGAGAATAACTCAATTTTCATAAGGAACTTTCTTCTAAGTAAAATATGCTGAAGGTCTTCATGCTGCCAGAATCACAGAAGTAGCAATTACTGGGTATTGTGTCCTAATTAAAAAATGTTTTGCACAAGAGGGAAATTCTGCAAAGGTAGGAAGAGGAGTCAGAAATGTAAGAAGCAATGCCTGTATTCATACATGTTTTGATTGCATTTACTTTGCTTAATGTAGTTAATCACTAGATCATGGTAGTGATCAGCAAGGAAGTGCTAAATCTGTATCACATCATAGTGAAAAAGCCCTGCTTTATTCTGTGAGACAACAGCTCAGTTGATATTTAACACAAAGCAGTCATACATTCTATGGTTATGCAACAGATGTAATTACATTAATTAAATTGTCCCTTCTACACTAATAATAACAATGATCTCTGAATCATACATATGAACTAATATAAATTTGTATTTACTTTTAAGAAAAAAGCCTGTACAGGAAAGAGTATTCATTACCTGTAGAAATAGTGATGCATTCTCTGCTTACCTCTCTCAAAAGACCTTTCTCTTTATCACTCTGCAATGATTCCTGAATTGATCTGAGAACAAGCCTGTACAGTGACACTGTGTCTTGACATTGGCAACACTGCTGAAGAACCTCATCAATATTTCCTGTATTTCCAACACTGAGCAGAAGGACAAAAAGGGTAAAGTTTAGCATATTAAATTTGATTTGATAAGATTGACTTGAAACAACTGAAGAGCTCTATCTCAAATATTCTCTGGATTCCTGCTGGGTTCAAAAGGTGCACAGGTGAGATTTAAACAAAGAAATGAGTTTTTCCTAGCCAATGTCTGTCATATTTTCTGATTTTTCTAAATAGGTGCAACAGTTTTATTCAAAAACCTACGCTGCAGTGTTCTTTTCTCCAGCAGGAGTACAAGTAAGAACATCAGGATGGATAAAGATAAAACCACATGCTGCTATTTCATTTAATGCATTTACAAAGCATGTTTTCAGGAGCAATTAAGTCTTCTAGAACATAAAACCTGAACAAAAATAATGAAATCAGTCACCCGGAGTAAATTACCAATTAGTGTATCATCTTCTGGGAGTCTCCTAACTACAAATGCATCTTTCTCAATAAGATGAAGTCTAGGTTAATAAGCCAATGCACTTATTAGGTATTCTCTTGCACAACAGGGAAGATTAATTTTCTCCACAGCAGGAATTATAAGGCTAAGGAACATATGCAGGATGTTAAACTAAACAGTTGCTGAACTTCCTTGCCTTAAAAATCTATGGGGCAAACTCTCTGGCACATCAGTAAATACAACACACCCGAATTTAACTGTTTAAAACCACAATACCAACATTCTCCAAACACCTTTAAAAAGCACTGAAGCAACTGATACACCCAGAAAGAAGAACAAATCAAAGTAAAATAGAAATAGAAGAGCTGAAAACAAATAGATACAACTATCTGGATTCACTTAGTATCAAACTGGTCACTGTATACTCTCTGATTTCTGTTCCCACTGTATTCACAGTCAGGGAAGAGGGAGAACGTCTCAATTTTTTTTTTTAACAAGATTCATTCTATGTTAAAAAAAGTATTTCAAAAGGCTAACCTACTTAAAGTCTTCTAATCTAGTGATGAGCATAAACACCTCAACTTACCAAGCAATGGTTTTGCCCAAGAGAGTGACATACAAAGCATTGCAAGTTGTGGCAGAACGGCAATGTCTCTCAAGCTTCTTCTCCTGCAACATTTTAAATAAAATCTGTGAACTCAGATGAAACTAACCACACAAATAAAACTTTGATAAGAAAACAAAAGTTCTGCATATTCTTCTATCTGTAACATATGAAGACTACAACATGGTAAGCAGTGCATAAAATACTGCATATGTTTCTAGCTATAGGAGCAGATGAGTGAAAATTCCCATTTAAATTTAAGATGAAGAGTTAGGATGTAAGATTATAACTCAACATGAGAATCAGTCTCAAAGACAAAAGTAAAATACTGTTTTTCCCACTCTGCCAATCATTGTTACAGTATTATGCAATAATAATTAGTTAAAACATAATTAAAAGTTCTGGTATTCTGAAATATAATAACATATTTACAGCAGGATGTGCAGCTGCATGGTTTTTGTGTTAAAAATTTATGTTGTTCCATCTGTGTTTTAGTGCTATGAGCCATGGGGTAAAAATATTCAAACTTCATGCCACCTTGAGCAGTTGTATTTAGTTAGCTAAAAATAATTCTTTCTTTTGGCAGCTGGGCTTATTTCATCTTTGCATGTTTTCATTAAAAGTTATACTAGAGTAAGATATTTTAGAAAAACTGTAGCAGACATACCTGCTCTTTAGTCAATTTAACATTTGCAGAGTTACATTCTGCACTAATGAGAGATTTAACATCTTTGGAATTCAGTGGATCAAGATGAAGAGTGGGCCATAACCTTTTGTAAGAGAGAACAAAGTCATATTCAAACCTTATTAAATAGCACACAAAAGGAAAAAAAAGAAGACATCAGAGTTCCAGAGCTTTTTAAAGATTTATATCAAAGCAGTAATTGAAGCTGTTCCCTGCTACTATGAAATTCTAGTCACCTGAAGTCAAATTTCCACTTTTAGCCTTATCCTGAATCTAAATCATTGTATTGTAGATCTTGATATGCATTTGACTGCATTTAATATCATCTTTCATGCAGTCATGTGGATAGATCCATCACAGTAAAACAAAAATCTGGTTTTCCAACAGCTAAAATCTGTCATTGCAGCTACAATAGAGAAGTTTTCATTTCCTCATAAGTGGCAAAATCTTATCATATTAAATCTCCACATCTTGACAAATCTGTCTGCTCTTCAATGAGTACCTGCAATTTAAAACAGTAGTTCTAAGCCAGGATACATCACAGAAATATAACATACCTCCAAGCCTGCGGACACGTTTCTACGTTCACCGATACAATCACTCTCACGTTCACTGGCAGTGGATCTATCAACCACTTCATATGCTTCTCAGCTTGCTTAAAAATAAATTTTCATTTCTTAACATAGGGGTTGTTCAAAACAATGCCAGAAGTAATGACAGCAATTAGCAATTAGTATGTTTCATTAACTGGTCAACTCAATGAAAGGAGTCTTAAATTTTCCAGTGTCCTTCAGGATCTGGTCTTCTAGACAATACTAAATGACTCATTTATATGTAGCAGCACAACTGTACATACACTAAACAAAGCAGATAGAACACTATTGTTGAAATGTTCACCTCATAAAAACCAGGCTATTTACATACCAAATAAATCAGCTCACAGCCTTGAATCTTTGGATAAGTAATGTAACCAGACTGCTCAAAAATTAAGATGTTAAGATAAAACTTAGAAGAAAAAACCAAAACAGTCCCAAAAAATTATCTAAAGAAAAAAATTAACTGGACTTTTTACAAAACTGTTTTCTGTATACTCTCTTCAGAGCAAATCAAACACTAATACTTTTGTTACATGAATATGGCTGAACCTGTTACAATAGTCAAGATTCCCTTTAGACTGACAAATGGCAAAGATTTTGAAAACATACCTGTATTTGGTCAATAGAGTCAATAATTATAATAATGCTGCCTTGATGGCGTGCAGAAAGCTTTTCCAGCCAACGGGGAAACTCTTCCAGAAGTTTAGCTGGATCGAAAGTCAGAGGTGATACTAACCAAGAGTGTTGCATAAGCTGCAGAATTATAAACATGTAAAAGAATTCTCAGCTAGGATAGTTGAAAGAAGTCCTATAGACACAAGAGGGAAAAAACCCCACCAGTTCTCACCCCCCATACCTCACCTTCCCTCCCCTCCCCAAAAAACCATGTGATCTGGGGGCAATTTTTCTAGTCAAGTTCACACCGAGTTCTTTCCTTCTAGTATATGCAGAAAGCTGGCACATGCAGAACAAAGAATATTTTTTGAACTCAGTGTGTAAATTCTAGAGAGATAATCTCAGTTTACACAATGGACAAGATATCTGGAGACTGAAAGGACTTGAAGTTGCACAGGTTAAACAGTTAAATATCTAAGATAGATGAGAAAATTACAAGGATAGCACAACTGATTTCATTTTTTACAGGTTTTAGTACTGTAAGGCACTTAGTGCCTCTCTGTGATGCAAAAAGCAAGTTCAGACCTTGGCACAAAAATGATCCTTGCTTATTCCCCATGTATTTAGCACACAACTGAAAATAAATTAACACAGGAGAGAGCCTAGTCCAGGAATAAGATGCCAAGTGGCCAATACAGCCTCAGGTTTCTAAGCACACAGACAAAAGAGGTACCACCTGCCCCTCTCATTGGCCAGATGGCAGGGAATTTTAGAAGGAGTTTATATGGTTTTGTAACTCATCAATATAGGTCACTGGAAATGTAAGTCTGATTCTAATCTATTATGAATATCCCAGAGATGCTATTTAACTGATCTACATTAAGTGTATAGGATCCTACTGCCCTCATTCTATAATCCTTACAGACTCACAGAAAAGTTTGGATTGGAAGGAGCTTTAAAGGCCACCTAGTCCAACTCCCTGCAATGAGCAGGGACATCTTCAACCAGATCAGGGTTTCCCAGAGCCCTGTCCAATCTCAACTTGAATGTTTTTCTATTTTTCTATCACTGACATTGAAAACTTTGTAGAAAATGTTATCTTTTGACATACACACACTGGCAGTTTCCAAAGAAAGATGCAATGCAGGGGGTGAACTAGAGCATTACCTTTAGAGTAAGGCGTTTAATTATCAGTGCAGATTCTGAACTGGTAGACATGGGCCTCCCAACAAAGTGGTAAAGGATTAGAGTGTTTGGTGAATGCTTCTGCTGTAATTGAATCCTAATGAAAAAAGAGAAGAAAAAAAAAAGACCCAGCAGGCTATAATTTTGCAAATAGATCTCAAACAAAAAGCTTCAGTTTTGACAAAGGAGAGAGAGTATCTTAGCTACCTGTGTTCTGTGTTTATCTTACAAAACAGGATAGACATTTCCTGAGCTATAATTGAACTTTTAATGTCAGATTCCACTTTTGCTCTCCCTAGTAGTGATAGCAATTAGCAAGTGCCCTTCCTGGCACTGAATAGCCACATACTACTTAGCTCTTAAAAAGCAATGACACCACCAATTTATTTTATGAAACCAAATTTTGTCATAGCATACAAGTGACCATAAAATTTATGGTCTATCTATGATAAATTATGTGGATACTTTCTTTATTTCAGACCCTTCTTGTGTATCAGAGAAGAACAACCTTATTGAGCTATCAAAACCACATCACAATGCTGTGCAAAGACAGATATGTAAGTGATGCCTTATGATAAGGTGTTGCAACTGGAGCCAGGGAGATGTTAAAGGCAGTCCAGATAAAATTAGTTACTCGAATATCACAAATCTTTCCAGGATGCTTCAATAATTTCAGCACTTTGTAAATGCCCCATTTTACCTCTTATTAGACTGATGCAATGTTTGAAATGCGATGGAAACTTTTTTATTAAATTTCATTCATATAAAAAAAAAATTAAACTACCATTTTGACAGAAGGAGAGATTTCCCAGAGCCTGGCCCTCCTGATACAAGCAACGGTGGAATTGGTGCTGGTGCTGCTACTAGGTCATTTAGGCGTTCAAAATACTGTAAAAAAAAAAAAAGCAATCATTATAAATATTCCACTGTCTAAGGAAGAAACATAATGCCTGGTATTGTAAACCATTTAGATTCAAAATGCATGTACCAATTTACTAAGGTAAAGGAGTAACTACTGAAATGCAATATAATACAAATGTAAATAAATGTTGCAAGGAAACAAGCCACAGAATTTATTATCTCTTTTTTAAAAAGTGTAAAACTAATTAACACTTTCTTCAAAACTCTATTTAAAATGGAACCTTCAATGCTAATAAACTGAAATAGTGTTACTATAGTAAAGCAACTGGGTTCTGTGTTTGTTCAGGCTTCCTTGGCCCCGCTTTCCCCAAAGCACTGCACTGGGTATGGTTGCCAGGAAAAAGCTGGCATCTGCCATGAATGACTATTTTGAGACACTAAGTATACAAAAGGAAGGCTTTCTTTCACCACATGAAAGTCCAAAAATTTTGTAGAAGATGGCAAAAATAAACCCAAACAAAACACCCTTCACCTTCTTGGGAGAAATATTTTGTCTTTAAAATAAGAGGTGTATTAAGGTATACATTAGTATTTTTTCCTAATGTTCTATTATTCTATCTATCTATATAGAATGTAGTAAAGATGGAACAATCCTCCAAAACATTACCAATAGATGAGTGGTGGAATAAAATAATTTATTGTGCTAGCAAAATAGCGGTACTAAAAATTTAAATACAATTACAGAAGCTGCAAGCTTATGTTACATTGCCCAAATAAACTACTGCACCACATTCTGTGATGACTTTAATGTTTATTTTCCTACATCCATTATATCTTCCCAATGTATAATTGTTCCTGATACTTGCCACTTGAAATGTTTTAAAAAATTTATTGCCAGTAATGAGTAAGTACTGAGCTATTCAGCAGCTTTCCACTATAAAGTTTCCTTTGCTCTTCTTTTACAGCTGCACGATGAGATGAAATCTTTTCATTAACCATCTCCTAATGACCTAACTCCAGGTGTCAAGAAAGAAATTGGATTTCCTTGGGGAAAAATATAAGAGATATTAAAAAAAAAAAAAGAAGAGATAGATATTCAGAGTGTTTTCTATTGATGACCAATGTCTAAGAGGACATGCTGCTTCTGGCACACTGTTATATGCTTTTCTCCAGTGCAGGCACAACAACTACTTCTTCATCAATGTCATTCAACAATACACTAACTGGCATCTCTCCCAGAAAAGAAATATGCCATCGACATCAGACATATGGCTTCTTCCAGTGTAAGGAGTGATAGCCTCAAGGATGCTCTCAGACACAGCTCCTTCTGTACAAGTGCATCTTGCCCAACAAGGGATGGGAATGAGTGATGACTTTTTCTTCATCCATATACCTTTATAATGTACTTACTTTCTCAAATCCCAGCTCACATGTTGAATTAGAGGCCTGCTGAAAAGCTTCCATCTGTTCTCGTTCATCGTGTGCATCCCACAGTACATCACCAAAAACTTCTTCTTCAGGAGCGGTGGAGTCCTCCTTATTACCCAAATCCTTGCCTTCTAGTTCTGTCATCTCACACCCCAATATATCCTAAGGAAAAAGGAATTGCATGGACAAGATTGCAATTAGAGTGCAAGCACATTTGCTGTCAGTCTCAATATGAATGTGGCTCTACTAACACCAATATGTTCATTTCCTTTTAGGGTAGCAGAGAACATAAATAAATAAGCAATTATATGAAACTAAGTTAACTCTCAATGCATAGGTCTCAAGACATTGATTTTAAATATCTCATAGTGGAAACAATTCACTACAAGAATAAGGAGTGGATGTATCTAGGATATGGATAAAGAGAAATTAAAAGCTAATTTAGGCCCATGGTCCTGTGCTTCTCTTCATAAAAGAACTACTCAGTTTGGGGTTTTATTTTCCACTTGTACATTCTTTGTTTGCCAGATATTAATGATAAAACAAAGAGATACATTGAATCACATCGAAGTACCACACAGTAATCACAATGACATAATTTAAGAACATAAATCAATGTAGACATGAAAAGCTAAAAGGTATCATGCACTTTACCTGTTTAATTATTTTTTCTACACAATTATAGATTTCATATGCCCCTTCCTCCACACCTCCAACATGGTCAATCATCTGAAAAAGTAAATGGCAAAACATGATGCAACTCTGAATCGAACTGGTAACAGTATTTAGGACTTCCAACAAAAACATTCTGGAACACATTTAAATTCCATTCTGTTGCCTTCCTTAGGTAAGATTCACTTTCCCTAAGAACTTTAAAAGTTGGGCATCTAGTTTCAGCTGTTCTCAACCATTGTCTCTATAGAGGAAAATAAATGATAACTGATCGATTTTCAGGCAGCAGGAATTTCTCTGGAGGTACACTTCATTCCCTTCAGTGGCTACAGAGGGACCTCAGATAAACCACTTTGCCACTGAAATGCCTAAACACAGGTAAGAAATTCTAATGTTACTGCATAGCCATTTTTTTTTCAGTGAAAATATGGTGGCTTTCTTTTCTCCCCTGCTAATGAAAACTTCATAACATTCATAAATTTCAGCTTCATCGATCTGCTCACAGAATGAGCACCCAGAGTAATGAGTGCAATGCAATTTCTTCTAAAATCTGGGACTATTAGCATGCAGTGTTGTTTACAGCAATTTTTAAATGCCATACCTTTGCTTTGTTCACGTAAGCAATTTGCTCAATTAACTGTTGCACTGAGACTGAACTGACTCTGCCATCCTCCCTTCTGTGGTAAATTAACCGGGGCTTTTCTTCTGGGTTTCTCAAGAAGGCTTCTTCACAGTCCTCCAACAAACAACTAGATTGGAAATCAGCATTCTTGTGCTATATTACACTGCTGTAGTAAACAATTCAATCAACACAAGCTCCAAAGATGGGTTTCACTGCAAAATCTAATTCAAAAGTCATATCTGTTTATAGCAAAAAGCAATCAAATACTTCAATAGAGAATTTGAGAAAAATTCTGAAGCAAGAAGAAGCTAAGAGAGATTTATGCTACTTGTACCAAAACCAGTAAAACCATTTATTAATTGTTATGATTTGTAAATTAAAAGCTGTTTTTCCTGTAACACCAATATGCAGAGTGAAAAGTAACTGCCTTGCATGGAAAGAACATGGTTTCACATATGATTAATGAGCATCATATGTATGCTTTGCTATCAGTTATCTGAAGGTTCTGTTCTATTCTTTGATCTTTCTAGGAAAAGTCCTTTAGTATTTATCAGATGTCCTGGGGGACAGTTTTTCAATTCATAGTATTTAAAAAGGAGAATTTTTACCTCCAAATTCAAAAGTACTTTGCATTTATATATGTAAATGATATCTATGGATATCTGTTGCTGTTGCACAAAAGGAACTATACTACTTGGGGATGCTGACAATAGGAGACAAGATTGCTCAAATATTAACATCTTTACACAGGCACTACAATTTTCATCAGAGTTTTTCCAAGAGAAACTCTCTAAATTAATACTCTTGTGTTGTTTTTTTTTTCCTTGCATATTTTCTTCTTACACTTTTTTGCCCCACATACATAAAACTGGGTTATTTGGCAACAGCATATAATGCATAACAGTAACATTGCTAACACAATTCGAGAAATATCCCTTCTTTGGTGTTTTTTTTCTTTAGTGAATCATGCTGCTTCTTCTAGAAGGTTAAGAAATTACTCACTGAACAAACAGAACACATTCCATCACTATTTGTCATGAAACATCATGACTTCAGTAAATCAAAGCTGTCAAAAGCTAGCACAAGGTTACACACAGGAGAGCCATGAAATTAGTCTGAAAGACAGCCAAACCCAGGAACTAATATGTGATAGAATAAACCCCAAACACTACAGACAGGTGTAAGGCTAGATAAGCAAATGAAAAACAGAGGACATTCACACCAGCCATCTTGAATTCCTAAGACACAGCCACAAGCACAACAGAGAGCTGCTCTTGGAAAGCAAAATATTTCTGCATGTTATGAAGACATCGTTCAAGCTGTATTTTAAGAGAATTTGTAGCTACAAGAAAAAGAAAATGGTACAAAGCTGATATTTTCTTTTAAGTGTCTGCACTAGCAAACCTAAAGTTTGAAGGAGTATCACTTTGAAGTTACTAGCTTAGGAAACATACTGAGCAAAGCATCCCATACATTTTAATAAGCTATGCACTCTGCATAAATTACCAGTTGCCATTTGTTTCACCAGTCTGGAAAATACTCACCTTGGCAAAGTTAAATGCAGCAGCAAAATGACTAATGAACTTTTTTCAATTTCCCATTTTCTTACATCCTGAAGAGGCCTGTCATTCTCTGTTGAAAAATTAACAACTTGAAAGAAGTACCCCATTGTTTCACAGACTCTTTGAAGTTTTGGAGAGTAGTTCTGAAAGTAAATGTGAGTAAAAGTGCTTTATTACTAAACATACACAGCACTGAGGACCTACCACACAAATGTCAGTTTCTTTTCTCTAGGCAGTTTCATCCCCTGCAGTCCTTGACAAGACTTTCACTGATTTCACTGAAATCAGACTATACCTACTGAAGCTTTCAAGAAGTATTAGACAAATTTCAGAACCAGCATCACATTGGAAATAAGACAGCATGTAAGTGAGCATGAGTTTGTAGGTACTCACTCTAATGAAGATGGTAACTTCTGGCTGAGTCTCATCAGTACTGATAATATAACATCTTACTGTGTTACTCCACAGAGAGTGGGAAAACAGAGGAGTAACCTGCAATAAACTGGCAACAGCAGCATCCCAATCATCTGCCAATGGGAAAAAAAACACAAAATGAAGTCTTAGAGATCTTCATCTGTCATTACACTGCATAACAGATAAGTCATCACCTCTTAATATCATGAATACTTCATTTTATTTAAAACAGTTAGTAGTGTCTTTACTTAATTTTTTAGATTTTACAAATCTTGAGAACCCATAACATTTGATAATGTCATACAATTTGATAATGTGGCAAAATAAAAGTGTTATATATATATAATCATCGCAATGATCTTTCCTTTAAAAAGGATTAATGAAATGTTTCCAGAAAATCAAGCTGATAGTTGCAAAATAGGTCACAATATGCAGGAGTACTAAATTCACTCATAACCAAGCACTTTTTTTTCCTTCAGATCTACATGTATTTCAATTAGACCATATGAATAAATGACAGCAAAACACTGAGGGAACTTCCCCTTCTGGAGAAAAAGGCTTTCTGTAGCATTGTATGTTTATTCCCTACAGAAGCAATGAGTTTTAAAACTTTCTTAGACTCTTCACTCTGTGGCTGGTCATTCTTTCAAGATAGGAATAGATTCTCTTCTCAGGACCACACAGGTTGATGAAAGGCTTAATGTATGAAGCTGGAGCCATCACAGGGAAGACCCTCCCCCTCCCACTCTGCAGGCACAGACTTCTGAATCAGAGCCTGAAGGACTGAAGAAAAAAAGGAGAAACTGCCAGAAAAGCCAACTATATGCAGGAGAGGTTCCAGAGCCAGGACAACAGTGAAGGAAACTAAATTATCAGGAGGCAATTTACAGAAGGCCAGTTGGTAAACAAAGTTCAAAAGCAGCAATTTTTGACAAGAAAATATCAAGCACTGATTTACAGAACACATACATCCTGGTCTTGCAATCAGATTTCCACAAGTGGCCCCCCAGGCAGAGTTAAACCCCATGCGAATTCAATGAAAAAACAGGAGTAAGATTTATTCTAATACAAATGTGATATTCATACTCAAGAAGTGGAGAATCTGAATACAAATGGAAAAAAGAACACCAGTAGATATTGAAAAAAAGAGTCACTATATTCTATTGTCAACATAAGGAACACACTCACAACAAAGCACCAATAACTGCTGTTTGCTGTACTGCTGCACATACTATAATCATCATTAATATATATTAAACATAACTTAGCTACACTTCCTTTTATTGTTACAAAGAATTCCAAATAATCCTTTAGTTAAATTACCCAAAAATGGACAGAAAAGGATCTAAGAAGGAACAGAGTTACTTAAGAATGGCTGGGAAAATTCCATAGACACCTACAATCTCAGCAGAAACAAATTACCATTACTTACCTCTGTTTATATTTGCAAATGGTCCCTCAACATCTATGGAGCTATGAGCAAATTCAGGCCCTCTGAAAGACTGCTGAAGTTGCATCATGCTACCCATGGATGGCTCACTTCCCAACACTCCTCCATTCCAGTATTCAGATTGTGCCCCAGTAGCTAAGAATTGGAAAACAAATAAAAACCCCCTTCTTCATTGTCAGTACACAAGGTAAATTGTCAATCCTAGATATTCTAGCTCAACATGCCACTGACCATAATTTTTTCTCCTTCATCAGATTTGCTCACACCTTTGTGTGCTATAGCTCTAAAAGGTTGCTTGTCCAAAGTTAATGAGAATCCATGACACCAAAGGCTGAGGGTAGTTCCTAATATTTGCTATATATTGCTCAAATACCCATCTGACCCCTTTCCATGTTATTAAATTCCTCATACAGCATTTACAAGGTTTTGTACATACTTCATCTTTGTTATACATCTAACTCTGCTGTTCTGGAAGGTACAGCAGCTGACACTGGCATATGTCATCACCCAAAGTGTCTATCTAAGACTCCCTCTAATTTCAGGTGTGATTTTTGGATCCTCTGCAGCATCATCTCCCAGATCTAGAATAAGAAAACTCAGTAAAGACCAGAAAACTCAGAACAGTTCATGGAACAATTTTTAAAAAGTGTTCAAGTCACTGTGTCTAGACAGTACTGTCTTCATCTATTCATTTGTAACACCAGAAATGTGAAGTACCCCACAATCTAAACCAAGTTTGCAAGGTTTGTTGCCTCTGATCTTCAAACTACTTTAAGTTGTTTTTCATCTGGATTAATAAAACTTTTTTTCAAAACCACATAAATATCTGTCTTCTGCTTTACTATTCGGAGGCTTCAGTCATGTTCCAACACAAAGTGTTTGGGATAAAATTCTCACCTGTAACATCTGTACAATTATCATCAGAATCAGACTCTTCAGGATCAAACACTTGGATTCCCTGGGCCTGGAGTCTCTGGAGTTTTGCTTCTAGCTCTCGTTTGGCCCTCAGTAAGTCTTGAATCTCGTTTTCTTTAGTTTCTCTGAAAATCTATCAGCAGGAAGGAAAAAAAAATCCTTTTAAAGTCAATATCTGTTCCTGAACTCATGTTATCTACTTTCAATTGCAAAAGTGAGTTTTCTAGCATTCATTTACAGGCAAAGGTGTGAAAATGTGAACATGAAGCCATCACAAGTCAGAAATAAGCAGACAACTACGGTTTAAAGTCATAGTTTTAAATGCTCTATTTCTAAAATATTACCATTATAAACCTTAGCATACCATTCTGAAAGAAGTCTCACCAGTATGTTCATTACATATGAAAATAACTCCTTTTACTTTTTAAAATTTATTGTCTTCTAAAATCACTACGTGTAACAATTTTTCCAAAGGTTCCCTCTTATTCTTCCATGTTTTTTACAATTACATATAATCTTGTATTTAGGTTTTATTGTTGTAGAAATTCAAATTTCCTATGGCAGAAAGTGATCAAGTATCTCCAGCTGTCCTGTTTGTAACATATTACTATCATGTGGAGAAGAAAACACGAACCAAGATTTAAATTCAAAGAAATGTGGTCTTCAAGTCTCATTTTCTTAAATAAGGTCAAAGCCAATCCTCTTTTCATATATCTGCCAAACATGAATTACA
Source organism: Notiomystis cincta (assembly GCA_013398075.1). NCBI lineage: Eukaryota > Metazoa > Chordata > Aves > Passeriformes > Notiomystidae > Notiomystis > Notiomystis cincta. The sequence goes on along the minus strand of VZRX01004178.1, from coordinate 23,064 downwards.
TCTAGCTACAAGCAGCCACAACTATGGACATGAAGAATCTTGAAAACAGTGGAAAACTAGGACCTACTGCCCTGTTTGGGTGACAAAAGTATCACCTGCAGCAAAGAAAAAGCAGAAATATTTGCCTGGCCTTTTAGGTCATCCCTCCACAGAGTGCAAACTGTCTCTAATTGACTATCATATTTTTGCAGTCAATATAGATGCACCAATACACACTTTTTTTTTTTAAATGTAAGCTACAGGTGTTACACGTTACAATGCAATATATAAAATTTATTCAGAAATAATGGAACCCTGTGTTTATACATTCCTTCAACACGTGTCAGTTTGCAGCTCATGTTTTCTTGTCACTCTCAAATATGAATATACTCCTGTGTTCAAATTCAATGCAAGAATTTAGTTTAAGATGTATCACTTCATTAAATCTTTTTAATGTTTATAAAGTTATTTCCTATTTTTTCCTCTTAGTCTTACAGAGAGGTTTCAGTAGGATTATTTTAATGGAAAAGGCAGCTACAGCTATGACACTCTAAGGTGTCTTTAAGAAGGAGGCCCTCATGAAAATTGTTGGAGAAGGGTTCATTTGGGGAACATGAACAAGTGACATCCATCTTTTCTGGTCACTTTCCAGGGAAAAGAAAAGTCAAACCATACCTTGAATTGCCTTTTGACCTTGTCTCGATCATGTTCAAAAGTAGCAGCTCTCTCCATGGCTTGGTATTTAGCTTCTAATGCACTTTCTTTTTCTCGAAGTATTTTCTGGTATGTTTTCTGAAGTGCCTGAAAATATTTAATATTTCATTTTTTCTGAGTTTTATCACTGATAGGAGGTTTTAGATTACTTTTCAGGTCTGACTACAACATTATCCCAGCACCCTACATCTCTCCTTACTGCAGGGCAACCAAAATCACAGAATACTCTGAGTTGGAAGGGAACCATAAGGATCATCGAGTCCAGCTCCTGGCCCTGCATAGGACACCCCAAGAGTCACACCCTGTGCCCAAGAGCATTGTCCAAACACTTCTGGAACTCTGTCAGGCTCTGTGACCACTTCCCTGGGGAGCCTCTTCCAGTGCCCAAACACCCTTTGGGTGAAGAACTTTTTCTGGTATGGTGCCTAAGCCTCCCCTGGCACAACCTGAGGCCATTCCCCCGGGCCCTTCACTGGTGGCCACAGCCGCGCAGGGTGCGGTCCCCATCCCCGGACGAACACTTTGACAGCATCCCGACGGCTCAGCAGGACAGCCCTGGGGCACGCAGCACTTCCCCAGCACCCTGCCTTCCCTCGCACCCGTCGCCTCCCTGCCACAGCTTTCCCCGGGAAGCGGGACGAGTCCTTGGCAACCTCAGCTTCGCCGCTCAGTGCCCTCGCCCGCGGGCGCTACCTGCAGCTCGGCGCGCAGCCGCTTGTTCTCCCTGTCCAGCTTGGCCTCCTTCTTCACCATGGAGGCCACCTCGTTGTTCTTGCTGACGCGGAAGATCTCGTACTCCTTCCTCAGGCGCTCGTACTCGGCCACGCACTCCAGCTCCTGCACCGAGGCCGTCGACTTGAAGCTGGCGCCGATGAGGCCGCCGGGCCGGGAGCCGCCGACGCGCCGCAGGGACCCGCGCAGCAGCCGCGCCTTGGGCTTCACCTCCACCGGGATCTCGCAGGCCTCGCCGCCGCCGCCGCCGTACGTGTCCTCGATCACCTCCCCGACCGCGCCCGCCGGGCTCACCAGAGACGACGCCGTGCCCATGGCCCCGCGCCCGCCCCGGGCGAGGCTCTAACCCCGAGCCCAGGGCCCGGTGCCCCCGGCGGGATCTGGCGGCGGAGACGTGTCCGGCGCGGAGCCTTCCCGGAGGCTACTGCGGGCCATGGTCCGCTCCTTGCGGCGGCCGGACCAGGAAGGGAGAGCCGGAGGAAGCTGCCCCGCGGGCCGCCTCTCCCCTCCCTCTCTCTCCCGCTCCCGCCCCGTCCCACGGAGGCTCCCTGCCTGGGAACGCTGCTGGAGCAGCCCGGGAGGGGGAGCGCCAGCGGCCGCTACAGGCTGGGGGAAAGGCAGCGGCGGAGCCTGAGGGGCTGGAGTTGGGGATCTGGTCCTCTCTGCAAAAGGTGACGGCGTTTTAGGGTTTTGCTGCTAAAAACGAGCTAATGTGAGGTCACGGCAAACTTCCCATTCCCGCTGCCGGGGATGCTTCAGCAAAAAGAAAAAAAAAAGTTCCCATTTTCTCCTCGTCATGTCAACTTCTCCCCAAGTGTCCATTTCTCCTCTCTCTGTCACCTGCCCCGGAGCCCTCAGATTGCGCCGCAGCCCGGGCTGGTCTACACGTTTATATCGCACTGTTCTCCTTGGCCAAACAGGGACACGCAGGTTGTGCCACAAGATTTGGTGTTGAACAGACCTTGGAGGGACAATTACCCCTCATCGGTGGGAAGCTGTGACCTCCGAGAGCAGCTGGCACTGTCCAAGGAAGAAGAACTGAGAAGAGCTGGTGGTGGCACCCCCAAGAAGTGAGCGCTGGGCAATGGTGCCATGTGGTGCCCGAGGTCAGTGTTTGCACCTTGTACGCCTCATAGGAAATTTGTGAATTCCCTGTTTGAAAATCTTCCCTGTCAAGAGTAAGGAAGCTGTAGATTATCTGCCCCTTAAATTATCCTAATGACATTTCTCCCTTGTCTCTCAAAACCCCTCTGTTTGGTTCCTTCACCTGTCATAGGGAATTCAGCGTAACAGATCCTCATGGCTGAGGAGAACATCCATTTGTTCCCAAATCTCAGAACTTGTCCTACCTTTGGAATGAATAACAAAAATGACACTACTTCAAAACAGATTTTGCCTCATGTATGTGCCAGGTTTGTTAGCCATGACCAAGGGAGCCATTTGCTCTTAACAATGAGGAAAAAGAAAATCTTAGAAATGCCTTTCCAATGAGACATCCCCAAGTTTCAAAATCTGCTGGAGGAGGAAGTTACTTTTGTGTACAGTTGTAAAAATGGAACAAAAGAAGTTGCTTTATTTCCCCGAGTAAAAACTTTGGGTTTGGGGAATATGTGCTTCCCCTCCTCCCTAATTTTACTCATTGTTTTCACGAGGAAAAAACAATTTTTTTTCTGAATATCATTTATTGATAAATGTCATTAATGATCTATTCCACTTAAACTCTGTTTCAGTGAAAAAGACAGATGCAGAATATGTGACAATTGAGGGAAGAGGAAGGGTGCTGCTATGTTTTCTCTAATATTGTTAGTAACAAAGCCTGCACAGTATTAGGTGATTCAGCAAATAAGCCTGTAATTCTGTAACAAAGCAAGGCTCTTGGTTTCATTTGTGCATTGGTATCAAGCAGCTTCTCTACTCCACTGCTGTCTGAGCTCTGGGAACAATTAAAAATACATTCATGCTAGTGCTTGAAGTGAATTGTTCTCATATTCTGAGTTTTTGAATATCAAAATCTCCAAGCTTTAAGCCTGGAATAAAAAGTATAGTATTGTAAGAGCTCTTGGATTCCTTCTAATAATCCACTTGACATTAACAAATAGATTGGAAGAACTGTAAATGCTGTTTCTCTAATGCTGCCCCTGGGTGCATTATGGAATTTTTATGGATAATAAAGATCATATTAACACAACCCTTTCTAAACAGAAAAATTACACTGCTTCCCTGTTGCTTCATGGATTGGTTTTCCTAATGTTTAGAGATTAGAATAGCTTACTTCAATATCTAATTTGTAAACTAACAAAGATTGCTTTAAATCACTGATTAGGACAATTCAGAAAGATATCCAATGGTTCATTGCACAAATATTGGAAACAGTGTCTGAGGATGAGCTGTCTTAACTTTCAGAAATAAGTTGACCCAGGAAATCATTTGCTGGAGAAAACACTGTATCAAATTATTAAAAAAATTCTTTTCATGTTATGCTACTTTTTAAAGTGTCAATCAGAGCAGCCCACTCCTTAGTCTTTAGAGGATATTGGTGCTGGGTGTATTGTCATAAAATTCTTCACTGGTCAGTGAAGATATTTGGAATAGTTGAGCAGCTTCCTGTTTACCATTTCCATTATTTATGTAATGGAGGACATAGGGTTAAAAGATGTACAATGTAATTCTTAAAAGATTGCCTTTGTCCAGGATTATTCAGGCTTTTTACAGGGGCATGGAGTGATAGTAGAAGGGATGATAACTCTAAACTGAAAGAGGGTATATTTCAATTAGATACTATGAAGTTCTTTACTATGAGGATGGTGAGGCACTGGAACTGGTTGCCCAGAGAAGCTGCGGATACCCCATCCCTGGAAGTATTCAAGGCCAGGTTGGATGGGGCTCTGAGCAACCAGATCTAGTGGAAAGTGTCCCTGCTCATGGCAGGGGCATTGGAACTACATAATTTTTAAGGTCTTTTCCAACCCAAACCCTTTAATGAGTCTATGGTTCTATGGTACAAGCTCTAAAATGACATTTGCCATTGGGCTGTTCTTTATTAACTTGTCTTTCCTCAGTACTTTACACTGAGCATGGAGTTCAAGTTTGAATGAGCCAAATGGCTGATCTACTCACTCAGCTTCTTTGTTTTATATAACGAGGCCTGATGATTTTCAATTCAGATGATCTGCTTTGAATCTGGCACATTAGTTGTTCCATAAAAGCCTGAAACTACCAAATCTTAGCCCTGAGCATGAGAATTACTTTGTTGTCTCTGCCCTGTTGTGACACCTGCATTTTATTCATCTGCATGAAAGACATCTGGACATCTGCCTCTGTCCCCCTCGGAGACCTTCACACTAAGGATCTGTAGCTCCACGATTCACCAGCCCCTCTGGCTGGTATGTAGGGTTCTGGAGCTGTGTGCAGCTGAGGTGATGGCTGCTGGATGGTGGAGAGGTAGATTGTCTTCTTCCCTTTCTCATGTGTCACACCATGGCTGTAGCTATGTCCATCATTGTGACTGGTTTACACCTTGCAGCCTTTCTGTGACTCAACATGAGATTGCATAACTGGGATTTGAGTCATTTGAGGTGTTGTGAGTGTTGGAGACAGGGTAACTTAAGAAATTAATCACAGTTCATCATTAGCTCAGCAAGTTAGAAATTAACATTCATAAGCAAGACTTTGTCATAAACTTAAGTTTTAGAAATAGGACTGTACAACTGAAGTCTGAAGAAACATGCTGAAAGTCCCATCTAAAATCTTAATTTATTTCAATAGGCACATTTATGAGAGTCTCTAATAAATCTGCTTTTTCTTTTCAAGCTAAAAATAATTAAACATACCTGTGGTTAATTTTAGACTGCCTAAAAAATTAAACCTTGGGGCATAGTTCTAAGTTCAAGCAGCTATTGAACTTGCTATGTTTCACTCAGCTACGGTTTGGCAAGCTGAATTGTCACCTTCTTTCAAGAATCCATTTGCTGAGAGGCCTGAAAAATTACCTGGAGCAGAGATGATGAATATCATAATGAAGGAGAGGACATCTGCTTTCAAATGCTCCCACAGCTTTACATGTCACAGCCCTTTGCCACTAGAGGACAGCAGGACCTCAGGAAAATGGGGTTGTGAGGGGACGCGAGAGAAAAGGAGAGAAATTGCTTAAACAAGAGTTAAGAAAGCTTTAGTTCAGAAGTTACATGCTTCTAGGTATAATCAGCCTCCTTAAAGGTTGAGTCTGTTTTGGAAGATATTTCAAGACAAAATACAGAGGAGGCAGATAAATAAAAGCTGAAGTTTTAGTGTAGTGCTTTGTGTATCGTTATAGATAATGTTATTTGAAAAGTACAATACTAATTAGCTTTGAGAGCTGTATGCAGTTTCCATTAAATTCACACATAGTTTTGTATTGATTTCAGCCAGAATAGGGCTTTGCTTTGAAATCTTAAATAACTGTTAGGTGTTCTGATTTTTGATGAAGAAATTAGATACCCTTGTATAGAAAGGTTTTCACAGTCTGTTATTTAGAATGAAATAATAGACTGAACGTGCTGAAAAAGAATCTTCTGCCTTTACACTTATCGATTACTTTAATCATATTTACATTTGCAATTTGCAATGCAAGGACTCATTAAAGGTTTCAAAATTAGCAATAGGAAATTAATTCAGAACAGTGCAATTCATAACCAAAATCAAACTTCTCACCTTCATGGCTTTAGTATGTCAGACAGGAAAAACTTATTTAATCTTTATGGTAAGTCACTTGGTGATATTTCTCCATTAAGAGTTCAAAAGCCTCTTTGAAGTGACCTTAGTTTGTCATAAATCTGAATTGAGTTTTAACTGAAAATTACATAATGACTTATAATCCTAGTAAGAAGAGAGCTCTTGAACATCTATTTTATCATCACTGAATCATCACTGAACTGAGAAGGACATATCAGATTTTGCAGTCTCATGGTCATTTTATTCCAGCCAGTTGGATTAATGTGTATGATCACAATGTCAAGGAAGAACTGCTCTTGTTCACCAGAAAAGTGGGGTGAAAGTAAAGGAAATATCCAAACAAACAGCAAAACAGAGTCATAGTAATGACAAGTAATTGCTGTTGCCATGCTCTTTATTGCTTCAGCCAAGAGCCAGAAAACTACACCGATGCATAGCAAGGGATGAATATAGAGAAATATGCTGAAACTTGCACCTAATAATTTTGACAATCACTACAAGTGCTCTGTACAAAATCTTCTTGTGTTAGTGAGAATGTGAAATTCAATAGGACCCAAGTGAAATTTCGTGACTACTTTCATGCATTGTTCATCCACAGAACATCTGCCTTCTTGGCAAAGCTGAGTGTCCCGATAACTTACCCTGTTTGGAATCTGCAAATTAAGCATCCTAAATCTGAACAAAATTTTCTTCAAAAACACATGGAAATGGTACTGCCAATAGGAAAGGCTGGTACCTGAGTGAGTTCTTTAGCTGGTGCTTTTTTTAGCCTGCAGCAATAAAATCTTTTGTTTCCCAGAAGGTTGACTTGACCAAGGGGCTACAGGCAGGACTGGGCTCACACCTTCTGCAGCTGTCTGGGGACAGCTTGTATGTCAAACAGCAGAGAGTGCGCATTTTATGGGACCATAATGAGCTATAAGAATCCTAATTCTCTAAGTCAGTGATTAGGATTCCTCCTCTCTTCCAGCAAGCTTAAAAAAATGTATTCTGTCTCCAAATGTTCTCAGCTATACCCAGATGAGGACGAAATGAACTCTTACTTCATTTTAGATGCCTGATTCTGGGAAGCACCTGAGATCTCAAGAGTGATCATGTATAAACCATACTCATTCTTCCTCATTCCTTTAGGTAGCTATTGTCTCTGTCATTCTGTATTCTGTCTATGGTCAAGTGTGACTCTGCCCTTGCAGTCTCTAGACTAGTCAGGCATTTAGAGCCACAGAATGCACTGTCAGGGCAAGAGGCTTAAAATTTGGTGTGACAGTGCTAGAATATGGCATATTTAAGTCGCCTTCTAGAACAGTCTTTATTCAGTGATGCAAATGGTTGCAGTTCACTAAGGTACCAATTTAGCAATGTCCTTAATCATGTCTAATCTGTAATCATGTCAGTATTTACTTTGAAATCCAAGAGGCTAATTCCTTCCTGCCATGTTTTTTTCTTGCAGTTGGTGTCATCCTTATCTTCAAGCACAAGCAATTTTGTTTTTAACAGTCTTGACAGCCACAGAGATGTTTTTTTTTCCGATTTGGTAAAATGCAAAAACAAATTATATTGAAATCCTGTGAGAAGTTTCTTCAGAAATCTCTGCATTGTTAGGCTAGTGGTAGAAGTGCCAGCAGAGGCATGGCATGTGGGATGTTGAATCCCATCTTTAAGAAAATAAATACTAGAAAGCTTCCCAGAAGTTCTTTGCCTGTGCATTTGAAACTCTGATTTCAGATCTGAATGGATCTCATCAGAGGATTATATGCTCTGAACTTCCAGAGGCAGGTCCTTTTCATCTAGCTGAAAATTGAATACTAAGTTCTTTTAGTTTTTCATTGATCCCCCCTCAGTTTTAATTATGTAGCTTGAAGTGCTTATTACTGAAGGGTGCTGCTGTATTTTATTATGCGTACTGCTAAACAGGATACAGTTTCAAGAAATTAATTGGATAGTGTGGAAATTGCTGAAATGAATGAAGAATCTTAGGTATTTTCCATGGAATTCATCTTATAAGATAGAAAATGTAGTTACTTGAGTGCTACATTAGTTCTGCATTTTCGAGGTGAAACTGGCAACTGCATGACGTAGAATTTTCCCCTAAACCATCATGTGGCATATTTTTGAGTCAGTTTATGAAGTTTCCTTAAAAAATTCTCATGCTACTTGGGTAGCAGGTTTTTTTAGTACTTCATTCTCTATTGTGTTTAAATTCTCTATGTGAGACATGTATTGAAACCAAATTATGTTTCTCTTTTTATAACTGCAGCAGATTCTGAATATCCTGAGGCTATACCTGACTGGCATACAGAAAGATTAGATAACCATTGCATAATAGGAATGGCTGGAGAACACTGGAGCTGCATATACTCTTTTAAACATATGGAATTTTAAAAATGAAGAAAGACTTCAGGGTTAGATATATATATTAAATTTAGTCACAGCTTATGCCTTGAAGACTTCAAAAGAAAGGACATACCACATAATTATTGCTTCATTTCTGAAAAGTTGTTTGTCCAGTTGTCCTTTACAAACTTATTTTTTCTCCCTTCCAGTCTTCATTCCCATGTCACCTTTCACTATCTTTTAGTACATGCCAAAGGAATAGTCAGACAACCAGATGGACACTAGCAGGGCCTCTTCAGTCCTGATACTCAAGTACAAGTGCAGCAAAAGCCAGACATTTCTCTGCATTCTTTTAGGTATTGCTCTGTACCACAAGTCTGACTTCATCCCCTCAGAGCCTAATTTAGTCTTCTGTCTCTTTAAAAAGAACTGCAAAAACCTCAAACAATTGCTGTTTGAAGAGACATCACACTTGATAAAGGAAGGGGAAAAATATAAGAGGTATCTTTTTGGCTTGGGGTCAGCATAGATGAAAGTGTGTTCTGGCAACTGGAAGTCTGCAATCTCTCTCATCAATATCTCTGTGGTAGGGAGCAGAGCACAGGTGTTTCAAATCATGGAGAAAAGACAAGGCAAAGTGCTTGGCCTGAGGTACAATCTTTAATACCTGCTGGTATCTCAAGTGCATTAGAAAACAGTCTTTGCAGTCATGAGGGCTAAACTTCTTTTAAAGTTTCTGCTCTGCACAAAGAAAGCAAGTGGTAATAAGAAGAGAGACCTAACTCACCAGGGCAGTTTCCAAGAACAAACAAAGCAGACTTTTTCTGTATGTTTTAAAGACCTTTTAAGATCCTTTTAAAATCCTTTAAACATCACAATTAATTGAAAGGGAAACTAGGCTATAAAACATCTTTTCAATGTATTTATAAACAGCAAAATACCACTTTATTCTCAAGCAAGGTAAATAAAGCCATGAAATACACAGCTCAGACCTGTCAAAAACATACTGCCTTTGAATCAGAAGAAACATTTCCCACTACATCTTCAAAACAATTTTAGAATTCTGTCTGGCAATGAGACTAGTCTTCAGAACAGTAACCCTACCTAGCTTTAAATTGTTAAATGTCAGAGCTGAGCTTATGTTCACAATGGAACTAAATGATGAACAGCACCAATTGAATGACCTTTATTGAGTAAACAATTTGTTGCAGTCTCTGGTGAAGCCTTTCCATTGACATGCCTTTAGATTAGATGATAAGTTAGAACAAACACCACTGATAGCGAACACCAAAGGAAACATTCAAAATATTACTTTATTTCCCCATCCTCCCTAAAGCCTGTCACTTCATTCTCATGTACCTGCTAAAAAAATACCCAAGGCTGCTTGAAACATTTAGAGATTTCTTTGAAAATTAATCTGCATGGAAGAGAAATTGAGAGCAAGGGCAACACAGGTGGTGGAAGAAAATAACTGTAATTTTTGGATTAAGGGCCATCTTGTGTCAGGAAGTCAGGTAGCAATGAGGTTTTCTTTCCCTCCACAATAATTGAATAGCTTGGAAATTAATGGGGTGCAAGTGAAATACCTTTGCTTTGGAGTATTGTGGCAGTGCTTCCCCAGGGCATCTGGAGTACTGAGGTGGGGCATTCATATCGAGGTAATAGCAAACTCAAATAGCAAAGTCCTTGATTTCAGAATCAAATGTCTCCAAATTCCTTCTACTGGTAATGTGGCAATGCCTTCTTGGAATTGCATTCCAGGGTCCATTCCCTGCAGAATGTGCTACAGAAATAAGGCCATGTTTCTGTTCTCTTCTTGTCGCAGTTTAGGTCACTGTATTAACACAGAGTAACATCACAGAATATGCTGAGTTGGAAGGGAACCACTCCATTGGAAGGATCATTGAATCCAACTCCTGGCTCTACACAAGACACCCCAAGAGTCACACCATGTGCCCAAGAGCATTGTCCAAATGCTTTTAGAACTTTGTCAGGCTTGGTGCTGTGACCACTTCCCTGGGGAACCTCTTCCAGTGCTCAGCCCCCCTCTGGGTGAAGAACTTCTTTCTAATATCCAACCTAAACCACTCCTGACAAAACTTTAGGCTACTCCTCGAGTCCTGTCAGTGGTCACAACAGAGAAAAGATCAGTGCCTGCCCCTTCTCTTGCCCTCACAAGGAAGTTTTAACTGCTATGAAGTCTCCCCTCAGTCTCATCTCCTTCAGGCTGAACAAACCAATTGACCTCAGCCACTCCTGGCCAGGCTTCACTTCCAGACCCTTCACCATCCTTGTTGCCCTCCTTAGGACACTCTCTAATAGCTTAATATTTTTTTACATTGTAGCTCCCAAAGCTGTCCTCAGCGCTGGAGGTGAGGCCACCCCAGAGCAGAGCAGAGTGGGACAATCTCCTTTGCCTGGCTGATGATGCTGTGCCTGATGCCCCCCAGGACAGAGTTGGCCCTTCCTGGCTGCCAAGGCACTGCTGACTCATATTCAACTCTGGAGAGGACGCTGAGGTGTTTGGATACATCATTTCAAAGGTCAACAACGTGTGCCTTTGGTTAGCCTGAAACATAGAATGGTGTTTAAGTGGTATGGTTTGTTTTTCTGAGCATAGGCAAATACATGTTCCATATGAAGTGTGCCCTTAGGCACCAGGCACTTTCAGAAGAGTGTGAAAGCAGAATACCAGCCTAAGAATGCAGCTCACAGACAAATGTTGAGAGCACAGATGGGTTGCAGTACCTGAAGCCCACAGGGAATGAGCAACAGAGTTGAGCATGTGTTTTCTTCGATGATGGTTGGATAGAGACTGTGTTTGGTAGTGGGTTCTAATTTTGTATTCCAGTGCAGTCATGAATTTTCATGAGGTTCAAGAAGATACCTACTTAGTTAGTTACACTATAGGGAAATTTTCATATGCTGAATGTATGAGTTTCTTTCTCTCTTACAGCATGTTGTCGTTGGGGCAGAAGAATTGGAGTCTTCTTTTGTCAGTTACTTAAAACAAACCGGTGAAAAACAAGTGTAGTAAGCAACCAGGTCAGTGCTAAAAAGTTCCCTCCCCCATTCTGTACTAATGAATTAACTTAAATCCATGACAAATTCAACTAAGAAAATAATCAGTCTTTCTGTGTGGTAAATAAATTCTTTGTCAACTTGAAACCTACCAGTAAGTTTATCAGGTAAAGATAATTGATCTTATGTATGCTCATGCTTCTGCTATTAATCCAGCTGTTTGTCTCCTTTTATATGTTTGCTCCTCATTAGTTGCCACATGCATAATTTATGATAATTTTTCAAAGCAAAGATTTCTGTACATTGGTTCCTGCAATTTTTGCTGTAGAAAACTGAAAAACTAAGAAGATCATATCATATTAATGTATAAACCTGTACAGAGTGGCTGAAAGAAGCAGCATATATCCCCTGCAAACTGATATTGTCTCTTTGCAGAGTTCCAGCTACGTGGAAAGAACATGAAAATATTTGACTGATTTTTCCAGTAAGTGATGCATGTATATTTGGTCACCTGAGACATCTAAAGTTCATCTAAAACAAGCTGTGCAAGATTTGGTGTACTTGGTAGGGTGCTTGTCAGTGTTCAGGGCCATGTGGCTGGGGGACCTGCAGGTGCTCCTGGAACAGCTGAGGTATTACAGGAGGAGAAAAGGATGGGAAGAGTAGGAGGCTGCAGGGGAGCAAAGGTGGAAGTAGGAGCCTGCCCCAGGGCAACACGTTTGGGTGTAAGTGGGGAGGTGAGAAGTGGATATTAACAGAGCCTCATGCAGCTACATTTCCATATGGCTAAACAGCTGTGTGCTTGCTCCTCTCAGAAACATGTTTTCCTATTACAGCTTGGAGCTGATTCATTTAGAGATGCACTCCAGACCATAACATAATGAAGCAGAGCCTTGCTTTCTATCTGGGTTATGATATTTTAATTAAATATCAGGTAAAATATTAAAAAACCCTCTAGGTGAACTAGAAATCTAACTTAATTTTTCATCAGATTTCTTACAACAATATTGAATTGGTCTTAAACTCTGAACCAGTGCAAAAATAGGACCTAAATACCAGTGTCTAATGTGCAGCCATAATTATTTATTTCAATCTTTGTGGTTTTTGGGAAATGTAGAAAATGAGAAAGATTATTGTTGCACTCTTCCTTTAAATCACTTAGGCTGAGTTGTGAAAATGAAGAGTAAGCACTGGTATTGGCAGAACAAAGTAGGAATTTCAGTAAAAATGTAAAGGAGAAACTAAAGATGAAATTGAGTGCCCTGAAGAACTATTTTTCTTATTACATGATTCTTTTCCTAGACCCATAACACCAATGAACAGATTATTCTATTCTTAATTTTTCTGTCTTAAAAGTCTGCATTATAAGTTACTCAGACTGTGGAACCTTGCATTTTAAATCTTTGCTAATATGTGTTGTAAATACCATGCTTGCTTTGATGAAAGAAATAATTTTTTGGGGAGTTAATATTTTTCTTTAGTCCCTCTTGCTTAGCTCTGTTATAATCTTTTAGGTAAGATTTTAAAATAATACATATTAAAGAGATTTGGAATTGAAATATGGAATAAATTTGGAAGATTTTAGGAAGATAGCAAATTCTTAAATGTAGTTGAGATGTTTGCTGACACGTCTTTACCAGGTGATAGAATATACTGTATAACAGAGCTATAAAGAATGGTGAGATTACATAATATTTGGATTTGAGTCATTCTTCTGGGCTTTTGGTGCTGAGATAAATACATCCACTTCAGATGTAGTTTCAACAACTCTTGTTTTTCCATTTGTAAGTAGCACAAATATGACTGAAGCATCTGTGTACAGACATAGGTAAGAGTTACTCATCCATGTCTTTTCTGCAAAGCTGGTACAGTTAACAGGGCTGGAAATCCACAGCCTTCACTCTTTTAGATCTTCCTTCTTCTTCCTGTAGAAGTAAATCCTGGAGATCCAAATTAGCCTGAAATCAGTGAAGACAGAACTGAACCCAAACAATTCCATAAATGATATGTCATCTTAGGATGAGGCTGTGACAGGAAAGAACTTTCTATAGTTTATGTTTCTACTTCTGCAGAAGAAAAGCTCAGCCTGGATGTAAATAACTCTTTTATGTATTCTATGGGATGGATGAACATTGTAGTATAGTATCACACATGGCACCATTTTCATCACATTTCAAAATTTTGTAGAAAACCACCTACTTTATTTATCTACTTCTTTCAGGAGAAACTGTGTTATATTACTTGAATTGTGATAGCTCAATTGCTTAGTCATATTTTGACTCAAACCCCCTGAACTTTATGGAAAACTATGTGTTGCATTCGATTTTTAAACCACCTATTTATGCAGCCCTCTATTCAAAAGAAATTGATTCTTAAAGAAGTGACTCCTAAGTGTTCCACTAAAATATATACTCACTTTGCAAGCAAATGTGTGTTTCTTAACAAAGCAGATTAAAAAACTTAAGTGTTTGTGAAGAACTCTAGAATTTTTCTCAAAATCATAAAGAATCACTAGCAACATTACTGAATATAATAGAAGATGTAAACAGAGAACAACTTTTCCTTAAAAACAGAGGTAAAAATTCTCTTCATAAAAGTATTCAAAACGATAAAGCAGGATTATTTCAATTGCACAGTTCATGTCATAAATTTTCTAAAGAAAGTGTAATCCTGTGTTAATGCAGCTTCTTTAACTTGACTGTACAAGGTCTGATTTGAACCCAAAAACCTCTTCAGGAGTTTTAATATCTCTCTGAATACTCCAGAAGAAGAGTGAGATTCTACAAAAGAGACTTTGCCCCAGTTATTTTAAGTCTTCCAAAAAGGGATTTTGCAATTTTCATACGTCAGTGAGAAGGGTTTCTGTGTTTGCAGAAGCTCAGACTTTTAAGTATATCTTTCTTTTTTTTCATCACTTTGAGCATATATGGTTATAAATCTCTTTCAGAGTGACTAGTGATAAAATTCTTGCAAACACAAATGTAAATACATAAGAACTGTATTTTCTAGGGTGGCAATTCTGCATCACTCAGAATTTTTCAGTCAGCATTAGATTTCTTTTAGTCAATTAATTTCCTTCAACCACAGTGTTGAGCTAGATTCAAGGACTGCTCTGTAATATCTAGTAGTTTGGGGTTTTTTTTAATCTCAGTGTCAGGTGACATGATTGTAAAATCTTTACAGATCTTGAAATGTTTCACTGTTTTCTTCATCGATACTGGATCTTGAAAAGGGGAGAGGGGATTGGGAAGGTGATGTGGACATGGAAGTTAGAAACCATTAAATGAAGGCAGAGGGCAAAATAGCATGAAAGGAGAGAAGTATAAAATAAATGAGATAAAGAAGGATATAGATGAGCATTCAGTTTCAGAAAGTCAGAAGAATGTATCTGACAGACCACAAAAGCAAATATAAGGGCAGAGCTGATTGAAAAAGAATTTGCTACATTGCACATTTTCATCAGAACCAAGCTTTGCACTTAGTTGCCCAAGCCTTCAGCTTCTCAGGTACACTGGTTCCATCAAATGGAGCTGAATTGATCCCATCTTTCTTTTGCCTGATACCAATCAAAAGACAAGAAAATGAAGAAATTCCTAGAGCCCAGCAGGCTATGAAATGCATTGTGAATAATGCAGCTACTTCTACAATACCAAATGAAATTTATCAACTTAGTTACTATGCCAGTTAGCTATAAATAGGTCTTGTCATTAGATAGCACAACAGCTGTATATTTGATATGATTTACTTTGCTTCTTCTGATAGCAAACACTGCTTCACTGTAGTGCCAGATGGACTTTTAGAAAGGGATTTCTAGCTGATACAAAATATCATCATTCCACTGACTTAAATCCATCCGATCTCAGTTAAAGTCGAGTGTTTGACCAAAGTGTTTGATAGCTCATGCCAAGAAGGGTAACAATAATGTAATGGGGGAAAAAAGAGTGAGTGATGAGAGATCTTCATTTTACAAAATGCTTATCTGATTTCTGGGTGAAAAAGTTATGAAATTATTAGGTGCAAGCTGCCATCTTACTGAGCAGCTCATATGCTGACCACAGAGTCCTGTAAAGAGAACATATGACTGCATACCTTAACTCTGCTGATGGAAAGAATCTTTCAAATGCTCTTTTGCTTTGCTTTACATCATGGAATGGTGATGTATTTAATTGTCCAGTGGATGAGAACAGAAATTTGATGGCTTATTTTGTAGTATTGATAACTTCACAATGACAACAAAATAGTTCAATTGCTGTTTTCCATCCTATAGTAATAGATATGTATTAATTTAAGAGAGATATATTATTTGAATTTATTATTTTGGAGCTGTATAGACTCGTTTTTTCCCAAAGTTTCTAGTAAATTTGAATCTGGTGTTTGTATGATTTCTAGATAGTATCAAAAGGCTTTTGATAATTTGTGCAGCAGTTGGCTATGAATTTCTTCAGACATTTCTGAGGTTTGAATCAAATCCTCCTGGGGCAGGACCTATGAACTATCACTGACCATACAAGAAATAACAGACTGAAATGAGTTAAACTGCTACAAGTTACATCAGATGTAGAATGAGTACCCTGGGTTACTACATTGGCTAAGAAGAGTGCCTCAAGGTCCTAAAATTGCATGAGTAGTGAGAATTTTTCTTCACTGATGAAGTAGATAAAAATGCAAGGGGTTTTTGCATTGACTTTTAAAATAATTATAGTCCTACAGAACCAAGTGCCAGCTATTAAAAAAAAAGCAAACCAAACCCAAACCCCCATACATATTTGAGAATTCCTCTTTACAAATTTAAGATTATGTTTGACCACAATAAGTACAGTGTGATTTTTTAATCTTACTTAAAGGAATATTGAAATATTTCCACACATTCTAGTTTATATTTCTGGTTAACCATATCAGAGTTTTGACAGTTGCATTTTTCCTCTGCTGATTTTATTCCTTTTGAAAATTGTTTCCCTTCATCATCTGTATCAAACAAAAGCAACCTCTGGGGCTGATTGCCATGGTACTTTATTTCCATATTTTTAAACTGTGTGAAAAGAAAGAGTCCAGCTACATAAAGTAAGGTTCTGGCTTTCCAGAGCAAAGTCACTCAGTGAACGTATTCAATAGCAAGCATTTAACAGAAGGTACAAGGGCACTGTTATACTTTGGACCTATATGGGTTCATAACTCCCCAGGGGACAGGAATAATTAAAGTATAGACTGTTTGTAGTGTCTAAAATGAAACTTATGCATTAAGCCTTTGAAGGAAAAAGGTATAATTTTACTGGCTTTAATGTCAGCAAAGAACCCAACCTAATGTTTTAGGCAGCTGTCACCTCCTTAATTGGATACAACAGTGGATAATGCAAAATTAAAAGCAGTTTTGTTTAAAGGCAAAATCAAAGAAAGCTCTGTCTTATGAACTGTTCTGTAGCCCCCTGTGTGTTCTGAGGTGCAATGATCTTTGCTGACGCTATCTTCAAATGGAAAAGTGAATTTGAGTGGTTCACAGAAGATCAAATTTGTATTGTTGTTTATCAGAAGATGTTGAAAGACTGGAGAATGTTCACAACTCTTAAAATGAGGCATCTTTAGTTTGAGTACTTTGCTATGAAAGTTGTGGCACTGTAAAGTGAGAAAGATGTGAATGCCAGATAATGTTTACTGAAATAAAAATTCTTATGCTTTCCATCATGCTAAATCTTTCTGCACATTTTAAAATTTTTATGCTGCATGTACTGAAGCACTGTGTTTAGATATGATAGCTGTGATATTTCACAGTATTTTATTTGAAATAAACAGTCTAATTTAATACTTAAGATAATGTTTGCTAAATATGAAAAAGGCCACCATGTAATATATGTCTCCTTTATATATGGGAATGAAATATTTTAATAAAGTACCTTTTTAATTAAGTAAAGGAGAAATATCAGCTTTAAAGTGTTTTCACATTCTGAGTCATTTTCAATAGTGGTATAAATTAGATGGAGTGGCAACCATTTGATTGTAGTGCCTTCAGGTTTTTTACAAATAATTTGACTTCGGGAGGGAGCCACAATACAAATAGAGCACAGGAGAGAGAAACAAAACCCTTTTCAGTGCCTTTCCAGTAAGGCAAGAGCTGCTAATGCAGAGTTTGTTCAGCATCCCTATGGGATTCCAACAGTGAGGCCCTGACCCTCAACTGGGATATATGATAGCTCAGATTCCTGTATCTATGAAGAATCCTTTTTAAGTCATTGGTGTACACCTGAGTGCTTTTCTATCACGGTTTATCATCTGTTCTATTTGTTTTAGAAGACCACAACTGTCTATATAAAACTGGGCTTAATACGATTCACAAAGGTAGGGCAAGCTAAAGAAAAGGTTGATACCACAAAAATTGCCCTTTTAACAAAATAAGGTCAGTGTCAAACAGAGTTTTTAATCTTGTTTCAGGAAATAATGAAATGAAAACAATGCTGTGCTTGATTTCAGGTTCACCATTCATAACACTGCTTTTTCTCCCTGCAGAGAGAGAGAGAGAAGAGATCATTCTCATCATATTCTCTCTTCATCATGATAAGTAGGCAATTGCACCTCCAGGCAGATGAAATCTACCAGCTGTAACTAAGACCAGAATTGCACCTCTCTTCTTTGAAGGAAGACATTGAGCACTTTGCCATATGCCTACAAAAAAGGTTTCTTTTGGTTTTACTGTGCTCTGGCAGTTCAGCCAGATGTCTTGTTTATCTACACTTGCTTTTTATGTCCCTATGAAAAAGGTCTTCAAATACTGTAAGTAATGTCTACTCATCAGTAAGCTACAATAACTAAGCTTAAAGAAACATTGAATTACCTTTGTTTAACCACCATAGCTTGTACAGAAGATTTTAATTATTTGCAAAGGGGAGATGGAGCTTCCCCATTTAGAAAGGATCATTGAAGAAATCACTTGCCTTATGTTTATTGTGATACATAAAAATGCTAGGAAAAGCAACTCTAGATTTTTCAGATCCACATCCTCAGAGAGAAAAATATGTTTAAGAAGCCAGGTTCTAATAGCAAGTGTTGTTATGCTATAGGTTGCATTTTGTTGAGACCTGTGGAGACAGAAAAGAAAAATTGTGCTTTTGGCCTACAAATTAAATCTTAAATACAAGTCTACGTATTGTAAAATGGATATAAATGAAGACCAAAAAGGGAGGACAAGGATTCAGTGGGCTGGCTGGTTTTGGTCAACCTGATAGCCCATTGTGTTAGCACACCAGCACAGCAAAGACAGATGTAAGGAGAATAACAGGGCAGCTATGCAGGTGTTAAGGTTAACATATGCCCAAAGTATCATAGACAAGAGGAAGGAAAGCATAAATTGTGTTACTGTTTGCTTGCTTGCCTGTTAATTTAGTAAGCCTAAAATGAATTCGGCATTGACAGACCACCATGTCAGTAACATTTGTTTGATAGGTAGAGATACATGTGCACATTCTGAAAGTGCATACCAGTCTTTCCTGATTTCTTGTAATAAGAGAGGCCAGCCAGTGGAAGGATGCAAAGAAACAGCAGTTAAAATATGAACCTGGAAAATTACTTTTTCACCAGCTTTCTGGATATGTATGAGCAGAGCCAGCTTGCACTGATCAGGACCAACAGAAAGGAGGTTGCAGCATTGTGAGGTAATGAGATGCAGATCCTATGGTTTGGTAGCATGCACAGAATCTTAGAGGCTGAGTGGAAGTTTCTAACTTGATTGAGATTCAGATGTAATGTGGGTGTGAGGATTTTAGAGGGAAGTCTAACTCTGAAGTAGTGATCAGCTGCTGTAATGAATACTGATGAGAGAGATTTGGTGATTGGCAAAGGAAACAGAAGGGGGAGATCAAAAGAAAATGTAAGAATGTTTTAGTTTTACTCATATTGATGAGTCTGTGAGACAGAAGGAGACAGTTGCGTCATTCAGTTTAACTCTTATTAGTGAATGTTACTTGGTTGTCCAATGCATTCTTAAACAATCTCCAATGTTACAGCTTCTGCAATGAATCTACTTGGTATGTTTTATTGATTCACTTCCTTTATCACTAAAAGATTGTTTCTAATGCCTAACTTGAATTGATTTTGCTGCAGGTTGTGTGTCTTCAGCCCTTTTTTTGCCATATTATCTACCTTTCAATCTTTTCATGCAAAAATAATACAGTCACTTCACTTAATTTTTCAGCCACTGATGGAGGTAGGATTTTGAGCTAGGCATATATTGGATTGGTTCTCAAGATACTGAGGTTCAGTTTCAGTGTATATTCATACTTCTTCTCTCCCTTCTGCCATTTCATAAAGGATCATAGAATCAAGGAAATGATAAAACTTCTGGAACTTTTGGATGACCTCCCTGGTTCAAACCCCAGTTCAAACCAATGCCAACCTAGATCAGGTTGGTAGCAGCTTTGTCTAGTCTTTAACATCTCCAAGAACAAAGATGTTGCAGCCTCTTTGAACCTCTTCTTTCAGTATTTGACTGCCTTCATGGGAATAATTTATTTCTCTATATGCTCCTATGAAGTTACTGAAGACCAAGATGCTTCTACTTCAGTGATCTCCAATACTTTCTTTCTATTATTATAAACAAATATTGGGGAATATTTGTGCATAGTTCTTTTTGAGCAGTGCATTTCAAGAGCTAACTAGACAAAACATGTTCCTTCCCCAAGAGATATCTGTACAAGCTAACATCCCTCATTCCCACTACTCAGTTTGTTTTGAATGATTTTGCAAAAAACCTGCAGAAATCTTGATTTATCTGATTTTGATGATTTGACTTCATGAGTAACTGTTCCAGAACCCTTCCCCCCCCCCTTCTTTTTTTCTTTTTCCTGTTTTTCCTTATGCTTTCCATGAGTTCATCCACATTCCAGACTTCAGAGCAAATTCTTCCTGTGCCAGTTAATGCCACCTTCTCTTTGCTCTCTTCTATCTTCCTGAAACAAACTAGGTTAAATGTGAGGCAACTGAGTTATACATTTGCATCTCTTATTTCACACCCCTGATCATCTACCACCTGATTTCTACTACATTGTGAGTTTTTCTTTGGTGTGCAGACATCTAAGTTGATCGGTGATTTGCAACATTTCTTCCTTTTGTCCCTCTTGTTTCATTCTCAGTCATTTGCTCTGACAGTATTTCTTTTGCTCATAATATTGGATTACTATTAGTAAAGCTGGATTACAGTACAATTTTAAAAATTGAAAGAATCAACACATTTCTCACAGTAATGTGTAGAAAACAAACGGTTTCCATGGAGTGGGTTTTCTTCTGAATTTTCTTCTGAAATGTAAGCACTACAAGTGCCAAGTAATGTAAAGAGAGATTACAAAATAAGTTGTTTAAGTGAGATGCCTGGAAAGTCATGGCGAGAACTGATATCTCATGTTCTGAAAGGCTGATCACAAGAATACAGCACTTTCAAGAATTTATTACTCTATAAACTACATCCAGAATTTTAAATGAAGGGCTATAATCCTGTGAGATTGCAACATATAGGATGGATAAATTGAATTTATATATATTTATTTCCAAACATAACAGAAGCAATAAAACAGTTAATAGCACTATGCAGTAAGAATTGCACTAGCATTTTTATTACATAGTTAAGGGCAAAAAACATGCCAAAGGAAGGAAAAAAGCATAATTGTTAAGTTTAAAATTACTTCTAGCAGCAGGGGAAGTAGTCTAAAACAAAAAATGCTTACTTTACAAAGTATTCTTTTCTATGAATGCTAAATGTGAAGGTCAACTGACCCTGTGGCCTCAACTTCTGTTTTGTAGTGTAATGTGTGCTTTGTTGGCTCTGATACTCAAAGTTCCTGTGATCAGAAAACATAATTATAGAAAAGAGAATTTGAGTATTGAAGGTTAATGACCTTAGTGTATTCAATTTCATGCTATCCACAAGACAATTATATTGAGTTTGTTATAAGGCTATTTTTAATAGCTGCTGGACATTTTCCATTTAAGAGAGTTCTTCCTGTAATTACAGAGCATGCAAAGCCTAAACAACTTTAGGAAACTTAACCCTTTTTATCAAGTCTGTGTTCATTGCTGATAAATCACCTGACTACTAGTTGTCAAAGTTACGTGGAGTTTGCCTGGAAACAAATCCCTGTGGGTGCAGTTAACAGGGTCTGAGCTGTCTCTCCTCCCACTGAAGTCTAGTAGGAGCAAAAAGCTTGGACAGTCTAGATTCATCTACTTCAGACTTTGTTCTTATCTTGACTAAGGAACTCTGGACAAAGTATATAGTGAGTGTTTCTAGGCCATTACAGCACAAGATGTCTGCTTTCTGGCTCACCTTTGCTTCTGCAAAGGAAGTGCTCTTCAGAAAGATTTCAGATTAACCTTCATTTTTGCCTTAATTCAAACCTATAATAACAACATTATAGATAAATAATGCCTTGTAGCTAACATTATTGAGTATATTCCATCTTCATCCAGGAACCTTGGTGTAGACTAATTGATACTAATTGGGCAGCTTAAGGCAACTGTCCAATAACTGTCAAGGAAGAGTCCATCCTTGTCACTCCCTTTGACTTTCACATTCTTAGTGCTTTTCCTGATGGTCTTCTACTGAGTTTGACTGTCCTGTATTCCTGTATTCCTGTACAGGGCAACTTACATATATATATTCATACATATATACATCCACCCCTTATTAGGCTTCACAACAGAAAAGCACTTTCTCCTTGTAATAGTTTAGGAAATAATTTATTCTCCTTTAGATGGAGAGGTAGTCTTTTTACTTCTAGCTTCTTATTTGACTTTCTAGAAATATTTTCTCAAGTGTTCTAGATTAGTCACAAATCTTTCTTTCAGGTACCAAGAGCCATTAATCACAGATATATGAGCCTTCTAATTTAGGTGTGAAGACACAGTTGTGGCTTGTTGTCTATCTGTGCAGAATGCATGTTTTGTAGAGCATTGCTCCCTTACAGTCAGTCCTTTGGGCTCTCTGCTCTTGTTTCTTTCCTCGAGTTTAGTGATGAACAGAATTCTGCAGCAGCAGTGAAGTATTTCCTTGAAGAATTCAGTGGATTGCTGGAATCAAAGCCTTATATAATATTGTAATATTTCCTCTAGAGAAACTGTCCATGTCTTTCAATGTCTACAAGGCATGCCAAATGTTCTTTTTGTTGTGTCTTAAATACCATGTCTGTTTTGATCTGACATCCTGATTGCTCATTTAACTGTAAATGGCAGTAAATTTTAACAGATGTATAAAAGTACCATACTTGTTCTGTACTTGGTGTGTCATTACCTTATTTGTGTGCAACAAATTCTCCTTTTAGATATTTGTTATATACAGTCTTCCCCCCACCATGTATTTATAGATATTGAGATGCAATTCAAATGTTTTAGAGAAAAAAAAAGTGGATTAGAAATTTAATGTGATGCACCTGCATCATAATAGGTGAAGTTTATTGACTTTTAGCAAACTTTTATTTATTTTCTGTCATTCCAGTATATTCTTAGGCAGTAACAGATGGAATAAAGGGAATACCAGGTTTGCATCAGTGTTCAGATTTTTGGAGAGTTTTACATTTCAGCTTGTGCCGGTTTGGACAC